>CM035433.1:139347129-139424629 GCA_020310875.1 Ceratopteris richardii | reverse complement strand
CACTACCTTGGAGATTATCAAAATTGCATCTCCCGTGCCTGAATGCAACTTCCTAAACTTATAGGATTGCTTGTGCACATTACTAATGGTGAAGGTGTAGCTCCTTCCGTTAGCAATCCTATAGTCTAAATCCAAAAGGATTATGCGTAGGGATCCTGTTACTACTGAAGTTGCCTTATATATAGTACTCTGATGGTCCTAAGTCCATCAAATACATGCTTATAAGCATGCCTAAAACTTATTGATGTTTGCAGAAAGGCATGTTACCATGCCATAACCTTCTTGCCTAAAGGCAAGTGCGTATATAACGCCATGCGGTAAGAAAAATTTCGACAGCATTTCCCCAGGAAATGGAATCCCAAAAAAAATTAAACCATAGCTCAGTGGCACTCAGGCCACCCAAAAACATAGGGCTTGACAGGCCCATGGCATGCACGCCATAAACTTATATATGGATTCCATGACCTGCAAAAACACAAAAGTATTTGCTAGCAACCATTCCCGGTGTTGCATAGCCATATGGTTTCTGTAATCTTCTTTCCTGCAAACAATCAAAAAGCATACTTCCTGCATGTTGATCCATACTTTTAAGAGCTTAAACAATGATCAACACTTGATGTATGCAATCCCATTCATGCATGTAGATACAGAACATGCCGTAACATAAATAGAATGCCAGAAAGCATAAAATATACGTCCCTGAGTAGTCTGATTTTGGAATTGCATGCATCCAATCGCTCTTGACAAGCTTCGAGACCTCTGCACCTTCCTCCTCAGGTCCTAACATACACTTTGAAGTGTCCGAAAATATCGGAGCACTCCTCAAAACATAAAGCATGGTCAGGTGATTACAAAAATAATGCAAATTTAGCCCAAAAATGCATTAGTAATCCTTCTTTAGACCTGCAAAAACCACTTTAGGACCTGCAAATTTTCATAAACTGAAATATAAAGCATGTGCAAATAGGTCGAAGTGAAATTACTCAAATTGCCTTCCCGGTTTGAAAGATATGGCTCCTGGAAGGTAGTCGCCAAAAACTGTTCAGACTTTGCAGACCTGTTCAGACCTGCAAAAAATTTCACTCTCCAAAATTTTTTCTCATAAACTAAAAGTAGACCTTGTGCTCTTCGAAACGAGCCGTAGCACGTCCAATTTGGAGCTTCCTAGCCCAAGATATGGCCATTCCAAGTGGGACATGTCAAACTAGTGGACTGTTGGAGGGGTTGGAAAAAGTGTGAAAATGTGAATTTTGGGGTGCCTAAAAGCATTCTTCCATCAAGCAAATGCTAAAATTGTCTCCATAATCTCAGAGAGTGGTATATGAAGATGCTTAGGCCTATTTTCACTCTTCCAAATCCTCCCTTGGTGCATGCTAATTCACTCCCCAAAAGAGGCCTAAATCAAGATTTTGCTTTTATGCAAAAACTTAATTGGGAGCTCTTAGCAAGCTTCTAATCCACTCTAACTGTGGATTTCTCTTGGATTATATACAATAATCCATGGAAAGCCTTTAATTGATCTTTATTCCTACTCCCAAAAGTGGAGTTTGGCAAAACTTAACTTCTGAAATTTTCCAAAAAGTGCGGGAAGGGGGTCTTTAAGGAAGTAAAATTCCTCCTTAACTTATCATTTTGATGAATCTAATGATTCGCCTAAAAAGTCCATACACCATACTCTCAGTAAATATGCTTTTTCCGATCCATCCGTAACTATCGCACCTCTTTTTCCCTCTTCCAAAATGGGAATTTCTCAGATTTAGGTGCTGAAATTTTTGTCAAACTGTGATGGAAGGGGGTTTTGTGGAGCTTCAAACTCCCATCCAACTGAGGTATCTTATGGATTTCTTGATCGTATATGGAAGTCAATACACTAGACTATAAGTGTGCATGGTTTTTTCCATAAAACTATGAAAAATTCCTCCTCTTTTTGCCTTCCAAAAATGGCTATTTATCCAAAATAGCTCCTGAAATTTATGTAAAAATCATAAAAATACGCTACTTTGGAAGCTCCTAAAGCTTACCCTTTCTTGTATTTTAAGGGAATCCTTGACTCTAGGTGAGAGTACATATCTCATACTCTCCATACATATGATTTCCCTCCAAAAACTCGGCCCTCCTAATGCTTCATTATCATTTTCAAAAATGAAAATTTCTTACAGGAATGCAAAAATACCCAAACCTGGAACTTGAAGCCATAACTCCTTGTTGCCAAAACCTCAAGAAAGAACGCAATGATCCCATTTCCTTTGCATATGAGTACTTTTCCCAACTCCTTTGGATCCATCTATCCTTCCTCCTCGGCTAGATGAAAGTTCCATCATTTGACCTTGTGGATAGACGTCGTTGCCCATTCTATTTAGTGGCACAGGTTCGAATTCTAGATGCTCAGGTTCGAATTCTCTTGGAAGGATGTATAGAGGGAAGCTTTTGAAGAAGCTTGCGCAGCTGTTTTGCCTTTTTGCATGTAGGCAATGAACTTCTATAGTGAGCCACCATTTATTCTCAATTTTGGCAATCTCTTCTTTGACGTAAGCCTATCAAGACGAAATAGAGATGCTGTATCTATAGTAGAATGTTGCACAGAACCATACGTAAAAAGTAATTTGCTCCCTTGGATGAGACGCAGTTCGGTCCTGTAGATGTGGGTTAAAAACCAATTTCTTGCAGTCCAAGACATTTTGCCATCAAATTTCTTCTTTTGCTGAAGCTTTCAACAGCGCAAATTTGAAGCGATGAAGATATAAATCACGAACGATGCCTGGTCTCTTGGCTAGATCATCTGCCTGCTATTGCAGACGTCGTGGGTTCGATTCCTCCTGGCGGCAGCGCGAACAACCTGCGGCTCTGATACCAATGCTATATCTGATGCTCTTTTGATATGCTCCTGTAAGAAATCCTGCACGTACGGAGCTATATCTGATGCTATATCTGATGCTCTTTTGATATGCTATATCTGATGCTATATCTGATGCTCTTTTGATATGCTCCTGTAAGAAATCCTGCACGTACGGAGCTACCACACGCCCTACACAGAGATGCGTTTTCTGAGTTTCCGCCCAACCGCCGAGCTCTCTTACCAATATGATAATGAGTTAATTAAGACTTCTCTCTTCTTTCTTCTACCAAATAGATATAATGTCTCTAAGGAGGCCAAGTGGCATCTATGCCACCTCACCCAAGAGGATATACATCCATAATATGACATGGGACTATGCGAGGGTGAGGGCTATGGGGAGGGAGAGAGGGAGAGAGAGAGAGAGAGAGAGAGAGAGAGAGAGGAGAGAGAGAGAGAGAGAGAGAGAGAGAGAGAGAGAGAGAGAGAGAGAGAGAGAGAGAGAGAGAGAGAGAGAGAGAGAGAGAGAGAGAGAGAGAGACGGAGAGAGAGAGAGGAGGGCGGAGGGTGGGGGGACTACACAAGGTGAGGCTGTGGGGGAGGGGAGGGAGGGGGAGGGGGGAGAGGGAGAGAGAGAGAGAGAGAGAGAGAGAGAGAGAGAGAGAGAGAGAGAGAGAGAGAGAGAGAGAGAGAGAGAGAGAGAGAGAGAGAGAGAGAGAGAGAGAGAGAGAGAGAGAGAGAGAGATTGTGGATTGAGGGGGGTGGGGGCTGCGAGAGAGAGAGAGAGAGAGAGAGAGAGAGAGAGAGAGAGAGAGAGAGAGAGAGAGAGAGAGAGAGAGAGAGAGAGAGAGAGAGAGAGAGAGAGAGAGAGAGAGGGGCGGAGGGATTGCGGAGTGAGGGGGGGC
Organism: Ceratopteris richardii; assembly: GCA_020310875.1. Lineage (NCBI taxonomy): Eukaryota > Viridiplantae > Streptophyta > Polypodiopsida > Polypodiales > Pteridaceae > Ceratopteris > Ceratopteris richardii. The sequence goes on along the minus strand of CM035433.1, from coordinate 139,420,891 downwards.
TACGGGAGTGAGAGGGAGAGAAGGAGAGAGAGAGAGAGAGAGAGAGAGAGAGAGAGAGAGAGAGAGAGAGAGAGAGAGAGAGAGAGAGAGAGAGAGAGAGAGAGAGAGAGAGAGAGAGAGAGAGAGAGTGGGGGACTAGCTGGAAGGGCGAAGGCTATGGGTGGGGTGGTGCGGGTGGGGCTGAGAGAGAAAGAGAAAGTCGGGCTGGTTCTGCACACTACAAAGGTCTTATGTAGACAATCAGAAACCTATGCTGCTAAGATCATTGATGAGGACCTACACCCGAGCATATGTCCATTTTATGTTTCCATTTGCCAGTGCAAGAAACCTCTCCATCAGTTCTTGATCTTTCCTTCCTTATAACTGAATGTCCCTGTTGAGCAAAGTAGTCTTATACATAGATGTCTCTTTTTCATGCCATGTGGATTTTGAAAGGATACAGGCTCTATAGATGTACACTATAATTATGATTCAGAGTAATGTTAGGGGAGCACTAGATTGTGCTCTTTGACTATAGTAGACAAGAATTCGGAAATACACTTCTGATTACAAGATCACCCACGAAGGGGAAATGATACAAGAATACGTGACTGATACAAGATGTCCCACAACCCGGGACGGATAGGTATGGAAAACTAGACTAGAGATGATACAAGAGATCCCACAACCCGGGATCGTAGGTAGGAAACAAGATATCTCGGTTACAAGGATTCCCCTCAGGGAGATGAACTTGATACAAGAAATAAATAGGAAAGATCTTGTACTACGAGATTACAATAGCACAAGGCTAGATGTCTAGGAAACAAGACTAGACAAGACTAGAGCAAAAGTCAAGACTAGAACTTGAACTAGAACTTGAAAGTACTTACTTGGTGATCATGAGTCCTTGAGCTCCCAAGACTGGCGTTGGCAAGAGTGATTATGAATGTGGCCAACCCCTCCTTATATAGGTTTTCAAGGGCAGTTCCCAAAGGCGGTTGCGACTTGATGATGTCATCATGATATCATCGACTCGAACCATGGTCTCTGGATATCAGAATCAAGCAAGAAGAGAGTCGATCTTAGGTTTTTTGCACATTCCAGATGCAATGGAAGCATTAGTTTCCCCAAATTTTGAACCAACCATGAGATATAGGATTCACATGGAATCTGAGATTCAAGATGGTTTCCTTTGTCCATGACATTACCTCCCCCTCAAGCGACGAGTCCCACGAGGAGCGGTCATGTTCTCTGGTCTCGGCTTCATTGGATTTTTCTTATGGAATTCTCGAACCTTGATTGGTGCTCTCTGAAGGTTTTCTACAGGTTCCCGAGTACGATCACTGATGTCATACCCTTTCCAATGAATAAGGTATTCCAATCTTCCTCGGGATATTCTGGAATCTAGGACATGCTCGACTTCAAATTCTTCATGATCATCAATCTCGATAGGTGGTGAAGGACTAGGTCTCTCCCCCCTCAATGGTGAAATATGATATGGTTCCAACATGGATACATGGAAAACTGGATGTATTCTCATGGTACTCGGTAATTGGAGCTTGAAGGTGACTAGATTAATCTTGGCCAAGATGGTAAATGGACCAAACCTTTGATGATCTAACTTTGCACAAGGCCTTGAAGTTTGTAAATTGTTTCGGAGTAACCATACTTTATCCCCAATTTGATATGATGGATTCTCGACACGATGTTGATCTGCATAGTACTTATATTGTTGTTGAGATTTACGGATCTCTTCCTTCAGTGCTTTGTGAATGTCCATCAGGTACTGGGCCTTGTCTCTGGCAGCTGGGTTCTTGACATGATTTGAGAGTTTTATATCCATCCTTGGATGTTGTCCATAGTTTGCAAAGAAGGGAGTTTGCTTAGTGGATTGAACTAAGATCAAGACTTTATGTTCAGATAATGGGGGTGAGTATATCTCACATGAATTGATCATCTTTTGTAAGTCTAGAGAAATTTATAGAGAGCTAACAACTCGTTATACTCTAATACATGATGCTCTAGCTAAAAGGATGAATAGAACTATTCAAGATAGAGTATTTTTTATGTTGCATCATGAAAACCTTTCACAAGGCTTTTGGCTAGATGCAGTATCGACTACATCCCATGTGCTCAACCTTTCACCTAGTAGTGCCAAAGGTTTACAAGTGGCGCAAGAGTTGTTGACAAGGAAACCACCATATTATGATCATCTTTGAGTCTTTGGGTGTGAATCATATTTTCATATACCCAATTATAATCCTTGATAAAAGCTTGACCATAAGTCAAAGAAATGCATTTTTCTTGGATATGGTAAGAAGGCCAATTTGGGTATCACTTATGGGGTCCTGAAACATAGTCAGTGATCAAAAGTAGTGATGTCATTTTCAATGATTCTAAGATGAAAAAACAGTTAATTAAGAAGGTTGAAGTGGGAAGAGTGGTTTTTGAGTATACTAGTCCTCTAAGTAGCATGGTTAAAAATTCTACACATAGGAATGTTCAAGAGAATGTCCTATATAACAACTATTGAAAATTTCTACATGTGTCTTGTATCCACCTAATAGATATGTTGAGGTTTTAATTTTGTTATGCTAACCTATGTTAGTGAGCCTTCTTGCTACAAACATGCTATGTAGACAGAGGATTATGTCAAGTGAGAGCATGTCATGAGGAGTGAATTGGATTTTGTTCACAATTCTACTAGTACTTGGGATTTAGTACCTTTTGCAAAGAGCAAGAAAGCTTCAACATGCAAATGGTATATAAGTTGAAGTTCACATCAGATACTGCTTTGCCAAAGTATAAGGCACGAATTGTTGCAAGGGGTTTCAAGAAAAAACATGGTGTGTTTTTGAGGAAATCCTTTATCCAATCTATGATTGCACTATGCATGTTGCTTGGATTCATTGCAATAGAGGATAAGAGTTAGTCCAAATAGATCTGAAAACCAATTTCTTGCATGGGTATCTTAAAGATGAGATCTATACGGAACAAAGAAATGGTTATGTAATTCCTATCAAAGAAACCCTAGTTTGTAAGCTAAAGAAGAGCTTATATGGACTAAAACAATTCCTTAGAAAATGGTGCTAAAAGTTTGATGCATTTATGAAGTCTGAATGCTATCCTCAAAGTATTGAGGATCATTCTTTCTACAAAAAGAGATGATCATATGGTAGCGTGATATGCTTGATACTTCATTTCGATGATATGTTGATTACTAGGAAGTCCTATGATGACTTGTCATTTCTCAAAAGGAAGTTGTGTGAGACATTTGATATGAAGGATTTGGGGGATTTCGGACCCATTCTTGGGATGAACATTAGTTGTAATAGGGGTAAAAGATGCATATACTTTTCTCAAATGGAGTACATATCAAAATAACCTCACATGCTATGCCTAAATATGTGAAATTGACCAACGATGATTTCTGCAAATGAGATCACTAAAAGATAATTCATGAGCAAAATTCCTTATTATTTTGCTATTGGTAGTCTCATGTATGCTATGGTAGCTATGAGACCAGACATTCCATTTATAGTGGGAGCCGTGAGCAGATATATTTCTAATCCTAGCAAAAATCATTGGGAAGCAATCAAGAACCTAACACTCAGGATACATTTCTATGCTTGGGTAGGGGAAAGGCATCCAATATTGGTTACACAAATTCGAATTATGTTGGTTGTGTAGACAATCGAAATTCTACACAAGGGTAAACTTTTCATTTTGCTATAGGTGCTATCTCTTGGAGTTCTCATCTTCAAGAATGTACAATTGTTTCCACCACAGAAGCAAAGTATTTTGCATCAAGTGATGCATGTAAGGAAGCATTGTGGATTTCTTGTCTTGCTTGTGATATGTGTCTACCTCAGCATGTGCCTCATTTCCTCACTGATAGTCAGAGTGTCATTGCTTTGGCTAAGAATCTAGTCTATCATGTAAACACCGTGCATATTTATCACTTCATTAGATATTTCTTAGCCACTAAATTCATTATTCTTGAGAAGGTTCATACTCAAGATAATGTTGGAGATGCTTTAACTGAAGCTCTAACATATGAAGCAAGCCGAGAAATCATGCTTCCAGAATTAAATTGAATTAAATTGGACATCTGAAGTATCCCTTCACATTGGATAGGTAACCTAAAAATTTTGTGATGAGCAAGGGTAATCTTTCCAACATATGTCGATTATATGATTTTATACTTTATTGAAAAGTTTTATTTTTGTACTTGAAGAGTAGGATCTTGATGTATTTTTCAAGTCCAATATGAATCCCGAAGATATTATAATTAATATGATTTTTATGCTAGACCTACGTGAGTTCTTCTCTCTTTTTTGAGAGGGTTACAATATGTAAACCTTTTCACTAACTTGAATCCAAAACTGGGGAAGGCATTTGAACATGGTATTGGAGGAGATGATGGACGCCTTCTAGAGATGAGATAGTATTGTAAATTCCTACTTCACACCAGAAAAAACTGAGTTGAAAAGTGCAAAGTAGACCTCTTGAGCTTTCCAAAAAGCACAAATAATCACCGTGATCAAAAAAGATAAATTGGACTTTCATTGTGAGCCAAAAACTTTCTATTTGGTCAGTATACCTATTCAAAGAAGTGAATAGTACTCCTTCCCTTGTAATCATTGGACAAAATCTTTTTGAGAATATGTAATTGACTACAATAGCTAACCTTCATAAGTTAGTTCATTTAAAATGATCAACGATGCTCAGAGAATGATGCTTAACAAAACTAAGATGCATCACGATATTTTAGGGAGTTATCAGTATGCAGACCATAGAGAAATATTTTGAACATATCTTGAGAATAGCTAAGGAAATTGACATGACACTTTTTAACATACAAATAGACTATGTAATGAATCTGTATCAACTTCAATAACTAAAAATGTTAAAGCACATGCCAAGCAAACGGTCAGAGAAGCTCACTATTCTGAGTACTATATGATAGAGTAGAAGAGATGAGACATGTGAACATTATATGTACTAATGCACATAAATTACAATGACATTGTCAATTAATCATTGCATAATGTGAGGCCAAGAAAAGAGTTGTAATGTGACACAAATTCCTGTAAAAGCTCTACTATATCTCCCCTCTTTTCCACATGACTAGGTAATCATCTTTTATAGCATGTTGTTGGAGCCAAGAGTCAAGTTTGAATTCAAATCTTTACCTAAAAGTGTTCCAACATTTTAGGACTTGACTTGCTATAAAACCTCACCAAATATTTTGTGGAAAGATCCTCCTAAGAACTCGTAATTGCAAGTGCTCCTTTTACATGTGCACTTTTACAAAGATAAAAGTCATGCTTTTACAAGTGGGTAGTCATATGTGACTTCATGCGAGTTCATAAAAATGAATATTCAAATGTCCAACTATGTAGGCTTGGATCCATTTGCAAGAACACATGGCATATTTGTGTGTTTGAAAATTTTTTGATCCATTTTTTGAGTCATCAATTTTAATACACTGTTAGCCTAATGTTTCTATACAGGTGAATTACATTTGTATGGGTTTGAATGCACAAAACTTACAAGTCTGAAAGATAACAATTTTTTTGGAGATAAGTAAAATTTAAAGAGATACATGTATGAGCTATGTGAATGAATAAATGTATACTTCTGCAATAAACCAAGGAGTAATTTGCAATTATGTTTGTATCTCATTACGTATGTAATGTATGTATCTCATTATGTAATGTATGTAACATTAACCCTTTAATGTTAAGAGACAGTAAGTTAATGTGATTCATAAGAAACTCAACTAGATAAGAAAAGTATATCCGAAAAACCACAATAGAAGTCAACATGCTTTTTGAAAGATATCAACATCTCCAGGAAGCTTCCACAGTACTTGTGCTTGAGCAAATTAGGTAGTAACCTTCCTCAAGGATTTCTATTAAGTCTCTATGCAATAATTGCTCCTGCATCACACTAATACCGGCAGTAGAAAGGAAAAACCTAAGAGCCTTAAGATGATTACCAAAGTCAAAAACACCATAGTAATCAACATGCTTATTGTAAACTATCAACATGACATGGATACTTCCATTGGAAGCTTGCATGAGCATCTTCTGCAATAAACTATTATCAGAAAAGGTGACAGTACATACACCTCACTGAAAACACGATAATTACATGTTACCCAAAAGAAAAGAAGCAATCTTATTATGATGCTTATTAGGGACGAGGTGATACATGTAGTACCACTCACTGAGATTATTTATTAAGCCTCTTTGAAACGGCACTCTAATGCCACAAGTAGTAAAGATGAGCCCAAGCACCTTAACATGTCCATAGATAGAATAGGTGACATAATTTTTAGATGAGTAAGTGGGAGCCCTATCATCGAGCTGAATCATTAAATTCATTTCACCATAAGAAAGAGCACGCTCCTTTTTCAAGCTTGTTAGAAACTTGAGCATAGATACAAACTCTCAAGCGAGCACTAGATTGTGCTCTCTGAGTTCACTAGACAAGATTTCGGAAATATACTTTTAATTACAAGAACACTCATGTAGGAAAAATACTACAAGAATATGTAGGTGATACATGAAGTCCACAACCCGAGACTAATAGGTAGGGATAACTCAGCTATAGATGATACAAGAGATCCCACCACTCAGGATCATAGGTCTCGAGCAAGATCTCTAGATTACAAGAACTCCCTTCAGAGAGATTATCTAGATATAAGAAATCAATAGACAAGATCACATGCTACAAGATTACAAGAGGACAAGGCTAGATGTCCAAGAACTAGACTAGACAAAACTAGAACAAGGAACAAAACAAGAAGTGAAAGTAGAACTTAGTGACTAATTACTTGGCAGTCATGACTCTTTGAGCTCCCAAGACTTGCATTGGCAAGACTGATTATGTATGTGGCCAAGGCCTACAGACATAGGATTTCAAGGGTGGTTGCCAATGGCGGTTGCAAGCTGATGATGTCACCAATGATATCAACAATCCAAACACGATTTCTAGATGTCAAAATTTAGCAAATAGATAGTCAATATTACGGTTTTGGCTTATTCTAGATGCAATGGAAGCATTGGTTTCTACTAAATCGAAACCAATCATGAGATATAGGATTCACATGGCATCTGAGGTTTGTGATGGTTTCCTTTGTCCATGACATCATCTCCCCCTCAAGCAATGAGTTCCACAAGGAGTGATCATTTTCTCTCATCTGCGCTTCATTGGATTTCACTTATGGAATTCTCGAACCTTGATTGGTGCTCTCTGAACGTTTTCTAGAGGTTCGCAAGTACGATCGCTAATGTCCTACCCTTTCCAATGAATAAGGTACTCCAATCTTCCTCGAGATATTCTCGAATCTAGGACATGTGTGACTCCAGATTCTATATGATCATCGATATCTATAGGTGGTGAAGGATTTGTTCTCTCCCCCCCTTAATGGTGAAATCAAATATGGTTCCAACATGGGTACATGGAAAACTAGATGTATTCTCCTAGTACTTGGGAGTTGGAGCTTGACGGTGACTTGATTAATATTTGGCCAAGATAGTGAATTGACCAATTGTTTGGTGATTTAACTTTGCAGAAGGGCTTGAAGATAACAAATTGTTTCTGAGTAACCATACTTTATCCTCAATTTGATGCAATGGATTTTGAACACGATGTTGATCTGCATAGTACTTATATTTTATTCACTCAAAAATGTCCTGCTGCGAGATTGTCATGAAGTTGTTGAAGTACTTGGATCCTGTGCATTCCTAGAGGGACATACAATAGGTTGTTATAGAGTAGTAACCCATCCTTTTCCTCAAATTTGCTTACTTCTTAGACTTTTCCTTCTTGAGATTTCGACTTAAGGTTACAAAACAATTCATCTTGTGGCAGATTATATTGCAAAAAAGGATTCAAGGTTGAATCTTCATGATGGGTTAAAGAGATAGCTAGTAACCAGAGATGCTCAGGCTTGAGTAATACACTCCTTTGTTGATCAAAGGCCTCTTCACCCTTCTTTGCTCCAAGGTAAGATCTTCTCAATAGGGCATCTGACTGACATTGTTAACGTCCTGGATGGTATGTGATGAAAAACTCGAATCTGGATAGGAAGTTACTCCATCGCAATTTCCTTCTATTGAGGATGTGGGTGGTCATAAAATAGTCTAAGTTCTTGTGATTTGCATACACAATAACTTTCTGAGCTGCTCCTTCTAGATGGTGATGCCGGGTATCAAACATGTCCACTATGGCGAGAAGTTCTTTATCATGGATTTCATAATTAATTTCTGAAGGAGAAAATTTCCTTGAATGATATGCAACTAGATGTAGGTGTCCATCATCTCCATATTGGGATAGAAAGGCCCCTATGGCAAACTATGATGCATATGTTTCTAGGAACAAGAGATTGTTGGAATCACGATGAACTAGAATAGGGGCAATGATGAATGCTGATTTCAAGGTCTAAAAGGCTTTCTCGGCTTCTTTGGTCCATGAGAATTTTGAGTTTCTTGTAAATTTGGTGAGAGGTGTCACTATCATGGAGTAATCGCTAATGAATATCCTGTAAAAATTGGCAAGCCCTAGAAAACATTTTACATCTTGAACACAAGAAGGTGGTTTCCAATCAAGGATTGTATTGATCTTTGTATGGTTCATAAAGATTCCTCTCTTTGATACAATGTACCCTAAAAACTCAACTTCTCTCTAATGGAAAGAACACTTCTCCAATTTGTTATATAACCCTTTTTCCCTTAGTTTGTCTAGGACTATCTTTACGTGACATTCATGATCTTCTAGATTTTTGGAGAATATCAAGATATCATCGAGGTATATTAGCAAAAATCATCTAAATACTCTCATAAGATATCACTCATCATATGTTGAATGAATGTTGGAGCATTTGTGAGACCAAATGGGATAACTACGTATTCAAAGTGCCCATACCTTGTTCGGAATGTCGTCCTCCATTCATCTCCTTCTCTGATCCTCACAAGATTTTATGCTCCTCGAATGTCAATCTTCCTGAAGAAGTTTGCTTTTTTGAAGCATTCCAAGAGCTCCAATATAAGTGGTAGAGGATATGTGTTCTTTATTATGACTTCATTAAATGCACGATAGTCCACACACATTCAAAACGTTTTGTCCTTCTTCTTTACAAATATGATAGGGACTCGACGAGGAGACTTTGAGTGTTTGATAAACCCCTTGGCTAGATTTTCATCAATATTCTTACGTAATTTTGTAACTTCATATGGGGATAGTCTATAGCTTGGCCCAAAGGGTGTTTGTGCTCCCTCATGAAGTTCTATTGCACAATCATAAGGTTTATGCTTTGGGAGCATATCAATATTCTCTTTTTCAAAACCATCTTCAAAACCGTAGCTTTAGTGAATCATATTTCTTCGGCATCGATCATATATGTTCTTTTCTTCCTTACTAAATGTATGAAGGCTTTGGCTTTGACATACGTCACGTTCTTCTAGATATCTTGATGGATGATTCTATTCTTTTCCCAATTAGTTTTTGGATTATGTTTCTTTAAGCACGGCATTCTGATGATAACCATATTTACTAGGCTCCATATTATAATGAAACATATATGGGAATCATGATTGCCAAGGTGTGCTCTTCGTGGTGTGGTTTCCATGGTTATATTCCTAGATGCTAGAGGTCATCCATCTACTTCAGTTAGTACTCATTTGATCTTCCAAAGTACTAGACGTCCATGTTTCTTAACTAGCCCATCATCGATGAAACATGAGGAGGCTCTTGAATCTACTAGAGCTATAAAGGAAAGGGTATTCTTAGGCATGAATAACTTGCCGGGGGCAAGACATGTTTCTATGGGTGTAGCTCAAATAATGAGACCCTTTCTTATATCATGGTGCAGCTCTAGGGTCTCTTCTACAGCTAGACTTCCTTGTTTCGTTTCTCTACAATTAATTAAAATATTTTTAGGGTCTCCACAATAGAGGCCTAACTTGTTATCCCTCCTTGTTTGTTTCTCCTGTGGTGCTAGAGGATGGAACCTAGTTACATATATTTGCATAGGATCCGGTCTAAACTCATCTCTGAGAGCAGGCTGGAAGGGTTTTTATTGGCGAGGTCTTCCTTCTACTTAATTATTTTTCTGCAGTTATCACATTGAATAGCTTGGTTGATGTATTGATTGAATGTCTTAACCTCTACCATCATGAATAGAAGGTCCTTTACATCATCTCTTAAGCCTCATCGAAATTGGCTTATGAAATAACCTTTGTGCCAAGTGAGGTAACATATCAACTGCCTCAATTGTGATGCATAAGTAGAAGCAAGGCGGTTACCTCCACATATCTTTTGAATTTTTGTTTCAACCACTCGACTCGTGTGTGTTTCTCAAAATATGGTGTTGCGTTCTCCAAGAAACCGCTCATCATCATGAAGTACTACCATTTCCTTCTCCAAGATTGGGGTGAACCATAATAATGCTTGACCATAGGGCAAGGTTCCAATAAAATCGACCTTGGATGCATCATTAGGGTATCTATTAAGCTGCATACAGATGTACAATTTGACTTGTTGCAAGAATCCTTAGAACTTTATGCAATCACCATCAAAATGTTCTGGCATGCAAATGTTGGGTTCCTTCATGAAGGATGAATTAGGACATTGGGTTCATGAGAATTCTTTGTTGATATGTTGTTGAATACTCTGAAGTGATGCCATAAACTGCTCATAAGCATTCTCCATGATGCTTGGTCTTGGATAAAATCTAGTCTTGTTAAAATATCAAGAGAGAACTAGATTGTGCTCTCTGGCTTCACTAGAAAAGATTTCGAAAACATGGTTTTCGTAACAAGAATACTCACGTAGGAAAAATAGTACAAGAATATATAGTTGATACAAGAAGTCCCACAACTAGGGACGAATGTGTATGGATAATGCAGCTAGAGAGGATAAAGGAGATCCCAGAACCTGGGATCATAGGTCCGAAGCAAAATCTTTGGATTACAAGAACTTCCTTCAAGGAGATTATCTAGATATAAGAAATAACTAGACAAGATCTTGTACTATGAGATTAATATAGAACAAGGCCAGATGTCCAAGAACTAGACTAGAAAAAACTCGAACAAGAAACAAGACAAGAACTCAAACTCGAACTTGGAGAGTACTTACTTGGCAGTCATGTCTCCTTGAGCTCCCAAGACTAGCATTGGCAAGAGTGAGAATGTATGTGGACAAGGCCTCGTTATATAGGATTTCAAGGGTGGTTCCCAAGGGCGCTTGCAAGGTGAGGATGTCATCAATGATGTCAAAAATCCAAACCAGACCTCCAAATGTCACCATTTAAAATTAGACAATTGATCTTAAATTTTTGGCACGTTCTTAAGAGAATGGAAGCATTGGTTTCTTCTAGTTCTAAACCAAGCATGAGATATAGGATTCACATGGAATTTGAGGTTCAAGATGGTTTCCTTTCTCCATGATAAAGACACCATCATGAGGAATCCTCCTCAAAAAATCAGTACAGACACAAAATTTGAAACATATAAGTGTTAGATACATTAGAGATGAAATCATACACTTTAATCATAGAAAATTAATAGAAATTGAAAAAAAAAACCATTATTGTCTATAGTTTTTAGTGGGTTTGGACAAAGAAATTGAGGCCCTCAAGGGGTCTTTTCCTCTAGTCTTGAGACTAGTATGCTTTGAGGATTTGAGATCCTTAGTGTTGTCCACTTCAACATCATCTTGGGTTTCATCATTGTAAGTGAAATCATTGATCAAGTTTTGATCAAAGTTACTCAATTCCTGCAAGAAAACATTGTCAAGTTCTTTCACAGAATAAGTGCCTTCAAGAAAGGACTTCTCATAAGAATTTAGAGTAATAATAGAGCTTTTTTCTCCAGTTTGCATGTGAGTCCAACCCTCTTCTTCATTACTAAGAGGAGTGTTTGTAACAATTGGAACATCATCATTACCATTATCATCCTCTATTAATGCATTGGGATCATGGTTTTCCCTATCATCAGTGCCCTTCTCCATCCTAGCTTTGAAGGGGATATATACTTCTTCCAACAAAAGATCATAAGTATTGATAGGTTAACCTTGTTTCCTTTTTTTAGGTTTAGTCGAGGGCTTAGGGATACTTGAAGTATGGTTGGAGGGACCATTATGGGGTTCATTCTCCTTAACCATGTCTTGTTCCTTTTTTCTTCATGTCAAGAGGGGACAATCCTCAATTAAATGACCTTGCTTGTAAAAATTAAAACGAGCATTGGTTAAATTCTTATAGACGACCTTTTTCTCATGTAGGGACTTACCATGAGAGTCCTTAATAATCAAAGAAGTTTTGATGTGCTTAGAAGTATCAACATCAATCATCAGGTGGGGATCCCATTTGTGATTAATATTTCCCCTGTTTCTTTTCCCTAATACCTTGCCAATCAAACTACTTAAACTATCAATCCAAGGATAATAATCAAATGGTAAATTAGAGTACTCAACCCATAGATGAACCTTGGTTAGTCTAGGTCCGCTCGGGTTCAAGCCAACATACCATTTAAACAAGGAAATAGGATTATTCTTAATTAACCATTGACCCTCACTTATGACTTTCAAGGCACTCAAGGATTCTTCAAAATAGAACAAAAAATGTTTATTTGGTACATATTGAATGTCTCAAAAACTAACCTTTAGATTCTATGCTAGTTTTAACCCAAACTGATACGCTATCAGAATTAGGTCTAGGTCCATGAAATAACCCTATAATTACTTTCCCCCCAAGCTAAGCATGGCAAAGATCTAGAGCATTTCTTTCAATAACTAGAGTATCCTTATCACATTCAACATCTTTATCCAAGCAGATATTATGTTCAACCACTTTTTGTTTTCCTTTTCCAACCTAGTTGTGAACATATAATAAATTCATACCTGATTGTCCAACACTGGTGGATAAAGGATTTGCATGTTGTTTTAATGCTTTTACAAATCAATTCTTGGAGAGACTTAAAGTTTTGATGGAGAAACCCACATGTGCCCGACATTGTTTCCAAACTTGTCTCCCTTAGTAGGCACAATCCCACACCCTTGCAACATATTGATAGTACCACTTGGGGAGGATGGTCTCATTCCATTAGGGACACCTTGGGGGTCCATTAGATGGAGACGCAGTTTGGTGATGTGATCATCATTTTTGTTCCTCTGAGTTCAAGAGCTACTAGCATAGCCATTCTATAATGCATCCTATAAAGACATCGCAGTAGGTTGGCATACCCTAGGTCAACACTGTAATGATGCACAAGAGGACCCTAGCTAAAGGTTCATAATATCTTGTTGCCCTCACGAACCCCTTAGGGTTCAAGGGTGAGATTAGAACATGTGTTGGAACCAAAACCCTAACAGCATGGGCTAATCGTGCAACCACGAAGGCAAATTTATTCACAATGTGCAGTGGATGATCTCCAATGGAGGATCTTGCCCACCTCTCCATCAATTTTACCCATGCCCAAAGATTTTGGGGTCTCCTAAAAAAGTGTTGTACTCTAGTTGGTGTCTACAATCTTGGATACAAAGAGATTCTATTGGGTTGCTTCAATAACATGGACCTTCTATTGTGGTAGCTATGGAGATCATAGATCCTCTAGCACATATGCTCTACTACGAATCAGCCTATTTTCCAATGTGGCGAGAAAGACTTTCTCATAAGTTTCAAAAAGGAGCTCACATCTGTTGTGGATCTTTGTACTCTATTGACAAAGGTTTCAAAGTTAGAGATCTTTTCTTAGAAACTAATGCTAGTAGTTGGAGAACTTCTCTCCTATTTCTGAATTCACCTTTGAGATTCACTATGTCCTTGTCCTTATGAGCTTTCCTAGTGTTTGTAATTGTACCACATGGGACAATTAATGTTTTGAGGTGGGGGCTTGCCCCTTGTACACTTCTAACTCTCTTACATAAATTTAATTATCTTGGTCTTTTCACCTTTGAGATTCCCTATGTCCGTGTCCTTATGACCTTTCCTAGTGTTTGTAATCGTACCACATGGGACAATTGTTGTTTGGAGGTGGGGGCTTGCCCCTTGTACACTCCTAACTCTCTTACAATAATTTAATTCTCTTGGTCTTCTCAAAAAAAGAACAATTAGCAAAAATATGGTGAAATGAGTGCCGGTCTTGGAAATCATTATCATTCTCAAAAGATAAGAAATCATCGCGTCTCTCAATTCTCATTTTTGTTTAAAAGGAGGGTTTACATTACGATATCCATGTTGCGCTCTTACGAGTCTCACTGGACAGACGTGAGCTGAGTCTAGATCTCAACGCTATTATGAAAAATGTTGACCTGAAAAAGTTTATAGCGCACGAGCTCATTAACATATATAACTGTACTGCCACTGTATTCGAGAGAAACACAAAAGAATTAGGAATATCTGGGCCTTTAATGGTACCTTGTGTAACAAAATCCTTAAATAACCAGCACTTGCAAAGAGGAGAGGGACCAGAGTACCTTAAAGTTGGTCATTCATAGTGATATGAGAGTAGGCATTTGCAAATAACACACTAAAAAAGTTGATAAAATATTCTTCCCAACCCGATCTCATCCATCGTATCATACACCTTATCAAAATAAACCTTAAAGAAATAACAATCCAAATTTTTTTCCTTAACAAATTCAAAATCTTCCCGTAAAGATATGATGGCATCAAGAATATATCTACCTTTGATGAATCCTTTTTGCTCACGCAAGATAATCTGATCCATAAGGCAACTAGGTCTTCTATCCAAACAAGAGGAGAGGAGTTTGTAAAGAGAAATCGGACAAGCGATGGGTGTCCAATTTTTTAGGTATTTCTTGGCCCCTTTTCTATGTAGTACTTGATCACTCTAGTACTTATAAATATAGAAAGAACCTTTTCTCACATCTTCCTACCAAATCAAGAGAATTTAAAGACTCAAAAATATCTTTAAAACCAATAAAGAATTCATTTCGGATACCATCAAGACCAAGGGATCTATAGGGTTTCAACTTACTAATGGTTTCTCTAACATCAACGATAGAGAGGGGCAAGTGGACAATAGGTGCCAAGTTAGTAAGAATAATTTTTCTTTTCTTTCTAGAGCGATAAGAGATGGCCCTCTAACAGTCCTCCCCCTTTTTAAGAGGCATAGAGAAAACATTGGTAAAGTAGTGGACACCATGCTGTAAATTCTTTTTGATGTCAACAACATGAACTTTTGAACTCTTTTTAACCATAGAAATGAAGTCTATAGCTTTTGTCGTTTTTCATAAGATCAAACATGTTTTAATTAGATTCATCGACCTTCTGAGACTAGTTCTCTTGAGGAGGCAAGAGCGCCATAATTTAAGAGATAATCTTCCAACCTTAGTCCCCCTAAATGTCAAGGCGCCTAAGAGAGACAATGGGAGTATTAAAGTTCATACCATGATCACTTCCATTTCATTGAGAATAAGCATTGGTTTCTTATATCTAAGGTGTTTGGCTATTGGTTTAAAATGAGCAAAGAGAGACTGAATGTTTTTAATCAATCTTTGCTTTAATCAATCTTTGATTTAGAGATAAGGCAAGAATGATCCTTGAAATGCTTCCTAGAACTACTTTTCGTCTTGTTTACAACACAAGGTATGCTAAGCAACAAGGAGTCTAGATGGGTCCATCGAGCTTTGTACTAAAGGAAATTATTAAGAATATTGATCATCAAGAAATATATATACATGTATGCATATGTGTATGTGTGTATATGCATGTTGTGTGTGTATATGTGTGTATATGCATGGATATGTGTGTATGTGTATGTGTGTATGTATGTGTATAGAATATGTCTTTGTATGTGTATGTATCTCAATGTTTGTATGCATGTATATGTATGCATGTGTGCATATGTATATGCTTGTATGGATATGTGCATGTGTATATATTTATATATAAATAGGTGGAGAACTCAACAATATACCTTTATAGTTTCAAAATAGATACATTAATCCATCCAAAATGATTTTGAAGATTGAGAACAAGCAAGACTACGTCCAAAAATAGTTGGAGAGTGAAGATATGAATGCAGGAGATTCTATGGACAATTCTTTCAGAAAGATGAAAGATTTGAAGCAACACTTGATTTCTATTGATGAAGTCTTGCTAGACAATTCACTTGTGTAGACTACCCTAAATGGTCTTCTAGAACTGCGTTGCAATTTTGCCTCAGTATCTGGTTGATGATGAAAGGCAATCAGAATGTCTTAACATTGGGTGATTAGTCTTTGTTTTGTTGCTAGAAGATCAATCTAGAAAAAAAAAGGCCCATCATGCATATAGCATATATATATATATATATATATATATATATATATATATATATATATATATATATATATATATATAGAGAGAGAGAGAGAGAGAGAGAGAGAGAGAGAGAGAGAGAGAGAGAGAGAGGAATCCTGAAGAGAGATTGAGAGGGAATGGAGAATTCAGCTACTGCTTTTGTGTTTTTTCTGGAATACAGTGGCAGTACAGTTTTATACGTTCATGAGCACGTGCACTATAGACTTTTTTCGTACAACGTTTTTCATGACTTGTTTTTGCTCATACAACTATCGTATTGCAACTATCATATTGCTCATACAAAGACGTATGTCGTAATGTCGAACCTCCTTTTAACCAAAAATGCCAATTGAGATCGACACTCATTTCTCCATACTTTTGTCTAGCTGTGTAGAAATGTGTGACAAATAAAGCATAAACAAAGCTCTGAAACGAAATATTTCTTTTGCTCTGAAACGAAATTCTGCATTGGGTTGCTCTTCTTCTTTGTCATACTTGCAGGATGAGATCTTCTATTTATGGCACTACAAGATGGTTATGAATCTGCAACGATGGTTATGACAGTACGATGGTTATGACACGATAACCATATTTATGGCACTACGATGGTTATGACTCTCGTGACATGATAACTTAGCACGATATATGTCCACACACAAAAGATTATTTGACTAAGTTCTTAATCTCCTGCACTCTTCACTTGGCAATTATATTATTTACTCTCTGATTAGTTTTCTCTTGTATTTATTGGATTTTCGATATTTAATTTGCATAGCGAATGTTTCGATATTATATTCTTGTTCTTTTCTAGCTTAAATATTCTTGTATCTAGTGTTATATATAGGACTTGTAGTAATGTAGATTCTTTTTTTTCTTTTTCTTCTTGTTTGTTTTTCAAGTCCGAAATAAGTATTCTTTTTGAAAAAAAATGTACCTCTCTCTATTACCAAGATTATAGTGTAATCTAGAAAAAAGGAAGACTAAAAGTCTATATGAAAATGGACATTTTTTTTATTACAAGTTAGCTTTGTGTGGCTATCTTGTCTGAAACTAATAGAGTTTCTTTATGAAATAATCGTTCACGGAAAAAATTCCATGCATTCTAGAAAAAATATTATTTATCAATTATATTTGTTAAAATTTCTTGAATTAGACCCTCCCAAATCGCTCTTCTGATGGACTTTTCTTATTGATGTTTTTCATTAATAAGGTTTTTCATGTATGATTTGTGAAACTGCTAGATAAGAATAATTTCGTATTTTATATCATTGAATGCAAATAGAGAATAGGTTGAATCAATATGTGATATATGTGGTAACTCTTGATGGATAAGACTATGGAACTCGGGATCCATTACCTACAAAAAAGAGCCTTATTAAATAACATTGACTAATATTTCTCACGATTGTTAATACGCTTATAATTATTTTATATGAGTACTTAGACGTCCTATGCATCTTAAATAAAAAAGAAAACAAACCACGTATTATAAAAGGAAAAAAAAGCATCTTTACCTAAACAAAAACCATATCCTAGAAAATCATGTATAGTCCTAGTCAGAACTCTACAAACCATAATGTATCTTTGATTAATGCTTTCTCATATATCAATGACATTAATACCTCTCTAGAACTCTTGAAGATTTTTAATGATTGGAACAACATTTATCGTCATGTCTTTTGACTTTTTTTTCTCACATTAAACGTGAGAGCCTTGAATTTTCTATTTCAATGATAAGGTATGGCAAGAGATTGGAGTTGATGATTAGCACTAGCCATGTTGACCATTTACTATACTTCATCGAAAATGGATTAGCACCATCTTATGCAACTCTGAACACTAGATTGTGTGGCTAGTGTGCAAAATCAAGCAATCTAGAATTAATATATTGAAAAAGCTGCACTATCTTTTGGAATTTTCATTACTCCATCAATACTCTTATGATCAAATCCCCATGTCAAAATCTTTGATAATTTAGTTCTTTGAAATACATGTTTAATTCATGGAGCTAATGGAAAATGTCTCGACATCTTCTTGGGAATTTTACACTCTTCGTCTTTATATAAAAAAGATTCACACTTTGGACTTGTCAAAGAGTCCACATTCACCTCTATAAAAATTACAATCATTAGGACATGCATGTATACAATGAAAATCTATATAAAGATTGTTTATTATATTCATCATTTCATCATGTGATGTAGAAAGAATATTGTTGCTTGCTAAAAACGTTTCAAATAGTAACCTGCAAGATCTAGAAAAAGATATTATGAATGAAAATAATTAAATATATGTGTACTTGTATGCTTATGTATATATGTGTGTATATGTGTATGTGCGTGTATGTATGTGTGTATATGTCTATGTGCATCTAGATATGTATCCATTTGAGTTTATGTATATGTGTATATGAACACATGTACACATATATGTGTATGTGTGTATATGCACGTTGTGTGTGTATATGTGTATGTATATGTGTGTATATGCATTGAAATGTGTGTATTTTTATATGCATGTGTTTATGTGTATATGCATGTGTGTATGTATGTGTATATGAAATTTCTATGTGTATGTGTATGTATCTCAATGTGTGTATGCATGTATATGTATGTAACTTTTGATGGATAAGACTATGGAACTTGGGATCCATTACCTACAAAAAAGAGCCTTATTAAATAATAATGACTAATATTTCTCACTATTGCAAATAGGTTTATGATTATTTTATATGACTAATTACATGTCCTATGCATCTAAAATAAACGAGAAAAAAAAACATGTATTATAAAAAGGAACTCCTAACTCTAGATTGTGTGGCTCTTGTGCAAAATCAAGCAATATAGAATTAATATATTTAAAAAGTTGCACTATCTTTTGAAATTCTCATTATTCCAGCAATACTTTTATGATCAAATCCCCATTTCAAAAGCTTTGATAATTTAGTTCTTTGAAACATACATTTATTTCATGGAGCTAATGGAAAATGTCTTGATATCTTCTTGGCAATTTTACCCTCTTTCTCTTTATATAAAAAGGATTCACATTTTGGACATGTCAAAGAGTCCACATCCACCTCTATAAAAAATACAATCATTAGGACATGCATGGATACAATGAAATTCTATATAAAGATTGTTTATTATATTCATCATTTCATCATGTGATGTAGAAAGAATATTGTTTCTTGCTAAAAACGTTTTTCATGTGTGATCTGTGAAACTACTAGATAAGAATTATTTCCTATTTTGTATCAATGAATGCAAATAGTGAATACGTTGAACCAATATGTGATATCTGTGCCAACATTTGATGGATAAAACTATTGAAATTGGGATTTATTACCTACAAAAAATCCTTATTAAATAATACTGAATAATATTTCTTAATATTGTAAATAGTGTTATGAGTAGTTTAATTAAGTAATTAGACTTCCTCTACATCTTAAATAAACGTGAAAATAAAAGGATCTATTATAAAAGGAAAAAGAGTGTATATGCCTTGTTGAGAAATCCTAATAATGTATTCGAGATATTTGGCCATTACTTAATTTATCCCAAGTATCCTAACTTCTTTTAGGTTAATTGATGTAAGTAGGTATGTGGAAATCAAAAAGTTATTATTTCATAACTATTGAGTCTTGGTTTGTATAATGTCTCGCAGAACACTAATTACACTTCTTCACTCAAATGTAATAAAACCTATAGTTTAGGAAAAAGGATCCTTATCATTTAGGGTATCTTTTTTAATATTATATTTACACACAATGTACTTTGATTGGATGATCCCATGTGTTTAAGATCTCCTAGTATTTGAATAAGGTAGTAGGTTCTTTAATTAGCAAGCCTTTTATTCACTTGATTAAATTCTATAGATTTTTGGTAGCCATATCTAGCTCACAAATTTTATTTGTAGGAGCTATATAGATCTCTGTGTTGAGGAGCGTGAGGCCAATAGATATTCTATCTTAGAGGCATTGAATCTGAGTGTAGGATTAACCATTTTGAGGAAGATAACTTTTAATAAGTTCCTATAGTATAGTCTAATGTATGCAAATGTTCTTGGGATGAGTCCTCAAGATTTCATAGAATCGTACATTTGAGTGAATAGAGGTATTTGTGAGTGTACTTGTGAGGCCCTCTATGATTCAAGGACACAAAGTGAAGGTGTACATTCTCCCACCAGTTGTATATTAACACTTCAAAACATAAAGGCACTCAGGATAGATAAGGGGAAGCAATTGAAGGACGTTAAAGAATAAGAGCTAGTCATTTAAGTTCAAGAGCACACAAACAAGTCAAGGAGAGTCGACAAGTGAAAAAGGAGAACATCTCCTTCATTTGTTTCTGTACATCAAAATTATAGGGTTAAAGTTGTTAATACATCTCACTATTCATGCATCAAAGAGATCTAAAAGAGTACTTTAGAGGACATCATGCCAGAATGTGGCATTGAAATAAAGAAATCAAACAAAAAGAACTATAAACCATGGAGATTTAGAATATCTAGCTACCTCATGGGGAAAGGCTTATAGGGTCACATTAGTGGTACATATCCTAGACCTAGATCCAATGAGAATCTAACTCCAAATCAAGTGCAGAACCTCTCTAGAATGTAATCCCATGTATCAATGGCATTAATACCTCTCTAAAACTCTTGAAGATTTTTAAAGACTGGAGCAACATTTACCATCATGTCTTGAACATTTTTTCCTCACATTAAAAGTGAGAGAATTGAATTTTCTATTTCAATGCTAAGGTATGGCAAGAGATTGGAGCTGATGATTAGCATTAGCCATGTTGAACATTTACTATATTTCTTCAAAAATGGATTAACGCCATCTTATGCAACTCTGAACACTAGATTGTGTGGCTCGTGTGCAAAATCAAGCGATCTAGAATTCATGAACTGAAAAAGCTGCACTATCTTTTGGAATTTTCATTACTTTTATGATCAAATCCCCATCTCAAAATCTTTAATAATTTAGTTCTATGGAGCTAATGAAAAATGTCTCGACGTCTTCTTGGGAATTTTACCCTCTTCGTCTTTATATCAAGAAGATTCACATTTTGGACATGTCAAAGAGTCCACATTTACCTCTACAAAAAATACAATCAATTAGGAAATGCATGTATACAATGACAATCTATATAACAATTGTTTATTATATTCATCATTTCATCAAGTGATGTAGAAAGAATATTGTTGCTTTCTAAAAACGTTTCAAAAAGTAACCTCCAAGATCATGAAAAAGGTATAATGAATCAAAATAAATAAATATATGTATACTTGTATGCTTATGTATATATGTGTGTATATGTGTATCTGTGTGTATGTATGTGTGTATATGTCTATGTGCATCTAGGTTTGTATCCATTTTAGTGTATGTATATGTGTATATATAGACATGTACAAATATATGTGTATGTGTGTATATGCATGTTGTGTGTGTATATGTGTATGTATATGTGTATGTATATGTGCGTATATGCATGGATATGTGTGTATATGTATATGCATATGTGTATGATATTAACCATGATATTCTGCATTGGGTTGCTCTTCGTCTTTGTTTCCAACTCAATTGTGCTCTCTACAGAGATCCCATCTACTTCAGAATGATGCTGCAACATATACCATATTTATGGCACTCCGATAGATTGTTCACTTAGCATGATATATATCCATTTTCTCTTCAGTAATCCTCTTTATTCCAGACACAAAAGATTATTGGACTAAGTTCTTATTATTATTTGCTCTCTGATTAGTTTTCTCTTGTGTTTATTGGATTTTCAATATTTAATTTGTATAGGGAATGTTTCGATATTTTATTCTTGTTCTTTTCTAGCTTAAATATACTTATATCTAGTGTTATATATAGGACTTGTAGTAATGTTGATTCGTTTTTTTTTCTTTTTCTTATTGTTTGTTCTTCAAGTCCGAAATAAGTATTCTTTTTGGAAAGAATGTACCTCTCACTATTACCAAGATTATGGTGTAATCTAGAAAAGAGGAAGACTAAAAGTCTATATGAAAATGGACATTTTTCTATTACAAGTTCGCTTTGTGTGATTATCTTCTCTGAAACTAATAGAGTTTCTTTACGAAATAATCGTTCATGGAAAAAATTCCATGTTTTCTAGAAACAATATTATTTATCAGTTATATTTGTTAAAATCTCATGAATTAGACCCTCCCAAATCGCTCTTGATGGACTTTTCTTATTGATGTTTTTCGTTAATAAGGTTTTTCATGTATGATTTGTGAAACTACTAGATAAGACTTATTTCGTATTTTATATCATTGAATGCAAATAGAGAATAGGTTGAATTAATATGTGATATATGTGGTAACTCTTGATGGATAAGACTATGGAACTCGGGATCCATTACCTACAAAAAAGAGCCTTATTAAATAATATTGAGTAATATATCTCACTATTGTAAATACGTTTATAATTATTTTATATGAGTCATTCGACGTCCTATGCATCTTAAATAAAGGAGAAAACAAACCACGTATTATAAAAGGAAAAAAAAAACCACGTATTTAAAAAATTGCACTATCTTTTCGAATTCTCATTACTCCACGAGTACTTTTATGATGGAACATACATTTAATTCATGGAGGTAATGGACAATGTCTTGATATGTTCTTGGGAGTTTTACCTTTTTTGTCTTTATATGAAAAAAATTCACATTTTGGACATGTGAAAGACTCCACATTTACCTCTATAAAAAATACAATCATTAGTACATGCATAGATACAATAAAACGTTTTAAAGAGTCACCTGCAAGATCATGAAAAAAGATATTCCGAATGAAAATAAATAAATATATGTGTGTGTATATATGTGTATTTGTATTCTTATGTATGTATGTGTATAATTGTATGTGTGTGTATGTATGTTTGTATATGTCTCCGTGCATCTAGTGTGTATGTGTGTATGTGTATGTGCACGTGTGTATGTATGTGTATATACAATGTATGTCTATGTGTATCTCAATGTGTGTATGCATGTATATGTATGCATGTGTGTATGTGTATATACTTATATGTGTATGTGCATGTGTCTATATATATATATATATATATATATATATATATATATATATATATATATATATATATATGTATGTGTGTGTGTGTGTATATATATATATATAGTTATATGAGTGTAGAGAAATAAAAAAAATACGTTAACACTATCAAAATAGATACAGTAATCCATCGAGAATGATTTTGCAGATTGAGAACAAGTAATCTTACGTCCAAAAATAGTTTGAAAGTGAAGATATGAATGAAGGAGATTCTATGGACAATTTTTTCACAAACATCAAAGATTTGAAGCAACAATTGATTTCTATTGATGAAGTCTTGCTAGACAATTTATTGTGGAGACTACTCCTCTGAATGGTCTTCCAGATTTATATTAGAGTTTTGCTTCTAGTATATGGTTGATAGTGAAATGCAATCTAAACGTCTTAACATTGGGTCGTTAGTCTTTGTCGTGGCTATTGCTAATGCATGCATTAGCGTTGGACTAAGCTCACGTCTGTTTGACATTAACTTCATACAACAATCATATTCCAACGTCAAGGAAGACACATAACATACAAAGATGTATGTCGTAATGTCGAACCTCCTTTTAACCGAAAATTTCAATTGAGATCCGTGACATTTCCGAGACTGACACTCATTTCACAAAATTTTTTTCTAACTGTGGAGAAATGTGTTACAAATAAAGCATAAACAAAACAGAAAAAATAAATTAAATAAAGATGATTGCCGAGAAAAACGGAAGAAGATGATAGAATGAATGTAACAAACCTTAGTAGACCTATGTTACAATGAAGCCTTTTATTTTCCTGAAGGGGCTGAGCCGAAGAAAAGTATTCCTTATGGCATATGCATGGACTGAGGAAAATGCACTCATACTAATGAAACATTCTCCCATCAGTTGTATATTAACACTTCAAAACATAAAGGCACTGAGGATAGATTAGGGGAAGCAATTGAACGACGTTAAGGAATAAGAGCTAGTCATTTAAGTTCAAGAGCACACAAACAAGTCAAGGGGAGTCTACAAGTGAAGAAGGAGAATATCTTATCTCCTTCATTTATTTTGGTACATCAAAATTATAGGGTTAAAGTTGTTAATACATCTCACTGTTCATGCATCAAAGATATCTAAAAGAGTACTTTAGAGGACATCATGTCAGAATGTGGCACTAAAATAATGAAATCAAACAAAAAGAACTATCAACCATGGACATTTAGAATATCTAGCTACCTCATGGGGAAAGGCTTATAGGGTCTCATTAGTGCTACAGATCCTAGACCTAGATCCAATGAGAATCTAACTCCAAATCAATTGCAAAACTTCAAAGAGTGGGGCGAGAGAGAGAGAGAGAGAAAGAGAGAGAGAGAGAGAGAGAGATAAAAGTGTTATTTTCATCTGATCTCATCATATTATCTAGGCATTGATATGGCATATACAAGATCAATATACATCCATGAAGGTCTCAAAAACCCGACAATTACTTTACTCCACGTCCACCTAAGCCACGAAGATTTGATTAAAGAATTAATTCAACAATTTTAGGAAAACACTTAGTAGTAATAAGAACTATTAAGCTTTGGAAATCAAATAAGTGATTGATCCATTAGGATCCATAGTTTTTCACATAGATGATAATGATCTAGTTTCATACACCTTGTATGGGCTAAGGGATGATGAGAAGTAGAAGTCATATATGTAAGAGATACTCTTCTCTACTTTGAGTAATTTTTTTCCTTCATGGTCATTGAGGAGATAAATATAGAACGATCATAAGAAAAGGGCTATGAAGCCAAAACATTGTATGTAGGTAAAGGTAGAGGTAGAGGAAGGAGTCAAGGTTGATGAGGCAGAAAGAAAGGGAGATGATCAAATGGAGATCCTAATCAATAGCAAGGAAGAAAATGATCTTCATCAAGATGAAAAGGCAAGTTTAGAGGAAGAGAAGGAAGGTACAACAAGAATAGAGAGAACCACAATGCAAAAATATGTTTCATATGTAACCAATATGGCCACTATGAAAGGGATTGCTATCAATTGGAGAAGAACAACTCTTCATATAAAGGAGAAGGTAGTTATGCTTCTACTTCCAATGAAAAATGACTACAAGACACAAGGATCAAGCACATAGTACATTGATGGCAGATGTAACACTCACATGAGTTGCAAAATAGATTTCTTTTCAAATATGCATGTTTCATCAACCAATGGGCATGCGGGGACACGTGATGATACCCCTCCTAGTATCACACACATAGGTTATGTTATGTTGGATGGATCTCACAATGCTAAATTCTTGAAGGATGTTCTTCATGGTTCCCCAATCACAAAGAATCTTGCTTTTGTGAGTCAAATGGTTAAGCGAGGTTTGCACATCAAACTCAACCATCATGTATGCTTTGTGGAAAACCCTACAAAGGGTTTTATATTGATAACCAAATACAAAAAGGAAGGATGGCTATTCTTATTGGATGTGAAACCAAATTTCACCTACACTACTTACTTCACATATGGAAGCATAAGGGTAGCAAAATTGGACCTATGACACAAAAGGTATGGACATATCAACACTGAGAAATTGATGGATATGGAAGCAAGAGACTACTGCTAGGGTTACCAAACCTTTATTGTCCGAATATTAAATACTTGTATGAAGCATCTCAGTTGGGTAGGATAAGTAGGTTACCTTTCAAGAAGTGAAATTATGTGAGCTATAATCCACTTAACCTAGTCCATATAAATATTTGTGGATGAATAAAGGAAAAATCAATTTGAGGTCATAAATATTTTCTAGCTTTTGCTTATGATTGCACAAGGATGACATCGCTTTATTGTATAAAGCACAAGTCAAATATCTTCCATTACTTCAAGAAGTTCAAAGTTGTTCTTAAAAAAGAATAGCTTATGATAGGTAAATCAAGTGTTTAAGGTCAGATGAAGTGGGTATATCCCATTGATTGTCTATTTTTTGGGGGTCAAATGGCATCAAGAGACAAATCACATCCACTTACACAACACAAAAGAAAAATTGTGTGGTAGGAAGAAAAAATAGGTACACCATAAAATGTACTATGACTATGATGAAGGAAATGAGAATTCCTAATTGTTATTGGGTTGATGTTCTAACGAATAATATATAGATCATGAATAGAGCTTCCACATACATTATACATGCTAGAACACCTTATGAAGCTTGGTACATTAGGAAACCAAATGTTGCACACTCGAGAGATTTTAATGTACATGTTGTTTATTGATTCCAATTGAAATAAGGTGTAAGCATGATGATAAATTAGAAAGTTGTGTATTTATAGGATATGGAGGCGAACAGAAGGTTGATTTATGCTATAATGGTACAAGAAAGGAACTAAATGTATCAAGGAATGTCTGATCTGATGTGTTCTTACATTCCTATGCTTCAAATGTATCTATGTAAGGAAAGGAAGATGAAGAAAGGAGGAACTCAAGTGAGTAATCAAAAAGCTTAGTCCTTTGTTTAACAACAGATTCAATTAATCAATGAATGTGGAATGGAGAAATTCCTACATCAAGCTTACTTAGAGATGCAAGAAGCAAGGGCACACCTTAAATGAGAGAGATAGAAGAAGACTAGGACTTTGGGATTAAGCTAAATGTGGACCACGATGGGGCGAGGTCAACAACAAATATCCAAATCCATGGAATTGTGAGATAAGAGGGTCATATAGGGTAATTTACCGAGTTTAAATACCTATTTAGGACTCATTTATGGCTATACTTAGGTTGTTTCATCAACAAATGTGCATGTGGGGACAGGTGATGATACCCCTCATGGTATCACACACATAGGTGATGTTATGGTGGATGGATCTCACAATGCTAAATTTTCTTGAAGGATGTTTTGCATGGTTGCCCAATCACAAAGAATCTTTCTTTTGTGATTGAAATGGTTAAGCGAGGTTTGCACATCAAACTCAACCATGATGTATGCTTTGTGGAAAACCCTTCAGGATGTTGTATATTGATAACCAAATACAAAAAGGACAGATGGTTATT
The DNA here is from genome assembly GCA_020310875.1 of Ceratopteris richardii. NCBI lineage: Eukaryota > Viridiplantae > Streptophyta > Polypodiopsida > Polypodiales > Pteridaceae > Ceratopteris > Ceratopteris richardii. The sequence goes on along the minus strand of CM035433.1, from coordinate 139,393,501 downwards.
CACATTGGATATAAAAGCAAATTGTTGGAATCAATGTCCAATAGTTTCTATTTCATGCGAACCTGAAATTGCGTAGTGTGAAACCATCTTTTAGAAAGCTAAAAGAAAACAAAACTGATGAAAAGAAAAAACGTGTCTCCTCAATAAAACAAAAAAAAAAACACGTAGTGCAAGATAGTTTTTGCACGCTTTTGGCTTTATTGGAAGTATCTACGATAAAGTTTTTCATGGAAGATCGTAGTCAATTGGGTAGGCTAAGTAGGTTACTTTCAAGAAGAGAAATTATGTGAGCTATAATCCACTTGACCTAGTCCATATAAATATTTATGGATGAATAAAGGACAAATCAATTTGAGGTAATAGATACCTTCTAGATTTTGCTTATGATGGCACAAGGGTGATCTCGCTCTATTGTATGAAGCACAAGGCAAATGTCTTCTACTTCTCCAAGAAGTTCAGAGCTATTCTTAGAAAAGAACGTGATAGGTATATGAAGTGTTTGAGCTCAGATGAAGTGGGTATATCCCATTAATTGTCTATTTTTTTGGGGTCAAATGGCATCAAGGGACAAATCACATGCACTTACACAACACAAAGAAAAATTTCGTGTTGTAGGAAGGAAAAATAGGTACACTACAAGATGTGCTAGGGCTATGATGAAGGAAATGAGAATTCCTAATTTTTATTGGCTTGATGTTGTAACCACTAAAATATAGATCATGAATAGAGCTCCCATATACACTATAAATGCAAGAACACCGTATGAAGCTTGGCGCATTAGGAAACCAAATGTTGCACACTCGAGAGAGCTTGGATGTACATGTTGTTTATTGATTACAATTGAAATAAGGAGTAAACATGATGATAGATTAGAAAGTTGTGTGTTTAGAGGATATGGAGGTGAAAAAAATGTTTATTTATGCTATAATGGTACAAGAAAGGAGCTAAATGTATCAAGGGATGTCTGATCTGATGTGTCCTTACATTCCTATGCTTCAAATGTATCTATGCAAGCGAATGAAGATGAAGAAAGGAGGACTTCAAGTGAGGAATCAAAAAGCTTAGTCCCTTGTTTAAGAATCGATTCAAGTAATCAATCAATGTGGAATGGAGAAATTGCTACATCAAGCCTACTTAGTGATGCAAGAAGCAAGGGCACACCTTAAATGAGACACATAGAAGAAGACTAGGACTTTGGGATTAAGCTAAATGTAGACCACCATGGGGAGAGGTCAACAACAAATATCCAAATCCATGGAATGGTGAGATAGGAGGGTCAGATAGTGTAATTTGCCGGGTTTAAATACCTATCTAGGACTCATTTATGGCTATAATTTATGCAGATATGAGTTACCTTGTTGAGAAACCCACATTCTTATGTCACTCATATGTCATGTTTTGGTCCTATATATAGATGGGGAGACTTGCATTGACCTACGGTTGTGTTTAAAGCATAATTAATTATGGAATATGCCTAATTGAAACTTCTTTTTCTAGTAGAGGGACTACACATGCACAAAATTAAAGATTATATATTGATGGAAGAACTTACAAACATGGAAATATAGGACTTTTAATAAACAATACTCAAGGACATAATAGTTCAATGACTATTTGCATATTCAAAGAGTGTGACAATAGTCATGAATCAACATACATCAGTAGAGATGTAGCGAGTTACATAGTTTTTAATGGTATTAATTCCTTATGTATTGGTGATGAATTATAATTGCTTTATGGATGGAGTAGACCTCCAAGAGCATCGTTTAGAAAGAATTAAAAACATTATGTCCACCTATCCTATGTTGCAATGAAAACTGTAATTAATTGAAACTAATTTTAGACTAAATTACATATTAAAAATTTTTGTTTTAAGTAATTTTGTATTTATGTATGAAATACTAATGATCTTTATTCATGTATGTTGATTCTAATGTATGATATTGATGATCTTCAACAACACTATTTAGAGGTTATATGTGTGCATGTATGCATGTGAGTGAAGTTGTGAGCATATGTCTACATATGTCTCTATATGTATGTATATATATCTGTGATTTTTTATGTGCATGTATGCATGTGTATGTGTGTATGCATATGTATGTATGTGTATATGTGAGTGTATGTGTGTGTATATGTGTATGTGTGTGTATGCATGTGTGTGTATGTATGCATGTGAGTGTATGCATGTGCATATGTGTATGCGTAAGTATGAACATATGTTTATGTATGATTATCTGTGTATGTGTATATTTGTGTATGCATGTGTATGCATGTAATAGGCCTGTTTTCTATAGGAATAATTCATTTTGAACTTTCTGAATTTCATTTCTATGATAATACTTAGAATGAATAATTATGTCATTTTATGCATGTAGGAAAAATTTTGGGATGACAAGTTTCATATTCTCTCTCTAGACCTTATTCACGTCATGTTTTCAAGTTGAAATTTGAAGGTGAAGATGAAAGAATTAAGAAAAACTCTATATGGGAGGAATGAAGAGCAAGTATAAGAGAATAAAAGTATCTGTGTGAAATTTTTGTGAATCATGTTTTAAGTTCCTCATTCACAGCTCTACAATTGGTTCATTCTAAGAAAATCCCTTGATATTACTCTCTCTCTCTCTCCCTAGAATTTTGAAACTTGCAAGGCTCGAAAGTGGCATTTGGAGAGGGATTTTGACCTGTGTCATCTCCAACATTATTGTGTAGATTGAAAAATTCAATATAAGTGTCTCCCGCAAGCTTAAGCTAATTCCTCAATGTTTTTGAATTACAGGCTATAAAAAGAGACATTTTCCAACACTTCAAAAAAAAGAGAGAGAGGGCTTCTCTCATTCTCTTCAAATCCCTAATTATGATGATTACATGTCACCATGTCTAATTATGGATATTTTTGGAATTTGTCTTCTGTTTTTGACACATATATGAAAGAAAGCACACTACCACCGCATGGCTTTTTGCAAACGTTTTGGAGAAACTCTACCTTTTCTAAATTGGGTGCATCGCACACTTCTTTGGTAGTGATCAAACTCTGCTATACAAAGACTTGCGCATCAACAAAGAGGACAAACAGAACTCAGAGAAAACTTTTGCAAAAAGCCATGCAATGGTAGTGTGCTTTCTTTTGCGTACCTGTCAAAAATAGGAGAAAAAATCCAAAAAGATATATCCAAAAATATCCATAATTATACATGGTGACACATAAGCATCACAGTCATGGATTCGAAGAGAATTAGAGAAGCCCTCTCTTTTTTTTGAAGTGTTGGAAAATGGCACTTTTCAAAGTCTTGTAACTCAAAAATGGTGAGGAATTAGCTTAAGCTTGTGAGAGACACTTCTATTCAATTTTTTGATCTGCACAATAATGTTAGAGATGATCGAGGTCCAAATCAACCTTCAAATGCCATGTTTGAGCCCTACAAGTTTCAAAATTCTAGAAAGAGATTAAAATCAAGGGTCTTTCTTACAATGAACTAATTGTGGAGCTGTCAAGGAGGTACTTAAGACCTGATTCATAAAAATTTCACATGGACACGTTTATTCTCTTACACTTGCTCTACCTTTCTCTTATACATAATTTTTCTTAGTTCTTTCATCTTCACCTTCAAATTTCAACTAGAAAAGATGATGTGAATAAGAATGATGTGAATAAGGTCTAGAGAGACAATATGAAACTTCTCATCCCCAATTTTTTCCTACATGCATAAAATGACCTAATTCTCACTCTAAGAATTACCCCCACAAATGAAATTCACAAAGTTCAAAATGAATTATTTCAATAGAAAATAGGCCTATTACAATTCTTCCCCCCTTTAAGGAACTCTATGCTCAGAGTTTGAAAGAAGGATAATGTGTTAGAAAATCATCTAAGTTCACCCAAGTAGAATCCTCTACTGGGTATGAGTGTTATTTCAACAAAACTTCTACTATAGATGTATTTCTAGGAATTCTTTCCTTCCTATCTAAAATTATTTGAGGTTGAAGCTTGGAAGAGCCATCATCTTTTAGCTTATAGTTATCCTGCAAAACATTAGCAACATTAGGTACATATCTTTTAAGTAAGCTAACATGAAATACACGATGCACATCTAAATGTTTAGGTAATTCCAGCAAAGAATCAAGAGATCCAATCTCTTTCAAAACTTTAAAAGGACCTGGTGTATCGAGGACAAAGCCTATCATCCATCCCTAGCAACAAGTTAGATCAGTGAGGATTAACTTTAAGAAATACCATGTCATCAATCTGACACTAAAGAGGTCTGCTCTTTAAATTGTAGAATTTCTTTTTCTTTTCTGAGCTTCTATTATGTGTTTCTTAATTTTTTCAAGTTCTTCATCCATCTTATCAAGCATTTCTTTGGACACTTCTATTCATTGGAAAGGGTATGACATTAGTGGTCGTACTCCTGAACCTGTAGAAAACGTTCAAAGAGCACCAATCAAGGCTCTAGAATTCCATAAGTGAAATCCAATGAAGCAGAGACTAGAAAACATGATCACTCCTTGTGGAACTCATTTTTTGAGGGGGAGATGATGTCATGGAGAAAGGAAACAATCATGAACCTCAAATCCCATGTGAATTCTATATCACATGATTGGTTCCGATTTAGTAGAAACCAATGCTTCCATTGCATCTAGAATAAGCCAGAACCCTAAGATCGACTATCTATTTGCTACATTCTGACATCTAGAAGTCGTGTTTGGATTGTTGATATCATTGACGACATCACCAGCTCGCAAATGCCATTGGCAACCACCCTTGAAAACCGCTCAGTCTTGCAAATGCGAGTCTTGAGAGCTCAAGGAGTCATGATTGCCAAGTAAGTACTCTCTAAGTTTGAGTTTCACTTCTTGTTTTGCTCCTTGTTCTAGTTTATCTCTCTCTCTCTCCTTCCCTCTCTCTCTCTATTTCTCTCTCTCTCTCTCTCTTTCTCTCTCTCTCTCTCTCTCTCCCTCTCTCTCTCTCTCTCTCTCTCTCCCCACTCTTTCAAGTTTTGCAGTTGATTTGGAGTTAGATTCTCATCCGATCTAGGTCTAGGATTTGTACCACTAATGAGACCCTATAAGCCTTTCCCCATGAGGTATCTAGATTCTAAATGTCCATGGTTCATAGTTTTTTTTTGGTCTAATTTCTTTATTTTAGTGCCACACTGTGACATGAAGTACTCTAAAGTACTCTTTTAGATTTCTTTGATGCATGAACATTGACATGTATTAACCACTTTACCACTATAATTTTGGTGTACCAAAAAAAATGAAGGCGATGTTCTCCTTCTTCACTTGTAGACTCCCCTTGACTTGTTTGTGTGCTCTTGAACGTAAATGAGTAGCTCTTATTCCTTAATGTCCTTCAATTTCTTCCCCTAATCTATCTTGAGTGCCTTTACGTTTTGAAGTGTTAATATACCATTGATGGGAGAATGTACACCTTCCCTTTGCATCCTTGATGCATAGAGGGCCTCAAAAATACACTCACAAATACCTCTATTCACTCAAATGTACCATTTTCTGAAATCTTGAGGACTTAGCCCAAGAACATTTGCATACATCAGACTATACTATAGGAACTTATTGAAAGTTATCTCCCTCAAAATGGTTAATCCTTTTCTTAGATTCAATGCCTCTAAGATAGAATATCTATTGGCCTCACGCTTCTCAACACAGATATCACATATTGGTTCAACGTATTCACTAGCTGCATTCATTGATACAAAATAGGAAATAATTCTTATCTAGTAGTTTCACAGATCAGACATGAAAAACCTTACTAATGAAAAACGTCAATAAGAAAAGTCCATTAGAAGATCAATTTGGTAGGGCCTGATCCAAGAGATTTTAACAAATATAATTGATAGATAATCTTTTTTTCAAGAAAAACATGAAATCTGTTTCATGAACCATTATTTCGTAAATTAAATCAGTTATTCTGAGGCAAGATAATGACACAAATATTCTTTTTTATAACAACATGTCCATTTTCATATAAAATTTTGGTCTTCCTCTTTCCTAGATTACACTACAAGTTTGTTAATAGTGAGAGGTACATGTTTTTCCAAAAACAAGACTTATTGGGGACTTCAAAAACAAACAATAAGAAAAAGAAGTAAATAACGAATCTACAGTACTACAAGTCCTGTCTTGAATACTAGATATAAGTAGATTTAAGCCAAAATAGAATAAGAATATAATATCGAAACATTCCCTATGCACATTTAGTATCAGAAAGCCATTAAACACAAGAGAAAACTAATCAGACAGTAAATAATGTAAGTCCAATAATCTTTCGTGTGTGGAACAAAGCTATAAATAGTTCCTTTCACAACCTATGAATAGTTCCTTTCACAACCTATAAATCAGAGCTCAAGGTACACCCTTTATGGTTGTTCATCGCACAAACAACCTAAGTCTTCCACAGAAGCTAAGGTTCATTGTGTTTAAAAATAGACCGTGCACCTTCGAAATTGTTCTGGTGTATTTAATTATGTTTCCTTGTGCTTGTGCTTTATGGTGAAATGAGTGTCGCTCTCGGAAATCATTGTCATTTTCAAAACATAACACAACATATGATGAAATCTTTGTGCCATCCGATGTGTTTGGCTCACAGTCATCTTTCGGATGTCTTCGTTAACGTTTGCTCCCCTTTGGTTATGATGCTGCTACAAAAATCTAGGAAGGTTCAAAGAGGATGCTTGTGGCATACATGAGGAATGTTGAACGAAGGTTTCTTTAGTTCAATTCAATGGACAACGAGGTGAATCTTTCAAGATGCTTGCCTACGCTAATGTTACATATTCTAATGGACACCCATTATATACGGTTTCTATCCTCTAAACATTCGGTGACCAAAGTGGTGTGAGCTAGAGAGAGAGTGGCCACAACTGAAAATCGTATCGGCTCTATGCAGAGACCACAATGGAGTTTGAAGATCTCAACCTGCAAGTATCACGAAGAAGAAGAGAAGCCCAATGCAGAGGAAGAAAACCAAATAGTTCTTTTCACAATCTATAAATCAGAACTCAAGGAAGAACCTATAAATCACAACCTATACACATTTTGCGGTTCATTATGTTTGATAATAGACCGTGCAATTTTTAGCACATTTCAACAATATGGTGAGATAAGTGTCGGTCTCGGAAATATCACGTGTCTCATTTTCCTGAGTCCATGCATATGCCATAAGGAATACTTTTCTTCGGCCCAGCCCCTTCAGGAAAATAAAAAGCTTCATTGTAACATAGGTCTACTAAGGTTTGTTACATTCATTCTATCATCTTCTTCCGTTTTTCTCGACAATCATCTTTATTTAATTTACTTTTTTCTGTTTTGTTTATGCTTTATTTGTAACACATTTCTAGACAGTTAGACAAAAATATGGTGAAATGAGTTCCTTTCATCATCAACCATATACTAGAAGCAAAACTCTAATATAAATCTGGAAGACCATTCAGACGAGTAGTATGCACAATAAATTTTCTAGCAACACTTCATCAATAGAAATCAATTGCTGCTTCAAATCTTTGATGTTTGTGAACAAATTGTCCATAGAATCTCCAACTTCATTCATATCTTCACTTTCCAACTATTTTTGGAGGTAAGCTTATTTTCTCTCAATCTTCAAAATCATTTTGGCTGGATTAATGTATCTATTTTCACAATGTTAACGTATATTTTTTATTTCTCTACATACATATATATATATATATATATATATATATATATATATATATATATAGAGAGAGAGAGAGAGAGAGAGATGCACATACACATATAAGTATATACACATACCCACATGCATACATATACATGCATACACACATTGAGATACATACACATACACACGTGCACATACACATACACACATACACACATATCCATGCATATACACACAAAAACATGCATATGTACACACACAACATGCATATACACACATACACATACACATATGCGTACATGTATATATATACAGGTATACATAAACTCAATTGGATACATACATAGATGCACATAGACATATACACACATACATACACACACATACAATTATACACACATACATACATAAGCATACAAATACACATATATACACACACACATATAGTTATTTATTTTCATTCGTAATACCTTTTTTCATGATCTTGTAGGTTAGTCTTTAAAACGTTTTTAGCAAGCAACATTATTCTTTCTACATCACGTGATGAAATGATGAATATACTAAACAATCTTTATATAGGTTTTCATTGTATCTATGCATGTCCTAATGATTGTACGTTTTATAGAGGTGAATGTGGACTCTTTGACATGTCCAAAATGTGAATCTTTTTGATATAAAGACAAAAAGGGTAAAATTTCCAAGAAGATATCAAGACCTTTTCCATATTAATTCTAGATTGCTTGATTTTGCACAAGAGCGACACAATCTAGAGTTAGGAGTTGCATAAGATGGTGTTGATCCATTTTCATTGAAATATTGTAAATGGTCAACATGCCTAGTGGTCATCATGAACTCCAATCTCTTGCCATACCTTAGCATTGAAATAGAAAATTCAATGCTCTCACTTTTAATGTGAGGAAAACGAAAATTTATATGTTGCTCTGGTCATTAAAAATCTTCAAGAGTTTTATAGAGGAATTAATGTCATTGATACATGGAAAATCATTAATCAGAGATACGTTATGGTTTGTGGAATTCTGGCTAGAAATATAGATGATTTTCTAGGATATAGTTTTTGTTCAGGTAAAGATGTATTTTTTTTCCTTTTTACAATACATGGTTTTGTTTTCTCATTTATTTAAGATGCATAGGACATCTAATTAGCCATATAAAATAATCATCAACCTATTAACAATAGTGAGAAATATTAGTCATTATCATTTAATAAGGCTCTTTTGTGTAGGTAAAGGATCCCAAGCTCCATAGTTTTATCCATCGAAAGTTACATACATATACATGCATACACACATTGAGATACATACACATACACATAGAAATTGTATATACACATACATACACACATGCATATACACATACACATATGCATATATACACATACACATATGCATATACACATACACAAATCCATATACACATACACACATATCCATGCATATACACACATATACATACACATATAGACACACAACATGCATATACACACATACACATATATGTGTACATGTGTATATATACACATATACATAAACTCAAATGGATACATGCCTAGATGTACATAGACATATACACACATACACATATAATTATTTATTTTCATTCATAATACCTTTTTCATGATCTTGGAGGTTACTATTTGAAATTTTTTTAGCAAGCAACAATATTCTTTCTACATCACATGATGAAATGATGAATATAATAAACAATATTTATATAGATTTTCATTGTATACATGCATTTCCTTATGATTGTATTTTTCATAGAGGTGAATGTGGACTCTTTGACATGTCCAAAATGTGAATCTTCTTGATATAAAGACGAAGAGGGTAAAATTCCCAAGAAGATGTCGAGACATTTTCCATAATCTCCATGAATTAAACAAGTATTTCAAAGAACTAAATTATCAAAGATTTTGACATGGGGATTTGGTCATAAAAGTATTGATGGAGTAATGAAAATTCCAAAAGATAGCGCAGCTTTTTCAGTATATTAATTCTAGATCGCTTGATTTTGCACAGGAGCCACACAATCTAGTGTTCGGAGTTGCATAAGATGGCGTTAGTCCATTTTCGATGAAGTATAGTAAATGGGCAACATGGCTAGTGCTAATCATCAACTCCAATCTCTTGCCATACCTTATCATTGAAATAGAAAATTCAAGGCTCTCACTTTTAATGTGAGGAAAAAAAACTCAAAAGACATGACGATAAATGTTGTTTTAGTCATTAAAAATCTTCAAGAGTTCTAGAGAGGTATTAATGTCATTGATATATGGGAAAGCATTAATCAAAGATACATTATGGTTTGCGGGATTCTGGCTAGGACTATACATGATTTTCTAGGATATGGTTTTTGTTTAGGTAAAGATGTTTTTTTTTTCCTTTTATAATACGTGGTTTGTTTCCTCCTTTATTTAAGATGCATGGGACGTCTAATTACTCATATAAAATAATTATAAACGTATTAACAATAGTGAGAAATATTAATCAATGTTATTTAATAAGGCTCTTTTTTGTAGGTAATGGATCCCGAGTTCCATAGTCTTATCCATCAAGAGTTACCACATATATCACATATTGATTCAACCGATTCTCTATTTGCATTCAATGATACAAAATACGAAATAAGTCTTATCTAGCAGTTTCACAAATCAGACATGAAAAACCTTATTAACGAAAAACATCAATAAGAAAAGTCCATCAGAAGAGCGATTTGGGAGGGTCTAATTCAAGAAATTTTAACAAATATAATTGATAAATAATATTTTTTCTAGAAAGCATGGAATGTTTTCCATGAACGATTATTTCATAAAGAAACTCTATTAGTTTCAGACAAGGTAGTCACACAAAGCTAACTTGTAATAACAAAATGTCCATTTTCATATAGACTTTTAGTCTTCCTCTTTTCTAGATTACACTATAATCTTGGTAATAGTGAGAGGTACATTTTTTTCCAAAAAGAATACTTATTTCGGACTTGAAGAACAAACAATAAGAGAAAGAAAAAAAAAGATTCTAAATTACTACAGGTCCTATATATAACACTAGATATAAGTATATTTATGCTACAAAAGAACTTTGCCATTGCCACGGAAGGTCTTAGCAGGCTGGTGGAGCATCAGGTGGAAGCTGGCAACATTAAAGGCCTTCGTTTGCCGCATGACCACAGTCAGATCACCATGAGACTTTTTGCCGATGATATGAACGCTTTTGTGCACAATGATAGTACCAGCCTCGAGACGTTCTGGAAGTGTCTTGCTACTTTTTGTGAAGCCTCTGGATCCATAATCAACCACTCTAAGACCGCCTTTAGAGCTATTGGTGGGTCACAGCCCGACCTTCTCATTGATCATGGCTGTAAAATCATCCCGCAGGGCCAAATTTTTCGGCTTCTGGGGATTCCCTTGGGGTTTGGCGTCTCTATGGAACAGCGGTGGAACTGGGTGCTTGCCAAGCTCGAAAACAAGCTTAACTATTGGAGAGGTATGCAAATCAATCTTGCTGGTCGTGCTATGGTCATCAACACGTTCCTCTTATCATCTACCATTTATTTCCTTTCTTGTTGGAGACCGAAAGAGCAAGATCTGTCCAAACTGGATAGTATTTGTAGAAACTTCCTTTGGACGGGCGACCACAATAGGAGGGGGGTGCCTAAAATCAAATGGTCCATCTGCACCAGCCATAGAGATAGTGGGGGACTTGGTATCTTGGACATTGGGTGCATGGCTAACAAACTGTCGGCCAAATGGATGACTAAGGCTTGGTGCAACAGGGAGGCCTCGTGGGCCAAGCTGATCTTCAAAAACAAGAATGAGTTGGCGCTCATGGGTTTCCCAAATTGGAGGAATCTTGACATCTTGACCTTGTTGTTTTCCCCGATCCCCGTCTTCCCGAAAGGCTCTAATCTGGTGTGCTCCCTTTGGAAGAGTTGGAATAAAGTCAAAAGCTTCACAAGAATAAGTGAAGACTGGAAGTGGGCTGCCGGTATCAGACACAACGACTCTATCTGGTTTCCGATCCATGGCATCCGGAGTGTGGAATCTTGGAACATTCAAAACGCCAAGAAGCTATGGAACAAAGGCTTCAAAAAATGGAAACATCTGTGGAAACAAGACACCAACCGCTGGATCAACTTTGAGGATATTGACCCTAGCATCAACATTTCGCATGAAGAATGGAACACTTTGCAAAGCAGATTTCTCGCCTGGGACCGACACAAAGTTCGCCTTCTCATGGGACACGACATGCCGAGTTCGCTTGGTCTCAGATGGCACAATGGGAATAGTCTATCAAAAATCCCGAACATCAAAGAAACGATCGACTATCAGGTTAACCTCAACAAAAAGTGGTGCCTGTCATGGACGCGGCTTCGGTGGGACATGAGGTTCATGGCTATCTGGCACCCCCTCATAGAAATCAAAAAGTCTGTCCTCTTATGGAAAATTCTTCATCACGGAATCTGGACCAACCTTAAGGCTAGCAAAATTTGTGGGATCCCTCCCTGGTGCAAACGCTGCCACCGGTCTATCGAAGATGTTTCACACATCTTCTTTACCTGCCCCAACTCCAACAGACTCTGGCAGGTGGTTGGAAAGAGAATTAGACTTCAAAAACGTTTCAGTTGGTAGCAAACCCTGCTGGGAGAAGCGATCGGCTGCTCTGTGACTCTCTGGAACGCCATCAGAGGGGAGGTTCTATGGAAAATCTGGCGGGAAAGATGTGCTTTCAACTTCAGTGACTCCCCCAAGGAGTGGTCAATTGAGAAATCGCTGTTCCTCCTTGGCAAAAGGATTGCCAACTGTAAAAAATCCCCCCCCTTTAGGCATCATCAAGTACTCCTTTTGATCGATAACAAGCTTAAACCCAAGTGGGCACCACATGAGGGTGATGAGAGGGTAATTAACCTTCTTTGTAATGTCATCTAAGCTCTGTAAAAGCTTCCCCTGCTTTGTGGGATTTGGGGGGTCCCGTGGGCACTAGTCCCCTTCTCTTGTACTTTTCTTTATTTAATTCAAGTCCGGGAGAGTAGGCTATTGCCAAACTTCCTTTACATTAAAAAAAAAATAATAATAATATCGAAACATTCCCTATGCAAATTAAATATCGAAAATCCAATAAACACAAGAGAAAACTAATAAGAGGGTAAATAATATAATTGCCAAGTCAAGAGTGCAGGAGATTAAGAACTTAGTCCAATAATCTTTTGTGTGCGGAATAAAGAGGATTACCGAAGAGAAAACGGACATATATCCTGCTAAGTGAACAATCTATCGGAGATAAATCTGTTTATCGTCTCACCAGAATCATAACCATCGTAGTGCCATAAATATGGTATGTGTTGCAAAATCATAACCATCTTGTAGTGCCATAGATAGAAAAAAAAGTAAAGAATCATTTTGAAGTAGATGGGATCTCTGTAGAGAGCACAATTGAGTTGGAAACAAAGTTGATTAAAGAAAATTTCATCCTGCAAGTATGACAAAGAAGAAGAGCAACCCAATTGCAGAATATCATGGTTAATTGCAAATTGGTAGAAAGCAAAAGAAATATTTCGTTTCAGAGCTCAAGGAAGGACTAAAAAGAGCTAATGATATAGTTTTTTTTATTTCTGTTAGACAAAAATATGGAGAATTGAGTGTCGGTCTCGGAAACATCACGGATCTCAATTGACATTTTTGGTTAAAAGGAGGTTCGACATTACGACATACGTCTTTGTATCTTACGTGTCTCTTTTGACGTTGCAATACGACTGTTGTATGAATTTAATGTCAAATAGATGTGAGCAAAGACAAGTCATGAAAAACTGTACTCATTAATGTATAAAACTGTACTGCCACTGTATTCCAGAGAAAACACAAAAGCAGTAGCTGAATTCTCCATTCCCTCTCAATCTCTCTTCAGGATTCCTCTCTCTCTCTCTCTATATGTTATATGCATGATGGGCCTATTTTTTTCTAGATTGATCTTCTAGCAACAAAACAAAGACTAATCACCCAATGTTAAGACATTCTGATTGCCTTTCATCATCAACCAGATACTGAAGCAAAACTCTAATATAGTTTTGGAAGACCATTTAGGGTAGTCTACACAAGTGAATTGTCTAGCAAGAGTTCATCAATAGAAATCAATTGTTGCTTCAAATCTTTCATCTTTGTGAAAGAATTGTCCATAGAATCTCCTTCATTCATATCTTCACTCTCCAACTGTTTTTGGACGTATGCTTGATTGTTCTCAATCTTCAAAATCATTTTGGATGGATTAATGTATCTATTTTGAAACTATAAAGGTATATCGTTGAGTTCTCTACCTATTTATATATAAATATATACACATGCACATATCCATACAAGCATATACATATGCACACATGCATACATATACATGCATACACACATTGTGATACATACACATACAAAGACATATTCTATACACATACATACACACATACACATATACACACATATAGACACACAACATGCATATACACACATACACATATGCGTACATGTATATATATTTCATGATGATCAATATTCTTAATAATTTCCTTTAGTACAAAGCTCGATGGACCCATCTAGACTCCTTGTTACTTAGCATACCTTGTGTTGTAAACAAGACGAAAAGTAGTTCTAGGAAGCATTTCAAGGATCATTCTTGCCTTATCTCTAAAGCAAAGATTAATTAAAAACATTCGGTCTCTCTTTGCTCATTTTAAACCAATAGCCAAACACCTTAGATATAGGAAACCAATGCTTATTCTCAATGAAATGGAAGTGATCATGGTATGAACTTTAATGCTCCCATTGTCTCTCTTAGGCGCCTTGACATTTAGGGAGGCTAAGGTTGGAAGATTATCTCTTAAATTATGGCGCTCTTGCCTCCTCAAGAGAACTAGGCTCAGAAGGTTGATGAATCTAATTAAAACATGTTTGATCTTATGAAAAACGATAAAAGCTATAGAATTCATTTCTAAGGTTCAAAAGAGTTCAAAAGTTCATGTTGTTGACATCAAAAAGAATTTACAGCATGATGTTCACTACTTTAACAATGTTTTCTCTATGCCTCTTAAAAAGGGGGAGGATTTTTAGAGGTCCACTTTTTATCTCTCTAAAAAGAAAAGAAAAATTATGCTTACTAACTTGGCACCTATTTTCCACTTGCCCCTCTTTATCGTTGATGTTAGAGAAACCATTCGTAAGTTGAAACCCTATAGATCCCTTGGTCTTGATGGTATCCCAAATGAATTCTTTATGTGTTTTAAAGATATTTTTTAATCTTTTAATTCTCTTGATTTGGTAGGAAGATGTGAGAAAAGGTACTCTTTCTATATTTATAAGTACTAGAGTGATCAAGTACTACATAGAAAAGGAGCCAAGGATTAGCTAAAAAATTGGACACCCATCACTTGTCCGATTTCTCTTTACAAACTCCACTCCTCTTGTTTGGCTAGAAGACCTAGTTGCCTTATGGATCAAATTATCTTGCGTGAACAAAAAGGCTTCATCAAAGGTAAATATATTCTTGATGCCATCATATCTTTATGGGAAGATTTTGAATTTGCTAAGGAGAAAAATTTGGATTGTTATTTTTTTAAGCTTTATTTTGATAAGGTGTATGATACGATGGATGAGATCGGGTCGGGAAGAAAATTTTATCAACTTTTTTAGTGTGTTATTTGCAAATGCCTACTCTCATGTCACTATGAAAGGCCAACTTTAAGGTCCTTTTAAACTCTATAGAGCTATTAGAAAAGGTACCATTAAAGGCCAACTTTGAGGTCCTAATTCTTTTGTGTTTTTCTCGAATAAAGTGGCAGTACAGTTTTATACGTTAATGAGCTCGTGCACTATAAACTTTTGCAAGCATCGTGATGGGCCCCACATCACGAATCATGCTTGCAAAAGCGTTGAAAGCCTTGAAATCTAGACTCAGCTGACGTCTGTTCAACATTAAATTCATATAACAATCGTATTCCAACGTCAAGTGAGACTCGTAAGAGAGATAGATGGATATCGTAATGTAGAACCTCCTTTTAAACAAAAATGTGAATTGAGAGACGCGATGATTTCTTATCTTTTGAGAATGATAATGATTTCCAAGACCGGCACTCATTTCACCATATTTTTGCTAATTGTTCTTTTTTTGAGAAGACCAAGATAATTAAATTAATGTAAGATAGTTAGAAGTGTACAAGGGGCAAGCCCCCACCTCAAAACAACAATTTTCCCATGTGGTACGATTACAAACACTAGGAAAGCTCATAAAGACAAGCACATAGGGAATCTCAAAGGTGAAAAGACCAAGATAATTAAATTTATGTAAAAGAGTTAGAAGTGTACAAGGGGCAAGCCCCCACCTCAAAACATCAATTGTCCCATGTGGTACAATTACAAACACTAGGAAAGCTCATAAGGACAAGGACATAGTAAATCTCAAAGGTGAATTCAGAGGGAGATCTCTAACTTTGAAACCTTTGTCAATAGCAGTGTTGATATATTTAGTACAAAGTTCCACAATAGATGTGAGCTCCTTTTTGCAACTTATTAAAAAGTCTTTCTTGCCACGTTGGAAAATAGCCTGATTCCTAGTAGAGCATATGTGCTAGAGGATCTATGATGTCCATAGCTGCCACAATAGAAGGTCCATGTTATTGAAGCAACCCAATAGAATCTCTTTGTATCCAATATTGTAGACACCAACTAGAGCACAACACTTGTTGAGGAGACCCCAAAATCTTTGGGCATGGGTAAAATTGATTAAGAGGTGGGCAAGATCCTCTATTGCTAATATTGGAGATCATCCGCTGCAAATTGTGAATAAATTCACCTTCGTGGTTGCATGATTAGCCCATGCTATTAGGGTTTTGGTTCCAAAGCATGTTCTACTCTCACCCTTGAACCCTAAGGGGTTCATGAGGGCTACAACGTATTATGAACCTTTACCTAGGGTCCTCTTGTGCATCATTACAATGTTCAATTACGGTATGCCAACCTACTCCGTTGTCTTTACATGATGCATTATAGAATGGCTATGCTAGTAGCTCTTGAACTCGGAGGAACCAAAATGATGATCACATCACCAAAATGCCTCTTCACGTAATGGACCCCCAAGGTGTTCCTAATGGAATGAGACCATCCTCCCCAAGTGGTAATATCAATATGTTGCAAGGGTGTGGGATTGTGCCCACTTAGGGAGACAAGTTTGGAAACAATGTCGAGCACATGTGGGTTTCTCTAGCAGATGTTCAATTCTCTCCAATAACTGATTTGTAAAAGCAGTAAAACAACATGCAAATCGTTTATTCACTAGTGTTGGACCATCAGGTATGAGTTTATTATCTGTTCACAACTCAATTGGCAAAGGAAAACAAAAAGTTGTTGAACAGAATATCTGCTTGGATGAAGATGTTGATCGTGATAAGGATACTCTAGTTATTGAAAGAAATGCTCTAGATCTTTGGCATACTTAGCTTGGGGAGAAAGTAATTATAGGGTAGATCGATTGTCTATTTGCTAAATGGTGACATTTGGAGGTCTTGTTTGGTGTTTTGACATCATTGAGACATGACCACCAAGGAAGTACGCTCCAAGTTTGAGTTTGAGTTCTTGTCCTGTTCCTTGTTCAAGTTTTTTCTAGTCTAGTTCTTGGACATCTAGTCTTGTTCTCCATTAATCTCATAGTACAAGACCTTGTCTAGTTATTTCTTATATCTAGATAATCTCCCTGAAGGAAGTTCTTGTAATCCAAAGATTTTGCTTCGGACCTATGATCCCAGGTTGTGGGATCTCCTGTATCCTCTCTAGCTACACTATCCATACACATTTGTCTGCAGTTGTGGGACTTTTTGTATCAATTACATATTCTTGTACTATTTTTCCTACGCGACTATTCTTGTTATGAAAAGTATGTTTCCAAAATCTTTTCTAGTGAAGCCACAAAGCACAATCTAGTTCTCCCTTGATATTTTGACAAGACTAGATTTTATCCAAGACCAAGCATCATGGAGAATGCTTATGAGCAGATTATGGCATCACTTCAGAGTCTTCAACAATGAATCAAGGATCTAACTCATAGGTAGACACAAGTGGAGATAGAAGATCCCTACATGTAGGAACACGCATCTAGGAACTACAAGAATGAGTTGGGAATCTTCAAGCAAATCAAGGAAGCATTCTCGTGAACCCAATATCCTAATTCATCCTTCATGAAGGAACCCAACATTTGCATGCCAGAACATTTCGATGGTGATCGTACAAAGTTCTATGGATTCTTGCAACAAGTCAAATTGTACATCTATGTGCAGCCTAATAGATACCATAATGATGCATCCAAGGTCGATTTCATTGGAACCTTGCTCTATGGTCAAGCATTATCATGGTTCACCCCAATCTTGGAGAAGGAAATAGTAGTACTTCATGATGATGAGGGGTTTCTTGGAGAACTCACCACACATTTCAAAATAGAGACACGAGTCGAGTGGTTGAAACAAAACTTCAAAAGCTATGTGAAGGTAACCGCCTTGCCTCTACCTATGCATCTGAATTGAGGCAGTTGATATGTGACCTCACTTGGCAGGAAGGTTATTTCATAAGTCAATTTCGATGTGGCTTAAGAGATGATGTAAAGGACCTTCTAGTCATGATGCTAGAGGTTGAGACATTGAATCAATACATCAACCAAGCTATTCAATGTGATAACTGCAGAAAAACAAGTAGAAGGAGGACCTTGCCAATAAAAATCCTTCCAGCCTCCTCCTAGAGATGAGTTGATGCCCAAACCTATGCAAATATATGTAACTAGGTTCCATCCTCTAGCACCACAAAAGAAATAGAGAAGGAGAGATAACAAGTTATGCCTCTATTGTGGAAACCATAAAAATATTTCAATTAATTGTAAAGCAAGGAAACACGGAAGTCTAGTTGTAAAAGAGACTGTAGAGCTCAACCATGATATAAGATAGGGTCTCATTATTTGAGCCACACCCATAGAAACATGTCTTGCCCCCGGCAAGTTAGTCATGCCTAAGAATAAACTTTCCCTTATAGCTCTAGTAGATTTAGGAGCCTTCTCATGTTTCATTGATGAAGGGCTAGTTAGGAAACATGGAATTCTAGTACTTTGGAAGAAAAAATGAGTACTAACGGAAGTAGATGGATGACCTCTAACATCTAGGAATATAACCATGGAAACCACACCACTAAGAGCACACATTGGCAACCATGATTCCCACATATGTTTAAATATTATATCAAGTCTAGTAAATATGGTTATCATCAGAATGTCGTGGTTAAAGAAACATAATCCAGAAACTAATTGGGAAAAGAATGAAATTACCCCTCAAGATATCTAGAAGAACGTGGCATATGTTAGAGCCAAAGCCTTCATACATTTAGTAAGGAAGGAACCAACATATATGATCGATGCCATACCAACCCAAGAGCCCAAGAAATATGATTCACTAAAGCTACGGTTTTGAAGATGGTTTTGAGAAAAAGAATATGGATATGCTCCGAGAGCATAAACCTTATGATTGTGCAATAGAACTTCATGAGGGAGCACAACCACACTTTGGGCCAAGCTATAGACTATCCCCATATGAACTTACAAAATTACGTAAGAATATTAATGAAAATCTAGCCAAGGGGTTTATCAAACACTCAAAGTCTCCTCGTGGAGCCCCTATCCTATTTGACAGGAGAAGGAAAAAACTCTTTGAATGTGTGTGGACTATCGTGTGTTTAATTAAGTCACAATAAAGAACACATATCCTCTATCACTTATATTAGAGCTCTTGGAATGCTTCAAAAAAGCAAACTTCTTCAGGAAGATTGACCTTCGAGGAGCATACAATCTTTTCAAGATCAGAGACGCAGATGAATGGAGGACAACATTCCGAACAAGGTATGGGCACTTTGAATACATAGTTATGTCATTTGGTCTCACAAATGCTCCAACAGTCATTCAGCATATGATGAATGATATCTTATGAGAGTATTTAGATGCTTTTTTGCTAATATATCTTGATGATATCTTGATATTCTCGAAAAATCTAGAAGATCATGAATGTCATGTAAAGATAGTCCTAGACAAACTAAGGGGAGAAGGGTTATATAAGAAATTGTAGAAGTGCTCTTTCCATTAGACAGAAGTGGAGTTTTTAGAGTGCATTGTATCACAGAAAAGGAATCTTTATGGACCATAAGAAGATAAGGCAATCCTTGATTCGAAACCACCTTCTTGTGTTCAAGATGTGTAATGTTTTCTAGGATTTGCCAATTTATATAGGATATTCATTAGAGATTAATCCATGATAGTGACACCTCTTACCAAGCTTACAAGAAACTCAAAATTTTCATGGACCAAAGAAGCAAAAGAAGCCTTTTAGACCTTGAAATCAACATTCACCATTGCCCAATTCTAGTTCATCGTGATTCCAACAAACCCTTGTTCCTAGAAACAGATGCATCATAATTTGCCATAGGGGCCTTTCTATCCCAATATGAAGATGATGGACACCTACATCTAGTTGTATATCATTCAAGGAAATTTTCTCCTTCAAAAATTAATTATGAAATCCATGATAAAGAGCTTCTTGTCATAGTGGTCATGTTTGATATCTAGTACCACCATCTAGAAGGAGCAGCTCATAAAGTTATTGTGTATGCAAATTACAAGAACTTAGAGTATTTTATGGCCACCCACATCCTCAATAGAAGGGAATTTCGATGGAGTAACTCCCTATCCACATTCGAGTTTTTCATCACATATTGTCTAGGACGTTAACAATGTTAGTCAGATCCCTATCGAGAAGATCTTACCTTGGAGAAAAGAAGGGTGAAGATGCCTTTGATCAACAAAATAGTGTATTACTAAAGCCTGAGCATCTCTGGTTAGTGGCTATCTCTTTAAGCCATCATGAATATTCAACCTTGAATCATTTGTTGCAATATAATCTACCACAAGATGAATTTTTTTGTAACCTTAAGTAGAAAGCTCAAGAAGGAAAAGTCTAAGAAGTAAACAAATTTGAGGAAAAGGATGGGTTACTTCTGTATAAGAACCTATTGTATGTCCCTCTAGGAATGCCCAGGATCCAAGTACTTCAACAACTTCATGACAACCTTGCAACAGGACATTTTGTAGTGAATAAAATATAAGTACTATGGAGATCAACATCGTGTTCAAAATCCATTGCATAAAATTGGGGATAAAGTATGGTTACTCAAAAACAATTTGTTATCATGAAGCCCTTTTGAAAAGTTAAATCACCAAAGAATTGGTCAATTCACCACCTTGGCCAAAGATTAATCCAGGCACCATCAAGATCCAACTACCAAGTACCATGAGAATACATCTAGTTTTCCATGTACCCATGTTGGAACCATATTTGATCTCAGATTAAGGGGGGAGAGAACAAATCCTTCACCACCTATAGAGTTTGATGATCATGAAGAATTTGGAGTCATGCATGTCCTAGATTTGAGAATATCCCGAGGAAGATTGGAATACCTTATTTATTGGAAAGGGTATGACATTAGTGATCATACTTGCGAAACTGTAGAAAACCTTCAGAGAGCACCAATCAAGGTTCGAGAATCCCATAAGTGAAATCCAATGAAGCGGATACCAAAAAACATGATCACTCCTTGTGGAACTCATTTCTTGAGGGGAAGATGATTTCATGGAGAAAGGAAACCATCATGAACCTCAGATCCCATGTGAATCCTATATCTCATTATTGGTTCCGATTTAGTAGAAACCAATGCTTCCATTACATCTAGAATAAGCCAAAACCGTAAGATCGACTATCTATTTGCTAAATTTGGACATCTAGAAGTCGTGCTTGGATTGTTGATATCTATGACATCATCAGCTCACAACCGCCATTGCAAAACACCCTTTAAATCCTCTGTCTGTAGGCCTTGGCCACATACATACTCAGTCTTGCCAATACGAGTCTTGGGAGCTCAAGGAGTCATGACTGCCAAGTAATTACTCTCTAAGTTCCAGTTTCACTTCTTGTTTTGTTCCTTGTTCTAGTTGTGTCTAGCTAGTTCTTAGACATCTAGCCTTGTCCTAATCTCGTAGCATGTGATCTTGTCTAGTCATTTCTTATATCTAGATAATCTTTGTGAAGGGAGTTCTTGTAATCTAGCTGAGTTATCCCTACCTATTAGTCGGCGGTTGTGGACTTCTTGTATCACCTACATATTCTTGTACTATTTTTCCTACATCAGTATTCTTGTAATCAAAAGTATATTCCCAAAATCTTGTCTAGTGAACTCGGAGAGCACAATCTAGTGCTTTCTTGAGAGTTTGTATCTATGATCAAGTTTCAAACAAGCTTCAAAAAAGAGCGTGCTCTTTTTTATGGTGAAATGATTTTAATGATTCAGCTCGATGATAGGGCTTCTAGTAATTAATCTAAAAATAATGTCACCTATTCTATATATGGAGGTTTTCTGCAATGTTTTCTTCCTTCTGCTTCTCATATTAAGGTGCTTGGGCTCATCTTTTGTACTTGTGGCATTAGAGTGCCGTTTCAAAGAGGCTTAATAATAATCTCGATGAGTGGTACTACATGTATCACCTCGTTCCTAATAAGCATCATAATAAGATTGCTTCTATTCTTTTGGGTAACATGTATTTTATTATGGTGTTTCAGTGAGGTGTATGTACTGTCACCTTTTTTGATAATGGTTTATTGCAAAAGATGCTCATGCAAGATTCCAATGGAAGTATCCATGTCATGTTGATAGTTTACAATAAGCATGTTGATTACTATGGTGTTTTTGACTCTGGTAATCATCTTAAGGCTCTTGGGTTTTTTCCTTTCTATTGCTGGTCTTAGTGTGATGCAAGAGCAATTATTGCAGAGAGACTTAATAGAAATCCTTGAGTAAGATTACTACCTAATTTGCTCAAGCAGGAGTACTAAAGGAAGCTTCCTGTAGATGTTGATATGTTTCAAAACACATGTTGACTTCTATTGTGGTTTTTCGGATATAGTTTTCTTCTATAGTTGAGTTTCTTATGAATCACATTAAGTTACTGTCTCTTAACATTAAAGGGTTAATGTTACATACATTACATAATGAGAGACATAAATTACATACATAATGGGATACAAACATAATTGCAAATTACTCCTTGGTTTATGATAGAAGCATACATTTATTCATTCACATAGCTCATACATGTAGCGCATAAAATTTTACTTATCTCCAAAAAAATTATTATCTTTCAAACTTGTAAGTTTTGTGCATTCAAACTCACACAAATGTAATTCACATGTATAGAAACATTATTCTAACAGTGTATTAAAATTGCTGACTCAGAAAATGGATTGAAAAAATTTCAAACACACAATATGCCATGTGTTGTTCCAAATGGATCCAAGCCTACATACTTGGACATTTGGATATTCATTTTTATGAACTCCCATGAAGTCACATATGACTACCCACTTGTAAAAGCATGACTTTTATCTTTGTAAAAGTGCACATGTAAAAGGAGCACTTGCAATTACGAGTTCTTGGGAGGATCTTTCCACAAACTATTTGGTGAGGTTTTATAGCAAATCAAGTCCTAAAATGTTCCAACACTTTTAGGTAAAGATTTGAATTCAAACTTGACTCTTGGCTCCAACAACATGCTATAAAAGATGACTACCTAGTCATGTGGAAAAGAGGGGAGATATAGAAGAGCTTTCAGAGGAATTTGTGTCACATTACAACTCTTTTCTTGGCCTCACATTGTGCAATGATTAGTTGCCAATGTCATTGTAAGTTATGTGCATTAACACATATAATCTTCCCATGTCTCATCTCTTCTACTCTATCATATAGTACTCAGAATAGTGAGTTTCTCTAACCGTTTGCTCAGCATGTGCTTTAAAATTCTTAGTTATTGAAGTTGATATAGATTCATCACATAGTCTATTTGTATGTTACAAAGTTTCATGTCAATTGCCTTACTTATTATCAAGATATGTTCAAAACATTTCTCTGTGGTCTGCATACTGATAACTCCGTAAAATATCATGATGCATCTTAGTTTTGCTAAGCATCATTCTTTGAGCATAGTTGATCATTTTAAGTGAAACAACTTATGAAGGTTAGCTATATGGTCAATTACATATGCTCAAAAGGATTTTGTCCAATGATTACAAGGGAAGGAGTACTATTCACTTCTCTGAATAGGTGTAATGACCAAATAGTAAGTATTTGGCTCACAATGAAAGTACAATTTATCTGTTTTGATCGAGGTGATTATTTGTGCTATTTGGAAAGCTCGAGAGGTCTACTTTGCACTCCTCAACTTAGTTTTTTCTGGTGTGAATCAAGAATTTGCAGCACTATCTCATTTCTAGAAGGTGTCCATAATCTCCTCCAATACCATGTTCAAATGGCTTCCCAAGTTTTGGATTCAAGTTAGTGAAAAGGTTTACATATTGTAACCCTCTCAAAAAAGAGAGAAGAACTCATGTAGATCTAGCATACAACTCTTACTAATTATAATATCATCCGGATTCATGTTGGACTTGAAAAATACATCAAGATCCTACTCTTCAAGTACAAAAATAAAACTTTTCAATAAAGTATAAAATCATATAATCGACATATGTTGGAAATATTACCCTTGTTCATCACAAGTTTTATAGGTCACCTATCCAATTTGAAGGGATACTTCAGATGTCGAATTTAATTCAATTTAATTCAATTTAATTTTGGAAGCATGATTTCTCGGCTTGCTTCGTATGTTAGAGCTTCAGTTAAAGCATGTCCAACATTATCTTGAGTATGAACCTTTTCAAGAATAATGAATTTAGTGGCTAAGAAATCTCTAATGAAGTGATACCTATGCTTGGTGTTTACATGATAGACCAGATTCTTAGCCGAAGCAATGACACTCTGAATATCACTGAGGGAATGAGGCACATGCTCAGGTAGACACATATCACAAGCAAGACAAGAAAGCCACAATGGTTCCTTACATGCATCACTTCAAACAAAATACTTTGCTTCTCTGGTTGAAACTATTGTACATTCTTGAAGACGAGAACCCCAAGAGATAGCACCTATAGAAAAATGAAAATTTTACCCTTATGTAGAATTTTGATTGTCTACACAACCAACATAATTCGAATTTGTGTAACCAATACTGGATGCCTTTCCTCTACCCAAGCATAGAAATCTATCCTGAGTGTTACTTTCTTGATTGCTTCCCAATGATTTTTGCTAGGGTTAGAAATATATTTGCTCACAACTCCCACTATAAATGGAATGTCCTGTCTCATAGCTACCATAGCATACATGAGACTACTATTAACAAAATAATAAGGAATTTTTCTCATTAATTATTTTTTAGTGATCTCATTTGGGGAAATAATCGTTGTTCGGTTTCACATATTTAGGCAAAGGTGTACTCAATGTCTATCCACCCTACATATTTAGCATGTGAGGTACTTCTGATATGTACTCACTTGGAGAGAAGTATATGCATCTTTTACCCCTATCACAAGTAATGCTCATGCCAAGAATGGGTCTGGAATCCCCCAAATCCTTCATATCAAATTTCTCACACAACTTCCTTTCGAGAAATGATAAGTCATCATAGGACTTCCTAGTAATCAATATATCATCAAAATAAAGTATCAAGCATATCAAGCTACCATATGATCATCTCTTTTTGTAGAGAGAATGATCCTCAATACTTTGAGAATAGCCTTCAGACTTCATAAATGCATCAAGATTTTAGCACCATTTTTTAAGGGATTGTTTTAGTCCATATAAGCTCTTCTTTAGCTTAAAAACTAGAGTTTCTTTGATAGGAACTACATAACCTTTTCATTGTTCCATATAGGTCTCATCTTTAAGATACCCATGCAAGAAATTGGTTTTCAGATCTATTTGGACTAGCTCTTATCCTCTATTGCAATGAATCCAAGCAACATGCATAGTGCAATCATAGATTGGATAAAGGATTTCCTCAAAAGCACACCATGTTTTTGCTTGAAACCCCTTGCAACAAGTCATGCCTTATTACTTTGGCAAAGCAGTATTTGATGTGAACTTGAACTTATATACCATTTGCATGTTGAAGCTTTCTTGCTCTTTGGAAAAGGTACTAAATCCCAAGTACCAGTAGAATTGTGAATAGAATCCAATTCACTCCTCATGGCATGCTCTCACTTGACATAATCCTCTATCTACATAGCATGTTTGTAGCAAGAAGGCTCACTAACATATGTTAGCATAACAAAATTAAAACCTCGACATACCTATTAGGTGGATACAAGACATATGTAGAAATTTTCAATAGTTGTTAAATAGGAACATTTGTAGACCGATTTGATTGGACATTCTCTTGAACATCCCTATGTGTACAATTTTTCACCACGTTATATAGAGGACTAATATACTCAAACATCATGCTTCTCACTTCAACCTTCTCAATTAATTGTTCTTGCATCTTAGACTCATTGAGAATGACATCACTACTTTCACTACAAGGAATACGGGCGTATAGCGACAGTTAAGGTGACAGAATTTTGTCGCTATAAAACTGCAACTTGCATCGTAATTAGTGTCGCACGCCGACTGTCGGTTAAACAACGCATAAAACGACGGTATTTGCGACTTGTGATGCGACAAGATTGAGACGTTCCCATACAACATCACTAAAACGATGCAATTTAAAAGCGACGCTTTCCTGCATGGCATAGGCGACGTTACATGCCGCCGCATAAGCGACGCTAAAAATTGTCGCGTATTCGACGACGAATAGCATCACTTACACAACAATCTATTGATGGACAAAAATTAAAACATTGGAGGCTCTACGATCGGCATTTTCACGCATCTGATCGAAGAGCTCTCTAACATCTGCAATTGCACTGCACTTACGAGCTGAACCAAGTATATGCAGAATTGTTGTTTTGCCTAAGCTCTCTCTTATTGTCTCCCTCTGTCTTTGTTTCTCTCTTTCTACATCTTTCTCTCTTTGAATTCTCTCTCTCTCTAGATCTCTGTCTCTCTCTCTCTCTCTCTCTCTCTCTCTCTCTCTCTCTTCTTTCGCTCTTTATTGCAGGTTATTCAAGAACCTAACCAAGCAAAAAGTATGGCTAACAATTGTAAGTACAATGTCTATTCTTTGTAGATCATTTGAATTGTGTTATTTTCATTACATAGCATACTCACACTTATTGATATGCACTCATACACTTATACATGATGAAGATACACTTTCACACATATACATATATACACATGCACATACACACACATATATACACATAGATACATGTGCACATACACTTAGACATACACACATATACACATGCATATGCACAAACATTCCTACAACCACATAAAAAGACGTCCATGCATGCATTATATACATATATATATATATATATATATATATATATATATATATATATATATATATATATATATATATATATATATATATATATATATATATATATATATATATATATATATATATATAGACATACGCACATTAACATTTATGCAAATACATGTATATGCACATCCACATAAACATGCATGTTTCATACATATACACATGCATATACATATACACATATACATATAGATATACATATACACACATATACATATACATGCATATACATGTACACACACATACATATACATGCATATACATATACACACACATACACAAGAACATGCACATACTCATACACACATATACATTTATACATGCACATGCACATACATACATATACACACACATACACATGCACATACATACATATACACACACATACATATACTCTTAGGTACACACATATGAATGAATTATATAATTAAAGTATTAAAACACATATACACATGCACACACATGCATATACCTACATATACACATATACATGCACATACACACACATACACATAGAGTTATACATATACATGCATATACATATACACACACATACACAAGAACATGCACATATTGATACATACATATACACTTATACATGCACATGCACATACATACATATACAAACACATAAACATGCACATACATACATATACATATACACACACATACATATACACTTAGGTACACACATATGAATGAATTATATAATCAAAGTATTAAAATACATATACACATGCACACACATGCACATACCTACATATACACATATACATGCACATACACACATATACACATAGAGTTATACATATACATGCATATACATATACACATATGTACATACACATGCATACGCACATACTCATACACACATATACACTTATACATGCATATGCACATACATACATATGCACACACATACACATGCACAAACATACATATACACACACATACATAATTAAAGTATTAAAACACATGCCTAATATAAACAATAATAACAATCAATAGAACAAAACTCTTCATCACTTAATACCATACACACAATTCAAAACATAACTGAATATATATATATATATATATATATATATATATATATATATATATATACATACATATATATATATATATATATATATATATATATATATATATATATATATATATATATATATATATATATATATATATATATATATATATATATATATCAATATAAATACATATAATCCAATGTCATAATCAACTAAAATCCTAATCATCATCATCATGATCATCATCATCATCAGCAATATCATGATCATTCTGATCTTCCTCATCCTCATCCTCATGATCACCCTATGACGATCGAGATCGTCCCTCCTGTGTTTGTCTCTCCACCTCATCCATATTTGTCTCTCCATAATACTCGTGTATTACATATAAGAAACATAAATAAATGAAATAATTAAAACATTCATAAAAACAAAATAATTATATAAAATTTAAAAATACTCACAATGGCATCAGGATGATCTTGCATATACTCGCTCAAACGCCGATATCCAAAATGTGTAGCATACTCGATCTCCTGTTTCGTAGGATATCGGCCATAATCCTTCCGCTACAATGAAACAACTAAAAAACATTAGTTGCTTGCATTTTAACTAAAATAAAAAATATACTCACAATAACACATATACTTACAAATGTAGCTACAAAACCATTATGGCCCATTTGGCCTAGGTGCGATGTGTGGCCCGACTCCACTCTCTTCTTTGCAGCAGCCTGTTTATTCAAGAAAAAAAATACATAAATTAAATGTAAAAAATTACTGAAATATATGAAAATAATAAATATAAACTATTCATTTGTGTACCTTCTACTAAGGAAATGACTCCTGAGGACGTAGTTGTCTACGAAAAAATTGCGACGACTCTAGTGGTATGTTAGCTCGCTTCTTATTTTTTTCGACCATACAATATCTCCTGTTAATTAAATCTCAAACAGAAAAAAAGTCAAAATACATACACATATATACACACAATACACATACACATACACATACCCACATACACATATACATGCAAACATATACGCATGCATATATGTATACATATACACATATACATACATATAACATAAACATACATATACATATCCACATATATACGTACACACACATGCATGCATATACACTCATTCATACAAAATACATGCATCTATCCCACAATAATATGTAGTTGTGTATATGTGAATATGTGTGTATGTGTAAATGTGTATATGTGAATATGTGTGTATGTGTAAATATGTATATGTGAATTTTTTGTTTATGTAGATAATCAATTTATTAATATCAAATACCATTATTTGTAGATTCTAATCAATCAGATGAAACTCCACCACCGTCTCCTCTTCGTCCAATGACTTTATACTGTAAGTATATGAAATATTTAATTTTAAATATATTTGATGGATACATAACTTATATTTTTTTTTATGTTTCTTATTATGTGCAGATTCTGATCAATCAGAGGGTACTCCACCACCTCCTACCCCTGCAACGACTTCACATGTGTCCTCCGATAGGAAATATGATGAATTTTACTATGAAGAGCATATTATATCTTGGTGTAACTCTTGTTATGGCACGTATTGAAGACCCTGATTGGAATGTATTGAACATGAGGCAGAGTATGGTACTTTTGAGCGTGCACCATCACCTAGTCAACGTGATAATGCTTGGGTATGTATTTTCTATATATATTAATGTCATTATTTTATTTATAAACCATATATAAAATCAAATTATTGTTGATATACAGGAATACTTGCTGGATGATGATGATGATGATTTTTCTCATAATGTTAATATACCTCGTACACGGCATGGACTTGATGTTCATCAATTACAAGCAGAGGTTTGTAGAAATCCTCTACCTCCTGGTTTAGAGAATGAAACGGCTGGAGATTATCCATTGCCAGCTCGTGATCATTCTTTAGTACAAACATATGATAGAAGAAGATATGGAGGATGGAATAGAGGACCACTTCCTTTAGGTGGAGAGGTTTTCAACTTTTGGGGTAATCGCTATATGATTGCTCCATCCACTATTACTAATGCTGGTCGTGGTCTCTTTATTGTAGAGGATTTGTATGTGCCTCCGAACTCTGAAGTCACTCTTATGTCATTTTTTGGTCCTATATATGGATGGGGAGATTGGCATCAACTTTCACGTTATGTTCAAAGCATGAGTACTTATGGAATATGCTTGAACGCAGCATCCCTTACTAGTAGAAGGATTTTACATGCAGAAAATATATTGATGGAAAACCTTACACACATGGAAATATAGCAGGTTTAATAAATAGTAGTCGAGGGTTACATAATAGTTCAAGGACTAATTGCACATTTGAGGAGCGTGAAAATAGTCATGAATCACCATACATGAGTAGAGATGTATCAAGATACATAGTTGTCAATGCTATTACTACATTACATGCTAGTGATGAACTATTAGTGAATTATGGATGGCGTAGACCTCCAAGAGCACCTTTTAGCTAGAGAGAATAAAAATTTTCTATCCATATTTAATAAGTTATATATTAATTTTATATTTGAAGTTTACTTTTTATTCATTTATGGAATGCTAATGAGTTTTATTTATATGTGTAGATTCCAACGTATGATGTTGATGATATTCGTCCCCAGTATTCACAATTACCAATAAGACCACGATTATCAGAAGCTTCTATGAGGAGGCTACGCAAAACTAATTCTATGCAATATGCAAAGTTGAAAGATCTATATTCAAAAGACGTTAAAGTACAAGATTTGTGTGACAATGATGAAGATGATGGCATGGCAGATTTTATTGACGATTGGTATCAAAATGACAGTGAGAGCACTGATATTTCTAAAAATAAGAAATATCTTTGAGAGATGTATGAGTATGTCTCTCTATGTGTGTGTATGCATATATGTGTGTATGTATGCGTATATGTGTGTATGTGTGTATGTGTGTATGTGTGTGTATATGTGTTTGTATGTGTGTATGCATGTGTATGTGTGTGTATGCATGTGTATGTGTGTGTATGCATCATTATACGTGTAAGTGTCTATGTGTGTTTGTGTGTGGATATGTGTGTGTGTGTGTGTCTATGTGTATGTGTGTGTGTCTATGAGTGTGTATGTGTTTATGTGTATGTATGTATCTATGTGTGTGTATGTGTCTAACTGTGTATGTGTATGCATGTATGTGTGTCTATGTATGCATGTGTATGTGTGTATGTATCATTACGTGTGTATGTGTGTATGTGTGTGTATATGTGTGTGTGTGTCTATGTGTATGTGTGTGTGTCTATGAGTGTGTATGTGTTTATGTGTATGTATGTATCTATGTGTGTGTATGTGTCTATGTGTGTATGTGTATGCATGTATGTATGCATATGTGTGTGTATGCATATGTATGTGTGTGTATGCATCATTATGTGTGTCTATGTATGCATGTGTATGTGTGTATGCATCATTACGTGTATGTGTCTATGTGTATATGTGTGTGTGTCTATGTGTATGTGTGTGTGTCTATGTGTATGTGTGTGTGTCTATGAGTGTGTATGTGTTTATGTGTATGTATGTATCTATGTGTGTGTATGTGTATGCATTTATGTATGCATATGTGTGTGTATGCATATGTATGTATGTGTATGCTTCATTATGTGTGTATGTGTCGATGTGTGTATGTGTGTGTATGCATTATGTATGTGTATGTAAGCATGTGCATTATGTATGCATATAAGTATGTATGTATGCATATGCATATGCATTATGTATGCATATGAATTATGTATGCATATACATTATGTATGCATATGAATTATGTATGCATATGCATTATGTATGCATATGCATATGCATTATGTATGCATATGCATATGCATTATGTATGCATATGCATATGCATTATGTATGCATATGTGTGTATGTGTGTGTATGCATTATGTATGTGTATGTAAGCATGTGCATTATGTATGCATGTAAGTATGTATGTATGCATATGCATATGCAATATGTATGCATGTATATGTATGTGTGTGTATGTCTCTCTATGTGTGTGTATGCATATATGTGTGTGAATGTGTGTACATGTGTCTGTATGTGTGTATGCATGTGTATGTGTGTGTATGCATCATTATGTGTGTATGTGTGTGTGTATGTGTGTGTGTGTCTATGTGTATGTGTGTGTATCTATGAGTATGTATGTGTTTATGTGTGTGAATGTTTCTATGTGTGTATGTGTCTCTGTGTGTGTGTATGTATCTATGCATGTGCATTATGTATGCATGTCAGTATGTATGTACATTGTATGCATATGCATATGCATTATGTATGCATATGTATGCATGTATGTGTTTATGTGTGTATGTCTCTCTATGTGTGTGTATGCATATATGTGTGTGTATGTGTGTATGTGTGTGTATATGTGTCTGTATGTGTGTATGCATGTGTATGTGTGTGTATGCATGTGTATGTGTGTATGTGTCTATGTGTGCATGTGTGTGTGTATATGTGTGTGTATGTGTGTGTGTCTATGTGTATGTGTGTGTATCTATGAGTGTGTATGTGTCTATGTGTGTGTGTGTTTATGTGTGTATGTGTATGCATGTATGTATGCATATGCATGTGTATGCATGTGTATGTGTGTGTATGCATCATTATGTGTCTATGTGTGTATGTGTCTATGTGTGTATGTGTTTGTGTATATGTGTGTGTATGTGTGTGTGTCTATGTGTATGTGTCGCTACGCGTCTAGTGTATGTCTTTATGTGTGTGTATGTGTCTATGTGTGTGTATGTGCATATGCATTATGTATGCATATGTATGCATGTATGTGTATGTGTGTGTATGTCTCTCTCTATGTGTGTGTGTGTATGCATATATGTGTGTGTATGTGTGTATGTGTGTGTGTATATGTGTGTCTATGTGTGTATGCATGTGGATGTGTGTGAATGCATCATTATGTGTGTGTGTCTATGTGTGTATGTGTGTGTGTATATGTGTGTGTGTATGTGTGTGCACATCTGTGTGTATGTGTGTGTGTCTATGAGTGTGTATGTTTGGATGTGTGTGTGTATGAATGTGTGTCTATGAGTGTGTATGTTTGGATGTGTAAGTGTATATGTGTGTATGTGTGTATGTGTGTGGATGATCATTATGTGTATCTATGAGTGTGTATGTATATGTGTATATGTGTGTGTATATGTGTGTCTATGTGTGTGTGTATATGTGTGTCTATGTGTGTATGCATGTGTATGTGTGTGAATGCATCATTATGTGTGTATGTGTCTATGTGTGTATGTATGTGTATATGTGTGTGTATGTGTGTGCACGTCTATGTGTATGTCTGTGTGTCTATGAGTATGTATGTGTTTATGTGTGTGTATGTGTCTATGTGTGTGTATGTTTCTATGTGTGTATGTGTCTATGTGTGTATGTATGCATATGTGTGTATGTGTGTGTATGCATTATGTATGCATATGTGTGTGTATGCATTATGTATGTGTATGTATGCATATGCATTATGTATGTGTATGTATGCATCTGAATTATGCATGCATATGTGTGTGTATGCATGTAAGTATGTATGTATGTACGCATATACATATGCATTATGTATGCATATGTGTGTGTGTATCGCGGCATTTCGTCCCCTCCTTTTTTCCCCCACCACCCCCTGGCCCCACCTTCACCCAGACCCCCTCCAACTCCATCGTCCCCTCTTCTTCCACCACCACCACCACCACCACCACCACACCACACCACCACCACCACCACCACCACCACACCACACCACCACCACCACCACACCACACCACACCACCACCACCACCACCACCACCACCACCACCACACACCACCACCACCACCACCACCACACCACACCACCACCACCACCACCACCACACCACACCACCACCACCACCACACCACACCACCACCACCACCACCACACCACACCACACCACCACCACCACCACCACCACCACACACCACCACCACCACCACCACCACCACACCACACCACCACCACCACCACCACCACACCACACCACCACCACCACCACCACCACACCACCACCACCACCACCACACCACACCACCACCACCACCACGGCCCCCCACGGCCCCCGTCAGCCCCCCACGGCCCCCCTCGACCCACCACGGCCCCCCACCGCCCCCCCTCAGCCCACCACGGCCTCCCTCACCCCACCACGGCCCCCCACGGCCCCCTCAGCCCACCACAGCCCCCCATAGCCCCCCACGACCCTCCTCAGCCCACCACGGCCCCCCACAGGCCCCCTCAGCCCACCACGGCCCCCGACGGGCCCCCTCAGCCCACCACGGCCCCCCACGGCCCCCCTCAGCCCCCCACGGCCCCCCACGGCCCCCCTCAGCCCACCACGGCCCCCCTCAGCCCCCCACGGCCCCCCACAAATCCCACATTTTTCCACAACCTTACATAAGGCTCTCATACAGTTTGGATGGATATTTGGAGGATCATATCTTAACCAAACCCTACAAACCCCACAAACCCCACACAACTCCACACAACTCCACAACCCTCCACAACCCTCCAAAAACCTTATAATCTTTCTCAAAGTCCCCACAACTCACCTCCCACACCGCTCACTTAATATGAAAGATCAAAAGCTACTACAAAAATTAGGTGAAGGATGTGCTTCTCAGGGACATTCAAATATCACGGGCGGCACAAAATGAGGATCTCAGCTTGCATTCAAAAGTGACAGTAAAGGTGTAAGTGGTAAAAGTAAAAGTGGTGAAATGAGTGTTGCCGCCAACCATTCATGAGGACTGCCTATTTTTGAGGATCCAATTCAAATCAAGTAGAATATTTGATCTACCCCTCCAATCTTGGCAATCAAGCGACGCGTGATCAGTGGACGTGAGGAATCGGCAAGGCCCTCTTGGCCTATTGGGGCCTATAAAAACAATGGAGTTATGCTCATTTGGGGGTACAATTTTTTTTAGAGATACAGTGGTTCGTACGTACCTGCAGAAGTCCTCTCTTGCCCTTGGTGGTTTCAAGCCTATTGTAGGAGCTACTCTGTAGTGTGGATACAGAGGGTAGGCTTCTCACTGGAGGGCTATGAGCACTATAGTGTAAGAGAGTGGCTTGGATTCTTTTCTTTTCTGTGAGTCAATGTTGTTGTTAAGCTCTATTCTCTTGAGAAATCCTTTACCATTTGTATTGTTCTGAGTTAGTCTGCATATAATTGACCCCTTAAGCTGATGGAAAGACTCTGTTGCATTGAGGTTATTTACTTTTAGAGTGGCATGTTAGCCCTGAGCTTGCACTTTTTGAGCATCACTCTGCCCAACCTTGTAATCATCTGATTCAAATCAAGAAATATATGGTCTTCTGTGGTCATTTGTTGATTAATATTTCTAGAGTATGTACAACCCTTCTGTTTGCTCACAGAAATGTTAAAGGGTATACTTCCCTAAAGAGAACCCCCCTTGAGTAGGTGATGTACTGGATGAGTTAATCTTTGTTCTCTACTTTTGATAAAAGTGGATACCCCAGTACCTCCTCTAGAGTTTGGCATGCCCGGTGGGACCTTTGCATTTCTGTGAGAGGCCTTGAGGAAATAGGTACATGACCCATACGCGAGCAGATAAGGAGCCTCTTCGTATACGAAGGAGCCTTAACAAGTCAGCTATATCTTCAACTAGTGAACCTACCTCCCCTCTACCCCCTTTGAATTTATCTATTGAATTCGGTGCGACACCACTATCAAAGGAGAAGCATAGTAGAACATTAGACTTCTCCTCGGATACGTCCGAAGAAACACCAGTACAAATGGAGGATCTCTCTCATTTACTCTCCAGATTAAATATCAAGTTCCCTACCTTCAAGGGACAAGCCTATGAGGATGTTGATGATCATGTGAGAAGATTCATCTCTTTATGTCGTGGACGAGGTTTGCAAAATAGAGAGGATGCAATGCTAGCACTCTTTACATCCACATTGGAGGGTCTTGCAGATAAATGGTAAAGTCAATATGCAGATGTCCATTTCACTACATGGGAGGCTCTGAAGGCAGCATTCTCACAGACATTCCGACCAAGTGATTCCTCGGAAAGAGCTCTAGATCAGCTAGAGAATTTGAAGCTAAGATCAGGTGAATCCTTTCATGAACTTCACACTAGAACAAAACCACTTGTTGCACGTCTGCCACATGCTCGAGGTGACTTTTTGGTTAGAAAGTGGATTGAAAAGGCTCTGCCCAGGTCATCTCAGCAGAAGCTTCGTGAGTCTCTTAGATTGGATGCAACCCTCAATGATTTTGTTGTAGCTGCATCACGCATAGAAGAAGCAAGGCAACATTTTGAAGAGGACACATAAAGAAATTATGCTGCAGACCTGGATCCTATTGGGCAACTGAGGAAAGAATTGGAGGCATTGAAAATGCAACAAAATCAACAAGAAGAGAAGGTCTTGCCGCCACTGCGTCGCACTGATGATGAAGTAGCCCAACTTCGCCTTGAGTTAGAAGATTTGAAGACCACTCAAGATATAAGGAGACAAATTTGGTGTACAATCTGTAACAACAATGGGCATTCCAATGCTAATTGCCCTATTAAGGTAAGTTGTCAAGTTTGTGGAAAGGATGGTCATGAAGCTAGGGATTGCTACTACCTCAAGGGTACATAGCAGAGAGGTAACCCTCAAAAGTTGGATTCATATTATGCTAGTACCTCAAATACATCAAATAGAGAGGAGAATCGGCCTGCAAAGCCTAGATATAATAGACCTTTGATGTGTTATCGTTGTGGTGAGTACGGCCACATGCAAAATAGGTGTTCTCTCCTAGAAGATGCACCTCCCTGTCAACATTGCCCAGAGGCAAAGGATCATTATACCAAAGATTGCCCAAGGGGTCGTCCTGCTCCAATCCACATGATTGCAGTCTCTCCACATGAAGAAGGGAAAACCACTCAGTCTTATGCCGTTTCATCCTCTGCAATGCCCATGATGACTAGAGCTAGGCAAGCAGCTACAACCCAGAGAAATGAACAACAAGGATTTCAAGATAAAGAGGAGGAAAAGAAGTCTGGATGGAAGGACCAGGTAGAAATTGAAGAAGCTTATGATAAGATGACTACTTCTCTAAAGGGCCAACCAACAAGTCTACAAGAAAACACTCAGGAGGTAAACATTGAACAAGTCTTGAAAGGTTAGTCTATATGAACTTATAAGGATCACAAGGTTAGTCTATATGAACTTATAAGGATAGATTCGAAAATAAGAAGTGACTTACTGAAGATTATACACTCTGCTCACTTGGTCCAATCACCTAGTATAGATGGTTTCATGGTTGATTTTCCCCCTGCACCCTTAGCAGACTACCAAAGCTCAAGATTATCTGTTTGTATAAAGGATGAAACTCTCAGAGGTGTGATCATAGATGGAGGCTCTGGTATCAATTTGATGCCAAATTTCACAATGAAGAAACTGAATTTGAACCCACCAAAATGGCACCATTTACAGTTACACTAGCAGATCAACATCGGGTTGCGCCTCTTGGCATTATTGAAAAGGTACGGATGATAGTACAGGGTTGCCACTTTGTGTTGGATTTTGTTGTTATTGCACTTCCACAGGAGACTTCTTACCCTTTACTCCTGGGGAGACCTTGGCTAAGACAAGCAAAAGCTTTGCAAGATTGGGGGAAAAACAAACTATGGATTTCAACAAGCACCAATAGCGAACTACAATTACATTTGGAAGAGGGATTCGACTTAGGAAAAACCACTGGATATACTGTGGATACTCAGGTAATGCCCTCTATACCCCAAGAAGATGATACATTGTTAAATTGGATGATGGGAAGTGTAGAGTGTTGCACAGTGGAGATCAATGAAATTGAGGAAGATGTTGGAGATAAGGTAAATAAAGACCACAAGGTATTGGAGAATGAGTAATTGCAGGAAAATACTAGCTTTGAGGAGGCAACCAATATAAAAGTATCGGAGGGAGAAGGTTATGAATTTAAGAGCAGAGAAGATCTTCCTTTTGCAGATATACCTCAAGGATGGATGAAACAACATGTTGCAGAATATAAATTAAAATCCACTCCTGCATATAGTGGAGATGATTTCTCAAACAAGACTAGTCCTGAAACATTGGTTCAAGAAGTAAATTTAGGGAATGAAGAGAACCCTCAAGTAGTCCACTTAGCATCCTGGTTGTGGCATTATCCTCCTTTGCTACAGAAGGTAACTTCTTTGCTTTTTACTTACAAAAGTGTCTTTGCATGGTCCTACAAAGATCTAACAGGGATACCAGAAGAGCTTGGGTTACATGGCCAGTAAGAAGTAGACCATATCGACTTAATCCAAAATATGCCGAGGCTGTAAAAGCAAAAATTACAAAGCTAGAAGAAGCTGGTATAATTGTTCCAGTAGAACATTCCAGGTGGCTTTCTTGCATGGTTATTGTACCCAAGAAAAATAGTGGAAAAATAAGAGTATGTGTTGATTTTCGTGCTTTGAATAAAGTGACTGTTCAAGATGGATTTCGTCAGCCCTTCACAGAGCAAGTACTTGAGGAAGTAGCTGGTCACACTTTGTATAGTTTCTTGGATGGTTTTAGTGGCTACAATCAGATAGTGATCCATCCTGATGATAGGGACAAAACAGCCTTTGTCACTCCCTGGGGCATTTATGTCTATACTCGCATGGCTTTTGGTTTGAAGAATGCGCCAACTTCATTTAATAGAACGATGTATCTGATATTGGGCAAATGGTTAACAACATTTCTACGCATTTTCATGGATGACTTTTCAATATTTTCAGGTACAGATAAAAGAGCAGCTGTTCAAGATTTCCATGACCATTTGGAAAATCTAAAAGAAATTTTTGAGCAATGTCTCAAAACAGGTTTGAAATTGAATCCTGATAAATGTCACTTTTTGGTCACCAAGGGTACTCTTCTTGGTCACATAGTATCTGCTGAAGGTATAACTGTTGACCCTGCAAAGATTACAGCTATTCTTTCCATGCCAATTCCACAAATCCCAAAGGAAGTGCAAAGTTTCTTGGGGCATGCAGGGTATCACAGAAGATTCATTAGGATTTATTCAGAAATTGCTAAGCCCTTGTCAAGGCTTACCAGCAAAAAGATCCCTTTCTCATGGAGTGTTGAAGCTGACAAAGCATTTTGTGAACTAAAGTTGAGGCTATGTACTGCTCCACTTTTAAGTGTTCCTAATTGTTCATTGGAATTTCATGTGCATACAGATGCTAGTCTTCATGCTGTTGGTGCAGTTCTAGCTCAACCATCATCTCACAAAGTGGATAGACCTATCTCTTATGCAAGCAGACTACTCAACCAAGCTGAAAGAAATTACAGTACAACGGAAAGAGAAGGTTTGGCTATCGTATTTGCTCTTCAGAAGTTCCGACATTATCTCCGTGGTGTACATTTCATTGTTATTTCTGATCATCAGCCCTTGAAGTATTTGATAAACAAGCCTAGAGTAGCTGGAAGGTTTTGGAGATGGTTACTCCTATTTCAAGAATTTAATTTTGATATTCATATTAAGCCAGGAAAAGAGCACTACATAGCAGATCAAGTGTCCAGGACGGCAATGAGCGAGAAGGCAACAGGTATCAATGACGAACTGATGGATAGCAATCTCTTCTTGGTAGCAATTCGGACTGGTTGGTATGATGAAATTCTCCATGTTCTTACTACTGGAAAGATCCCAGAACACTTGACACCTGTAGAAAAGAGAAGATTGCTCCTGAAAACCAAAGCATATTCTCTTATAAATGGAAATTTATATAAATACTGTCAGGATGATATATTGAGAAGGTGTGTCTATCCAGAGGAGGTAAATCTTCTGCTAGAGGCTGCACACAATGAAGGACATCTAAAGGGGGAAGAATTGGCTCATAGAATCATCCACAAAGGTTTATGGTGGCCTCATATTTTCAAGGATGCAATCAAGTTTGCTAAGGAATGCCACATCTGCCAGAGGTGTGCTCCCGCGCCAACTAGATTGAATTTCCAACCATTGGTCATATCTACAGGATGGCTCCCATTTGAACGATGGGGTCTTGATTTCATAGGACCAATTAGTCCAACTGGTCAACCTGGAGGGAAAAAGTATATTTTGATGGCCACATGCTATGCCACTAAATGGATAGAGGCTAAAGCTACTGTGGACTACACGGCTTTAACAGTGGCTAAATTTGTGTATAAACGTATTTTCTCAAGATTTGGTTGCCCACCGGAAATAACTAGTGATAGAGGCACACATTTTGTAAATCAATTGCTCCAGTTTATATTTGACAGGTACAAAATCTTCCATAAAAAATCTTGTGCCTACTACCCAAGGGCAAATGGCAAGCAGAAAGCTCCAATAAGATTTTGATTGGATTGCTTCGCAAATTATCTTTCGATCATCAAAGCTCCTGGCCACTAGCACTGATTGGTGCAATCTGGGCTTTCAGAACCACGAAAAGGGTAACTACAGGCGAGACTCCATTTCGGTTAGTTTATGGGAAAGAGGCATTGGCACGATTCGAGTTCATTATCAAAAAGGAAATAGGAATCAAAACCATTGGAATTGAACCCCCCATTCAGAGATTGGTGGCATTAGAAGAATATAGAGAAGGAGCAATGCAAAAACTTCAGGTAACACAAGAAGAGCGCAAAAGACTGCATGACAGGTATCTGAGGTCCAAAGAAGTACAGGAAGGATCCATGGTTTTAGTGCATCAGGTCCCAGCAATTCCAACCAAACTGGCACCCAAATGGATAGGACCTTACACGGTGGTAAAGGTATTACCTCATGGAGCAGTACATCTGGAGGATTTGCAAGGTAAGAGGATACTCCTGGTCAATATTTCCAGGGTGAAGAAGTACCTGAATTAAGGTAAATTGGAAGCATATCATTCACCGTACCTACTGTATTTCATTTGGTGATTGCAGTTATTAAAAAAAAGTATGAAAAAAAAAAAATAAATAAATAAATAAGTAAATAGAAAATATTTTTTATTTCTCTAGGGTGAAGGATTATCTGAGTCAAGTCAAGAAAGAAGAACTTCCTTCACTATCTTGTTTTTGGCTTTGGGAATTGCACCGCGACAATGCAAAGACTTGATGTGGGGGTCTGTATCGCGGCATTTCGTCCCCTCCTTTTTTTCCCCCACCACCCCCCGGCCCCACCATCACCCCGACCCCCTCCAACTCCATCGTCCCCTCTTCTTCCACCACCACCACCACCACCACCACCACCACCGCCACCACCACCACACCACCACCACCACCACCACCACCACCACACCACACCACCACCACCACCACCACCACACACCACCACCACCACCACCACCACCACCACCACACCACACCACACCACCACCACCACCACCACCACCACCACCACCACACCACACCACCACCACCACCACCACCACCACACAACACAACCACCACCACCACCACCACCACACCACCACCACCACCACACCACACCACCACCACCACCACCACACCACCACCACCACCACCACCACCACCACTACCACCACACCACACCACCACCACCACCACCACCACCATGGCTCCCCACGGCCCCCCTCAGCCCCCCACGGCCCCCCTCGACCCACCAAGGCCCCCCACGCCCCCCCTCAGCCCACCACGGCCTCCCTCAGCCCACCACGGCCCCCCACGGCCCCCTCAGCCCACCACGGCCCCCCACAGCCCCCCACGGCCCTCCTCAGCCCACCACGGCCCCCCACAGCCCCCCTCAGCCCACCACGGCCCCCCACGGCCCCCCTCAGCCCACCACGGCCCCCCTCAGCCCACCACGGCCCCCCACAGCCCCCCTCAGCCACCCACGGCCCCCCTCAGCCCACCACGGCCCCCCTCAGCTCCCCACGGCCCCCCACAAATCCCACATTTT
This sequence comes from Ceratopteris richardii, assembly GCA_020310875.1. Lineage (NCBI taxonomy): Eukaryota > Viridiplantae > Streptophyta > Polypodiopsida > Polypodiales > Pteridaceae > Ceratopteris > Ceratopteris richardii. The sequence goes on along the minus strand of CM035433.1, from coordinate 139,351,423 downwards.
TCCACAACCTTACATAAGGCTCTCATACAGTTTGGATGGATATTTGGAGGATCATTTCTTAACCAAACCCTACAGTATTATATATCGTTAGAAAGCTCTCAACCAGTACTTTCCAATGGCGCAATAATAACTTTGTAATCTTGGATCAATTTTTGACCACACCCCAAAAACCACCACAACTTCCCATAACTCACCCCTATTCCCCCCAACCCACAAACCCCACAAACCCCACAAACCCCACACAACTCCACACAACTCCACAACCCTCCACAACCCTCCGAAAACCTTATAATCTCTCTCAAACTCCCCACAACTCACCTCCCACACCGCTCACTTAATATGAAGGATCAAAAGCTACTACAAACATTAGGTGAAGGATGTGCTTCTCAGGGACATTCAAATATCACGGGCGGCACAAAATGAGGATCTCAGCTTGCATTCAAAAGTGACAGTAAAGGTGTAAGTGGTAAAAGTAAAAGTGGTGAAATGAGTGTTGCCGCCAACCATTCATGACGAGTACCTATTTTTGAGGATCCAATTCAAATCAAGTGGAATATTTGATCTACCCCTCCAATCTTGGCAATCAAGCGACGCGTGATCAGTGGACGTGAGGAATCGGCAAGGCCCTCTTGGCCTATTGGGGCCTATAAAAACAATGGATTTATGCTCATTTGGGGGTACAATTTTCTTTAGAGCTACAGTGGTTCGTACGTACGTGCAGAAGTCCTCTCTTGCCCTTGGTGGTTTCAAGCCTATTGTAGGAGCTACTCTGTAGTGTGGAAACAGAGGGTAGGCTTCTCAGTGGAGGGCTATGAGCACTATAGTGTAAGAGAGTGGCTTCGATTCTTTTCTTTTCTGTGAGTCAGTGTTGTTGTTAAGCTCTATTCTCTTGAGAAATCCTTTACCATTTGTATTGTTCTAAGTTAGTCTGCATATAATTGACCCCTTAAGCTGATGGAAAGATTTTGTTGCATTGAGGTTATTTACTTTTAGAGTGGCATGTTAGCCGTGAGCTTGCACTTTTTGAGCATCACTCTACCCAACCTTGTAATCATCTGATTCAAATCAAGAAATATATGGTCTTCTGTGGTCATTTGTTGATTAATATTTCTAGAGTATGTACAACCCTTCTGTTTACTCACAGAAATGTTAAAGGGTATACTTCCCTAAAGAGAACCCCCCTTGAGTAGGTGACATACTAGATGAGTTAATCTTTGTTCTCTACTTTTGATAAAAGTGGATACCCCAGTACCTCCTCTACAGTTTGGCATGCCCGGTGGGACCTTTGCATTTTTGTGAGAAGCCCTGAGGAAATGGGTACATGACCCATACGCGACCAGATAAGGAGCCTCTTCGTATACGAAGGAGCCTTAACAAGTCAGCTATATCTTCAACTAGTGAACCTACCTCCCCTCTACCCTCTTTGAATTTATCTATTGAATTCGGTGCGACACCACTAGCAAAGGAGAAGCATAGTAGAACATTAGACTTCTCCTCGGATACGTCTGAAGAAACACCAGTACAAATGGAGGATCTCTCTCATTTACTCTCCAGATTAAATATCAAATTCCCTACCTTCAAGGGACAAGCCTATGAAGATGATGATGATCATGTGAGAAGATTCATCTCTTTATGTCGTGGACGAGGTTTGCAAAATAGAGAGGATGCAATGCTGGCACAATTTCCATCCACATTGGAGGGTCTTGCAGATAAATGGTATAGTCAATATGCAGATGGCCATTTCACTACATGGGAGGCTCTGAAGGCGGCATTCTCACAGACATTCCGACCAAGTGATTCCTCGGAAAGAGCTCTAGATCAGCTAGAGAATTTGAAGCTAAGATCAGGTGAATCCTTTCATGAACTTCACACTAGAACAAAAGCACTTGTTGCACGTCTACCACATGCTCCATGTGACTTTTTGGTTAAAAAGTGGATAGAAAAGGCTCTGCCCAGGTCATCTCAGCAGAAGCTTCGTGAGTCTCTTAGATTGGATGTGACCCTCAATGATTTTGTTGCAGCGGCATCATGCATAGAAGAAGCAAGGCAACATTTTGAAGAGGACACACAAAGAAATTATGCTGCAGACCTAGATACTATTGGGCAACTGAGGAAAGAACTGGAGGCATTGAAAATGCAACAAAATCAAGAAGAAGAGAAGGTCTTGCCGCCACTGCGTCGCACTGATGATGAAGTAGCCCAACTTCGCCGTGAGTTAGAAGATTTGAAGACCACTCAAGATATAAGGAGACAAATTTGGTGTACAATCTGTAACAACAATGGGCATTCCAATGCTAATTGCCCTATTAAGGTAAGTTTTAATTTTTGTGGAAAGGATGGTCATGAAGCTAGGGATTGCTGCTACCTCAAGGGTACACAGCAGAGAGGTAACCCTCAAAATTTGGATTCATATTATGCTAGTACCTCAAATACATCAAATAGAGAGGAGAATCGGCCTGCAAAGCCTAGATATAATAGACCTTTGATGTGTTATCGTTGTGGTGAGTACGGCCACATGCAAAATAGGTGTTCTCTCCCAGAAGATGCACCTCCCTGTCAACATTGCCCAGAGGCAAAGGATCATTATACCAAAGATTGCCCAAGGGGTCGTCCTGCTCCAATCCACATGATTGCAGTCTCTCCACATGAAGAAGGGAAAACCACTCAGTCTTATGCCGTTTCATCCTCTGCAATGCCCATGATGACTAGAGCTAGGCAAGCAGCTGCAACCCAGAGAAATGAACAACAAGGATTCAAGATAAAGAGGAGGAAAAGAAGTCTGGATGGAAGGACGAGGTAGAAATTGAAGAAGCTTATGATAAGATGACTACTTCTCTAAAGGGCCAACCAACAAGTTTGCAAGAAAACACTCAGGAGGTAAACATTGAGCAAATCTTGAAAGGTATTCATCACAAGGTTAGTCTATATGAACTTATAAGGATGGATTCGAAAATAAGAAGTGACTTACTGAAGATTATACACTCTGCTCACTTGGTCCAATCACCTAGTATAGATGATTTCATGGTTGATTTTCCCCCTGCACCCTTAGCAGACTACCAAAGGAGGCTCTGGTATCAATTTGATGCCAGATTTCACAATGAAGAAATTGAATTTGAACCCCAAAGGGTTGCCACTTTGAGTTGGATTTTGTTGTTATTGCACTTCCAAAGGAGACTTCTTACCCTCTACTCCTGGGGAGACCTTGGCTGAGACAAGCAAAAGCTTTGCAAGATTGGGGGAAAAACAAACTATGGATTTCAACAAGCACCAATAGCCAACTACAATTACATTTGGAAGAGGGATTCGACTCAGGAAAAACCAGTGGATATACTATGGATACTCAGGTAATGCTCTCTATACCCCAAGAAGATGATACATTGTTAAATTGGATGATCGGAAGTGCAGAGTGTTGCACAGTGGAGATCAATGAAGTTGAGGAAGAAGTATTGCAGATAAGGTAAATAAAGACCATAAGGTATTGGAGAATGAGCAATTGCAGGAAAATACTAGCTTTGAGGAGGCAACCAATATAAGAGTATCAAAGGCAGAAGGTTATGAATTTAAGATCAGAGAAGATCTTCCTTTTGTAGATATACCTCAAGGATGGATGAAAGACCATGTTGCAGAATATAAATTAAAATCCACTCCTGCATATAGTGGAGATGATTTCTCAAACAAGACCAGTCCTGAAACATTGGTTCAAGAAGTAAATTTAGGGAATGAAGAGAACCCTCAAGTAGTCCACTTAGCATCCTGGTTGTGGCATTATCCTCCTTTGCTATAGAAGGTAACTTCTTTTTCTTTTACTTACAAAAGTGTCTTCGCATGGTCCTACAAAGATCTAACAGGGATACCAGAAGAGCTTGGGTTACATCGGATACCCTTGGTTGAGGGAGCCGTGCCAGTAAGAAGTAGACCATATCGACTCAATCCAAAATATGCCGAGGCTGTAAAAGCAGAAATTACAAAGCTAGAAGAAGCTGGTATAATTGTTCCAGTAGAACATTCTAGGTGGCTTTCTTCCATGGTTATTGTACCCAAGAAAAATAGTGGAAAAATAAGAGTACGTGTTGATTTTCGTGCTTTGAATAACGTGACTGTTCAAGATGGATTTCCTCAGCCCTTCACAGAGCAAGTACTTGAGGAAGTAGCTGGTCACACCTTGTATAGTTTCTTGGATGGTTTTAGTGGCTACAATCAGATAGTGATCCATCCTGATGATAGGAACAAAACAGCCTTTGTCACTCCCTGGGGCACTTATGTCTATACTCGCATGGATTTTCGTTTGAAGAAT
>CM035433.1:139334629-139337129 GCA_020310875.1 Ceratopteris richardii | reverse complement strand
TCTCATGATCAGTGCATGTCTGCAGTAGACTCAGATGTTTGGTACTTTGACAGTGGGGCGACCAAACATATTACCTCGCAGCGCAGTTTCTTCTCTTCACTCGAGCCTGCCCCTACAGGGAATACTGTCACATGCGCCAATAACTCCTCTTATCCTGTTATGGGAGTTGGTAAGATCATTTTGACTACTGCTGATGGTAGTTCTTTCACTTTGTCAGATGCTTTATTTGTGCCAAGGATCAAAAAGAACCTGTTATCAGTTTATGCATTAGCCAAGATTGGCTTGGTTGTGAAATTCGTTGATGACAGGTGTACAGTCCATGATCTCTCAAATGGCGATATGATTATTGCTTCTGGCATTTTATGTCGTGGGCTGTATAAGCTCATAGACTATGAAAGATCTGTGAATGATTCGGCATGTGCAGTTCATGATTCTCAGGCTATGTCAGATGCAAAGCTTTGGCATGCACGCTTTGGTCATCTGAATTTTGCTAGTTTGTTACGCCTGCAGAAATCTGAAATGGTGTCTTCTTTGCCCAAACTTGAGGCACCTGGAAAACATGTTTGTGAAGGCTGTATTTTGGGCAAAATGCAGCGTTCTTCCTTTCCAAAAGATGGTTCAGTTCGGGCTATGCAGAAATTGCAGCTTGTACATAGTGATGTCTGTGGTCCTATGCAGACACCCTCTTTTGGAAATTACCTTTACTTCGTGACTTTCATTGATGATTTTTCCAGGCATGCATGGGTATACCCACTCAAAGCAAAGTCCGAAGTGTTCATGTGCTTCAAACAGTTTTTGGTTTTGGCTAAAAATCTGTCAGCATGTAAAATGGGCACCCTCCGTTCTGATCGAGGGGGGGAATATATGTCTTCAGATTTTAATGCATTTTTGGCTGAACGTGGGATAAAACACCAGTGTACAGTGCCGTATACACCTCAACAGAATGGAGTTGCTGAACGAAAGAACAGGTCACTCATGGAGATGGCGAGGTGCATGGTCAAAAGTCAGGCTTTACCACATAGTTTCTGGCTTGAGGCTGTCATGTGTGCAGCATATGTACTGAACAGGTGTCCCACCAAAGCGTTGCAGTCTATCACTCCATATGAGGCTTGGCATGACCGCAAGCCATCTGTTGCTCATCTGCATGTTTTTGGTTGTTTGGCATATGCATTAGTGCCTGAACAACATCGCAGAAAATTGGATGATAAGGCAGTAAAATGTATTTTTGTTGGGTACAGTTCTGAAAGTAAAGGCTATCGTCTGTATCATCCACAGACTAAACGCATTCTGGTCAGCCGTGATGTTGTCTTTGTGGAAGATGCTATTCAGCCATTGCTTTCATGTACTAAGGAGACATCTGTTAGCTCCAAAGACATGTATGATACTTTGATGCCTCTTTTTACAGGTGGACAGGCTAGTGCTGGTCCTAATGAGGCAACTTCTCAGCCTTTGCAGGTTTCATATGATGATGCAGATCATTCCATTTCTGATGCAGATTTACATGATGCACTTGTTGATGAGAGAGCTGATATTGAAGAGGCAAAAACTATGCCAAAATGGCTGGTGCAGACTTTGCGTGACAGCAAATTAGATGCACCTTTGTCATATCGTACTCGTTCAGGCTCTCATAGTACCTCCTTTGCATCAGATTACTATGCTATGGCTGCATCTAGTCTCTGTGATGAGAATGAGCCTGTTTCTTTTGATGAAGCACAAAATTCAGAAAATTGGATGGCTGCTATGCAATCTGAAGGCCATTGGCACTAAGTGGGTATACAAGCTGAAGCGTAAACCTGATGGTACAGTTGACAGGTATAAGGCTAGGCTTGTTGCAAAGGGTTATGCGCAAGAAAGAGGCATTGATTTTGATGAGACCTTTGCACCTACATGCCGTATGACTACTGTTCGGAGCATTTGTGCACTTGCAGCCCATCATGGTTGGAATGTACATCAGTTGGACATTAAAACAGCATTTCAAAATGCTGACTTGCATGAAGAAGTGTATGTTTTTCAGCCCCGTGGCTTTGTGCAGAAAGGGCATGAAAACCAGGTGTGCAGGTTAAAGAAGGCGTTATATGGTTTAAAGCAAGCACCACGTGCTTGGTATGAGAAGATACATGCCTATCTGATTGCACATGGTTTTGAGAACAGTCCAACTGAAAGCACCTTATATGTTAAGCGTGCTAATGATGTGCTTCTGATCATTGTTGTCTATGTAGATGACATGCTGCTCACTGGTCCTCTTGAGAAGCATATTGCTGATTTCAAGGCTGATTTGCATGCCTCATTTGAGATGTCTGATTTGGGGCATTTGCATCACTATTTGGGCATTCAGTTTATGCAAGTTGATGGTGGAATGGCTTTGTGTCAAACGAAATATATTGACACATTATTGCAGCGTTTTGGCCTTGAAGACTGTAAGCCTATTGCCACTCCTATGGAGACAGGTTTACGATTGAGTCTTCATGATGCTGGAGATGCATTTGATGCTGTTCTCTAT
>CM035433.1:139324629-139329629 GCA_020310875.1 Ceratopteris richardii | reverse complement strand
AGTACATCTTGTGATAGCAAAGAAAGCTTATAAAATTATGTAAGCTTGAATTTCAACCTTTTCGTTCAATGCATGAATTGGAAAACAGGTTTTAGAAAGGAACTATAGAAGTCATTTAAATAGTGTTCGTACTAACTCTTCTATTAACTCTGTTCATAAGTAAAGCATATGTTATATAGGCCTTCTATCCTCATCTCCTAGCCACTTGCCATTAAGATACAAAAAACTAACTCCCCTCTAGCATACATCCGCCTTATATAGCCCGCTTTTCAATTCAGAAGTGATTTCGAGACCACAATTGATTTATTTGAGTTTTTTCTTTCATCTCTTTTTGTCATCATAATTTTTCTTTGTGTCATTTTTTTCCCTCTTTTCATATGCAGCAACCATTAATGTACTGCTTTCAATTTTTCTTCGCAACTTTTTTGATGAAGGGGAAAGGCTTAACCCCTAATCAGAGCAAAGGATCTAGAGGTAAGCTAAAGCAGGAACTAGGATCTCTTTAGCTAAATGGGTCAGATTAAAGGAAGCTTACCTATATAAAACAAGCCTACTTCTACTAGGAGTTGCAAGTTAAGGGTTCCTTCAACTATTCATATGACAGCCATAGGTCTCTAATCCCTATCTTCACTTCAAGCACATCCCTACTTCAGTGTAAATTCTACTTTTCATAATTTTAAGAAGTTTCTTAACCTAGCTGAAGAATGTACATCTCTAATTATGATAATGCAGGGAAAAACAAAACTTAAAACATTAATCAGGGTTAGAACTGTTTCACCTGATCTATATTGATTCCATCTTTAGCATTGCCTTTCATCCAAATATCGCTTTGATTGCATAAATTTTAAACTGCATGTACTATCTTCAATCTCCTGCGCTTTATCATAAATCATTCTTTAATTAATTGGTTCAAAAAAAAAAAATTCAACTCCTGCTATCAAGTAACAATGTATAGACTTTCAAGAAAAATTAATTTTCATAAATAATTTTTTATTTTCATACATGTAAAAGAAATAAAAAAAATATATTTAAAAGAAAATTTAAACATTATTTTTATTATAAAAAATCATTCTTCATTTCCTTCATCATATATTAAATCATAAAATTCTTCATTTCTTTGGTTAAATATTTTAACTCTTTTACCTGCAATTAAATTTTTAAGTGGAGTTCCATCTAACTCTCTTAAGGCATACGTTCCATTTTCATAGATTTTGACCACCACATAAGGTCCAAACCAACGCTTTTTTAATTTTCTACGGGCATCATACTGTATATCGAATGTGCTATCATATATCAATACCCAATCATTAATTTGAATTGGCTTTGGTCTTAACCTATGTGATTTATCAAAATACTTTTTATTTTTAAGTCGAGAAGTTTTTAATTTAGCTATAGCTTCATCTAGTCTTTCATTCCCTTGCTCAAGCTGCTGAATCCTTAAAGCTAATAAGTCTTCAGTAGATAAATTATCTTTCCAAGGAAGCGTAGTCCGAGTAAGAATTTGGGTATTTACTGGAAAAATTGGCTTTTGGCAGTACATTAACTCTGCCGGCATAAACCCCGTCGTTCTAGTACAGGTCATTCTATCAGCCCACAACGCGAATGGCAAAAATTTCGGCCAATTCTTCAGTTCTCCTTTGCAAGCTTTAGAAATCGCTTTTATGATAGGGGAATGCCCTCTTTCAATCTTTCCGTTAGCCTCAGGGTTATATGCAGTCGTAAGAGCTAAACGAATTCCATGCCTAGCAAAGAATTCCCTAGCCTCTTGCACATCTAATTCGCCCCTATCGGCTACTATTTTTTCAATATACCCAAATCTTGAAATCACATCTTCAAGAACAAATTTGCATACATTGAAAGTAGTTTTTGATCTTAGAGCTCGGCCTTCCACATGATTAGTAAGATCTTCACGAGCAAGAACTATGTATCTCATTCTATCGATACCTTTGGGCATGGTTACTAAGTCTATTACCCACTTATAGTGTATGCATGGTGGATACGTAGGATACAGTGGATCCCTATGCTTAACCGATGAATAAACTTGACATGCATCGCAACTATCCACATATTTCTTTACATTAACATAAATACCTGGCCACCAGTAACACTCTCTAATTTTTTCATAAGTGGCAACAAAACCTTTATGCCCGGCCCATAAAGTATCATGCATGCTCTTCATGACTTGCATCTGAAGATTCTTAGTACCTACTACTCTTTGAGGCATTTTGATCTTCCCCCTTGTATGTCTCCAAAGTAATCCATTTTTTAAGAAAAAGTTAAATGCTCTTTTTCTAATATTTCTAAATCTATTTGAAGACCATGAAGGTGATCTAACTAAAGTACTAAGATACTTTCCAATCTCTAGCCACTCTCCTTCATATTCATTTGAATTAAATTTTTCATATACATAAACTTGGGAATCATAATTTATCGTATTAGTATCTACTTTGGCTTCATCATTCTCATCATACCTAGCTCTTGAGAGCATATCAGCAACATAGTTAGATTTTCTTGATATATGAATTAAAATTGGAGTTATAAATTTAATATAAGAAATCCAGCAAAGCATTGCAATATCCGGTGAAGAATAGTTTGTGATCATTCCAATGAGCGGTAAACAATCTGTCTCCACAATCACATTTGCTCCTATGAAATATTCTTTATCAGACTTTAGAGCTGTGACTAAACCCAAAGTTCTCTTTTAATTTGCGGGTAATGTCTTTGAGTGTTATGCAAAATTTTAGCTCCAAATCTCACAGCATATCTTCTACCCTCTTCATCATCTTGACTTATGACCCAGCCAATTCCAATAGGACTAATATCAACGGTCAAATAATAGGCTTATTATTCGTATAATCTACTCGTTTAAGGATTGGAGCTTCTTGTAACAACTTCTTTAATCTACGCATTGCTTGAGTATGTTTTTCTGTCCATAAAAATTTTCTTTTCTTCCTTAATAAATCATAAAGACAGTCAGCTATATGTGCAAAATGTGGTATCCATATAACATAGAAGATACAAGCTCCTAAAAATCGACGAACTTCACTCACATTTTGACATATCTCCGAAATCTTACTAATGGCATCAATTTTATGAGGGTATGGCTTTCGTCCATAATAGCCACAAAGATGACCTACAATTAGGACCTCATTAACACCAAAAGTAGATTTTTCTATTGATAATGTTAAGCCAACTTGAATAAATCGCTGAAAGATCTTTTGACAATAAAGGATATGAGCCTTTACAAATCTACGACAACCATCTTCATCCAGAGTGCTATCTTTCTCTTCTTCCAAGCAACCCTTAATGGGAATGTCATCGATAAAGGGCATAGTAATGTGAGGAATAAAATCGTGCAAAACCAAATTCATTGCACTCATCATGTGTGCTACTGAATTGGTCGACCTTGAGGTAATGTACACATCCTAACTAATCCCAAAGGTGTTTTCATGGTAGTAATGTCTCTACTCTCTAATGCCAATTGAAATTGATCATACCCTGAGTAGAGATCACCCATTGAATATATAGAATTGCCTGAAAATGCTTCCGCAAATTCATCCACAATTGGACCTGTACCCACATTTCTAATAGTCACTTTATTAACTGGTTGAAGATCTTGGATAAACCGAAGTTTTCCACTCTTCTTGGGCACAGTAAACCAATGGTTTGAATAGGGAGCTGAAGAGGATTCTAAAATATGCATATGAATTTTTTCTTTAAGTAATCTAATCAGCTCTCGAAGATGAGCTTTAGGTACAGGAATAGGGTGCAAATTCCAAGGAATATGGGGAATAGTGAAAATTATCATCGGTGGAACTATCCGAGGATTTGCACATCCTATCTCTGAAGGCTCTAGAGAGAATGCTCTTCCATGTTGCTCAATAATCTTCAAAAAATACTCTTTTTCTGCTGGAAGAAGGAAACCACTAGCATCTAATTTAATTTGATTTAAGGATTCTTTAGTAAATACATGGCCAATATTTGTTGGATTTCTGAGGATTGGCTCATGACTTACATTCTTTATAGTATCATTACTAAAATTTGGTAGTGGTTGAGCTACGGGTTTAACCTTCTTACTAACAGTTTTGTATTTGGTCTCCACTAAGGCATCATATTCATGATTAATACTAGAGGCATATTCCTGAATTAATGCATACATATCAAGTGAAGAGATGAGAATATGAGAATTAGAGTGATTTTGATAACAAAGTTCTAATTCTTCTAATGTTGAGAAGCAATGTGTAGTTTCAATAATATATTCAATACTTTCATCCATTAACAAATCTCCTTTGTTTTTCAAATGTTTTTCGTATTTTTTTATAAGTTTTCTTGGAGTTTGTTTAAACTGAAAAATATTTAACGTAGCAGATGGAAAATAAACAGTCATTTTATCTAAGTTATGTACAAGATTTTGCGAGATTTCGAACCAAAGTCCACTGTCATCTCGCTCAACAGTGGCATTTACTCGAAATCCTGTTCAATGTGTCTTAAAGGAGTTTTTCTTAAAGATCTACGATTACGAGGATGGTTTATACAAAGCGTCATGAATTGGACAGATTTAAGGCCATCACGAGAACGAATTCTTGCAAAAGCACTTCCATCATCCAATACTTTTGTCTCCATTCTTTGTTCACGAATGAACGGCTGCCCCAAAATAATTGGGTACGAGCAGTCATCATGAACGAAGAAATTATGTTCCTCTTTAACATCTCCAATAGTAATAGGAACATTAGCACAAGCTCCTAGTAAATAGCCAGAAGCATTGTTGGCTGCCTTCATTTTCCACCCATGGTCACGATCAATAGGCCATTTTCCCTCATTATAAATCTCCCTTGAGACTACATTGATTTCTGATCCAGAATCGATTAATGCTACTTGCGGTTTATTATTTTTACCTATCTTAACCATAGTTTCAGTGGTACCCCTACCCCAATGTTTTTGAGTATAATGGCTATTTGGATCATCATTTCCTTTTTCCAAATGTCCAATAACAGGTCCCA
>CM035433.1:139317129-139319629 GCA_020310875.1 Ceratopteris richardii | reverse complement strand
GTCATATCAAGTGTAGGATTGTTGGCCCACATGATATGAACCTCGAACTTAAGTTTGAGCCTTTGAATATTGCATCATCAGGGTCGAACTTAAGTTCGAGCCTCTCAGTTCCACCATATCAAGTTTGAGATTGTTGACATTGTTCAATCATGTGACACCACAATCTCAAACTTGATATGGTGGAGCTGAGACGCTCGAACTCAAGTTCGAGCCTCTCAGTTCCACCATATCAAGTTTGGGATTGCTATGTCACATGATTGAACAGTGTCTTGTGTGCAAAAGAATAAATAGGCTCGAACTTAAGTTCGAGCTTCAACATCAATTCAATTATGGGCGGCTCGAACTTAAGTTCGAGCCTCAACATCAATTCAATTACGGGCGGCTTAAACTTAAGTTCGAGCATCTATGCTTTTCCAACCATATCAAGTTTAAGGTTGTTGGGTCACATAATATGAGTCCTAGATTCTCCAACCATATCAAGTCTAGGATTGTTGTGTCTTATGTGCAAAAGAACAAAGAGGCTCAATCTTAAGTTCGAGCATCTCAATTTTGACTTATGATCATATTAATTTTGAGATTGTTTACTCATTTGATATGAGGCTCAAACCCTCTGAATTTTGATATTTTGTCATCAGGCTCAAACCTTTCAGGATCGAGCCTATAAATCAATTAAACTTTGAGTCTGTTGTTTCACATGATATGAGGCTCGAACTTAGGTTAGAGCTTCTAAGTTTTGACTCATTGTGTCCTTTAATACAAACCTCGAGCTTGATTGTTGGGTCACATGATTGTATGTGCAAAAGAACAAACAGGCTCGAACTTAAGTTCGAGCCTCAGGGCTTTTCCAATGATATCAAGTTTAGGATTGTTGGGCTATATCATATGAGCCTCTCAACTTTTCTAACCATATCAAGTTAAGGATTTTTGTGTTTTATGTGCAAAAGAACAAAGAGGCTCGAACTTAAGTTTGAGCCTCAAAATGAATTGAATTTTGGGAGGCTCGAACTTAAGTTCGAGCCTCTTAGTTCTACCATATCAAGTTTGGGATTGTTGGGTCACATGATTGAACAACGTCTTATGTGCAAAAGAACAAACATGCTCAAACTTAAGTTCGAGCCTCAAGATCAATTCAATTATGGGGTCTCGAACCTCGTTTGCACCCTCTCAGCTTTTCCAGCCATATCAAGTTTAGGATTGGTGGGTCATATGATATAAGTTTAGGATTGTTGTGTCTTATGTGCAAAAGAACAAAGAGGCTCGAACTTAAGTTCGAGCCTTAGAATCAATTTTAGGAGCCTCAAACCTATTAGCTTTTCAAGCCATATGAAGTTCCGGATTGTTTCATCACATGGTATGAGGCTCGAACTTAAGTTCGAGCCTCTCAGCTTTTCCAACCACATCAAGTTGATGTTATTAGAGAGATAATAATAATCTATAATCTAAAGTATAATTATTAGAGAGAATAGTATTGATAATAAATTTAATGACTATGAATGAGAAAGTTGATGTGATAATATTGATATTTTTTGTTATTATGTTGATGTGATTAAAAAAAAGGTTTTTTCTTTGACTTTCAAGAGCGATGGAAAACAAAAATGAATTTCAAAGCAATGTGATCGATAATGCATTTTCATTGGAAAATTTATCAAAAACAAGTGGGATGAAGGTTCCTTCAAATAGGATTAAGGTTCAGAAAGCTTTTGATTTGACACATAAAGAAGACATGAAATGGTTTGTTCATGTTAAAGAAGATGTAAATGCACAAGGCACACCGTGTTTCACATATAAAGTGCTTCGAGATGGTGAGAATATTAATGCGAATATGTTTTTCTTATCATGGGAGACTTTTTGTTTGGATGATATCAAAGATAGTATCTCAAAGTCTGATAGATCATTAGGTTCAATTGGATCGATCGAATCAATAGAAGAATTAGTGAAAATTATAAAAGAAGCCAAAAGATTAACACAAAAGTCATCATCTTTGAAGAGAAGCTCAGATGTATTTGAGAGATCTAAGAAACGAAAGCTGAAAGGTTCTTCAAATAAAGATTTAGGATCATCATCAAAGTCTGTACAAAACGATGAAGATGTATCAATCCGACATTTAGATAATAGGAGTGAAGAAACAGAAGATACAGTAGTGCAGCTACAAGAAAATAAATGATGGATTTACTACTTCAAAAACAAGCATACTATGCTTTTGGTTCTAATGCAGTATCTAATGTTGATGTAAAAAGATGTTTTTCAGCACCATCGAATTGTATATCGAGAATTAAACAGAGATTGGGTGCGTACATTAATGAATGATTTTGTCTTGGCTCCGAAAGAGAATGAAGTTCTTGCAGTTGTTATGCCTATTGATCCAAGTGTCAGAATACCTCGAAAAACTTTATCTCATGATGATATGGATAAAGTTGAGTATTGGATAATATGTGGACAACATTCAATTAGTGCAACGAAAACTTTACAAAGTGTTAATTCTCCGATGGTGACATTACAG
>CM035433.1:139299629-139312129 GCA_020310875.1 Ceratopteris richardii | reverse complement strand
TCTTGAAAAATACTATAATTGCATTTTTTATTGATTTAACAACAGAGGTTTTGACTTGGGAAAAGCCATGTGAGAAATACAATATCACAGACATACAATATGAAAAAATTAAAAGTTATAGTGAAACATTTGTGAAAGACACATTAAACAGAGCGAAGAAGTCTCCTCCTTTACCAAAGGCTGCCATAACTTTGTTGAGTCATTTGTATAGAGTTGCAATGGGAATAAATACCAAATCAAATGTTATTCCATGATCAATCTATGGATTTGGTTTTGATTTAAACAAGGTGGAGAGTTTTTGTGCAGATCAAGTTCTTCCATTCAATATTATTTTCTTTTGGTTTGATTCAGAACTATACACTTTACATAGTCGGGAATGCATTTCAGAAACATTCTTCGCCATATTGATTTTTGCACTCAACGGGATGAATTGCGAGACAGAATATGTTCTAGTATCTTTTATTGATTTCCTCTATGTCCATATGCTTGTGGAAGGAGTTCAACATACAACTACAAAAATGACTTTCAAAATTGGATCCACTTAGCATAGTAATCCTTTGATCAAAGGACAAATGGATTTTGCAATAGTGCTTATGTACATTAGCGAAGAGGATAATTATCAGATGATTGATAGAATAGATCAAACAAATCTAAATATTTTTGCTCATAAAGGTCTGGATGAGTTATAGAAAAAAATTTCATTGATGATTTCATCAACACTTTTGCTCGTGAAGACAACTATGTTAAAGAGTTGTATTGTCGAGGAGTTGTTCTTCAAAGAACTTTATCTAAAAAACGCAGATGTTTTGGTATATGTTTAGACGTTGAAGAAAAACAATTAGAATCAATTTGCTCCTTAGTTTTTGAGAATGACCCTTCTTTGCATCAATGGTGTGACATCAGTAATCAAGATATAGATATCAGGAATCAAGATATAGATAACACAAATGTGTTCGAGAATGTTGACGCTGAAATTGATGTACAACCTAGTGGAGAAGAATCAGAAAGTAATTAGGATGATACAGAAACCAACGAACATATTGTTACAATGGATGAAGATATTGCAGGTACTTCAAATGTATGAGAAGGAAAAGCAGCTTGAGAAAATATTGATTCCATGTAATGTAATAAATACCTTAATTTTCAAAGTGTATTTTTCTTGATATGCTAGTGATGATTGCCTTTCTTGAACAATAGAATTTTATTTTGAATATATTAGCTTGTTGAATAAAGTTATGTGAATCGACTATATTTAAATCTTTTTATTTATTGTTAATATCATATGTTTGTGAGTTAAAATTAGACATCTCTTGTCTGTTCGAGTAATTTAAGAATTATTCTTTAAAATAGATATGCATGATTTATGACTCTTTTGTTTGAAAAAATCTAAAACATATTGTTTTTAAAATTTTGATGCGTTTGATTAAACACAATATCGAAATGTACGGTTAAGATGCAAATATTGAACTGTGCGGTTTTTAAAATTAAAAGCTTATTATTTGAAGTAGATGCATAGATAAATTGATTATAAGTGTTTAGAAAGAGAAATTAATAGATAGATAGAGAAATAAATAGATGGAATTTTATCATAAAGAGAAATTAACTGAGAAAATCATTATTGACATGTCTGCACATTGTACTAATTATTAATATATATCTTTTGGATTTCTTTTTATTATAGATGTTAACAAAAATAAACATTTCATAAGTGAAGATGGTATTGAAAAGCTTATTGGCCATTTCGAGGATGAAAGGAGTACTCTACATGAAAGCTCATTTCAAACATCAGATAAGCTATCTAATGTTATGGATAAACAACATGCTAGTCCTTTTTGGATTTTACCAGGTATATTGTGTAATATTATAATTATTTTATTCATATTATGACTCATTTATTGATTATATATCAATAAGTTATCTTAAAGCATTGTTTTTAGTTATTGTCTATTTATTATCCTCATTGTTTGATATGTGCACAGAATATCTATCATCCACTTAATATAAGGAACAATTTTCTCCTTTTCGATCTAAATGCCCTTTTGTTCAACCAAGATATAAGATGGAACAGATCAGAGAAAGATTATGTCAAAAATCATTCAAATATTGATGACAAAAGAATATTTATAAGTCGGAGATGTTTTGAATTTTTAGATTCTATTCTTCAACACTTTCATGTTGGTGTTTGGTCATCCACATTTAAAAAAAATATTTTGAATAATGTGAGATTCATTGAGAAACATACAAAAAAAGATATTCTTTTTTTATGGTGTGGAGTCAAGAAGGTTATTATATGGATCACATTGAAGAAATATATAAACCAGATCAACTTATCATTAATGATAGTTTCTTCAAAGGTTCTATCCCAATAGGAAATTGCAGCTACATTACCCCTTATCAAGCAAGACATCATCATTCAGTATCGAGTGATCTTCTATCCTATGTTTTGAGCTTCATCCAAACAGATGATATTTTGCTAAATCGAATCAGACAAACACTTATCATCAAAGAACATGTTATATTTCCTATGTTTCAACTTGCAATGGAGAATTCATCATCTATGTTAGACCATGATATCTTGAGTGAATCAAATGATCATTCAAATAACTTGAGAGTATCTTCTTTTGATGACTCTGAAGTACATAATAATAGTGAGAAAAAGGTAGATGTTCCATTGAATTGAAACAAAATCGAAAAGGAACATACAACAGTAGCATCAACAAAGCTAGAGGTTCCATTGAATTGCAAGGAAATCGAAACGGGAGATCTAGCAACAATAGCTTCAACATTTGGTGTTCCACTTTTAAATAAAGAGCAGCTAAAATTGTTACAAATGTGCTACAGAAATAAAAGCATGAGAGAAAATCATGCAATAGTCTATGCTACAAGGTTGGGTTATCGACAAAGTCGTTTCATAAGTGGAGTTGCAGCAAAAGCATACATAAAAAGGTTACAAAAGGCATACCTTAATTTAATAGGTAAAGAAATTCTTCATACAATAATCTTTTTTTTATATTTACAATCAAATATTTATAAAACTTTTCTTTTGCAGGATAAAGAAAAACGTTGACGGCAAGGTGGATTATTAAATTTATCTCAAGATCTTTTGATTGGTTTGAAGATAAGCCATTTTTTAATGTTAGTTTCCCTATTCCATGAAACATTGTTTTTCTTCACAAATAAACTTATAGCCATAAAAAGTAGATAAGTAAAAAACATGTAGATAGCTCCTAATGAAGAGGAAGATTGGTTTGTGAATCTTGTTATTGGATTACACTTCCTTGTCACTATTTCATTGTTCATATTTTCTTTATATATTTTTTATATTACACTTTATTATTTTTGGAATATAATATCATGCATTTAGCTAGCCTTAGTCTACTTTTGATTATATTGAATGTAAGAAAAACTATAAAAGGAAATTGGAATCCCCATGAATATAAAATCTTGCATTTAAATCAATTTTCTTCTATTTTCTTATGTATTAATTTTAATTCACTATAATTTTTGAATATTGAGAGAAATGATAATGGCTTAAATAACCATATCTTTAATTACTGTAATTATGAAGTAATATAGAATGTAAAACAATTTAATTGATTTTTATATAAATCTAATTAACTTCAATTTTTTTTGTAGAACAAAATGCAGATTTGCATATAAATTACAAAGAAAACACAAGGTTGGCATTGTTGTCTTGGTGGTCTTCACACATATATGAATCTTCATCAAGAAAGCAAGGATTTTCTTCATTCCCAAGAGATGAAAGAAGGGTATTGGTACTCGAAATGAAAGCTCAAGACAATTGATAAGGAAAGGGGTGATCGATTACTTGAATCTTTTCAGAACCATATGAATTTTATTGAAGAGAACACAAGAACTGCACATTACGTTCGCAAGGATGCATTATATTTCGTGGATTTTTGTATGGATCTTTTTGAAGTGTGGATTTGGACCACAAAAAGAGTGTCGATAGCTCAAAGAAAAATTGCACTATGTTTTCCAAAACACCATCAAAGATTTCATATTATAGTAGGTTAGGGTGCATGCCAAAAAACTGATATCCGTATCGGATATAAGTTTGTGCATCATAAAAACTTGGACACAATTTGGAAAATTTATCCAGATTTGGATGGAAATAATACCATTATTTTTTATGATACATTATATCATGTGATTTGGAATATGAAAGGCACTTACATAATTTTACCAAAGTTGTGGAGGCAATCATTGGAGGAGTTGGAAAAAGTTTTATCCAAAACAACGATTCCTTGGCTTTATGGATGGATTTTTTCAAAGAACAGACATTCTTATACATGCAATACAATTGTAAATCAGAGACCTTGTGATAGAGAAACATATTATGTACTTGAACAATATATTAAGAAACGATAACAATGATTTTAAAATATTTGAACATCATGTATTTTATTGGTGTTTCTAAACACCACATATTTTTGGGACTATTCAACCAAGTGAAAAATTATTGTAGCCTTAATTGCATATATTTGAGTTATTATCGAATTCGGTTGTTTTTCAAAGGTCTAAATTAGTATGATAGATTTATTATAAAATTATATGAAACAATCTTTTCATGTTTTAAACAACATAGTATTGACATAATTTTCATATCATTCACCTAAATGAACAATTATTAGTATGTCAAATTGCATATTATTGAGTATTGTTAAATTAGATCTGAATTCATGTGGTTGCTTTTTTTTTTAAATGGAGGTTCAGTCGAGGCCTACTCCTTCGGGCTTTAACTTTGAATTGCAACTGTATAAGTAAGAGTATCTGTGGGACCCAGCTTATCCCATAAGAATAGGGGTTTACATAGCTGGGTTAAATTGTGATCACAACTATTGCAAAGAAGGACAAATGGTGGCACATTAGCAACAAGATACAACTTTCCATGTTAAACATGTCCCTTACATGTGCTGATGGGGGTTGAACCCTCGTCCCCACCTCAAGAGGCGAGAGGCCCAACCACCCCAATAAGCGACCTAGAACCAAAATGAATATATTTATTGTTTATATTAAATTGTAAGCTCTAAATTTATATTAGGATAGATTAGTAATACAATTAAATTTAAATCAATTTATTGATTTTTAGAACGTCATATTTTGGGATATTGATTTTTTGAGCATTTATTGATATATCAAATAATAAGCTCATGAACTAATATTATTTTTTGTCTATTGAAAACTTAAAATATTTTAACAAAAAGAAGATGTATTCATGACTTGATCTTTGTAAGAAGAATATAACATAGAAATTATAAGTTAATACCATGACTTGTATTATAAATGGGACTTGAATAATTCGCAAATTTCATGAATAGGCCTTTACTTATCTTTGTACATTCTAATGGTAATACATTCAGTATTTTGTGTTGTGCTCCAAGCTTCTTCTCCTTCCTTGTGTTGATCGCATGCTTCTGTAGCCATTTAATTCCAACAATTGGTATCACAGTAGTCCGTGCTTCATCTAGGGCATCGTCGACACCTCTTTGGTTGTAGTCTCAAAATTGCATGAAACTTGGTGAGCATACTCAGGTTGTTTAAGAGATCAAAACTACTTTGCTCTCTGGTGTCAAAATTGCAATATGAGCTTGTTTCGGCCTTTGAACACACCATCACAGCACTTGTGCAGGCTATTTCATCTTTTGGTGCCAAAGCTATATACTAGTTTTAGTTTGCCAATATAAGGGTCTCAAAGTCTGCTAGAGGTTTAGCATATTTCATCAAGGTAGTTTTGTTCAACGTTTTCAGATATGCTCATATTTTTGCATTAGGATATTTTAGTAAGTGGCCATGGTTGAAAGCAATGATGTATTTCATATGTTGGCTATTGAGGATAAGTTGGATGGTACGAATTACGCATTGTGGGATTATATGATGCGTCATGTATTGATTGCAAAAGGACTATGGAATATTGTGCAGGGTGTTGAATGACGTCCTACTACACCTACAAATATAGGTACTACAAATACAGGTATTGAAGCTGATGTAGATGGTGTTGAGGATGATGATATTCTGCAGATTCCTATTCATGCTACTCTTTCTATTGCACCTAGTGCAGAGCAAATTCATTGGGATGGCATAGATGCTCACAGGCATATGCATTGATAGCTTTATCTATCAAACATGCCATTATTCCTCACATTCGGTCTTGCAGAATGGTGAAGGATGCTTGGGATACACTTACCACATTGTGCGACGCTAGGAATGAGGCTCTTGTTGCTTATCTCCAAAAATAGTTGGAGAGTGAGAACATGAATAGATCATCTCATTAATGCTAAAGAGGCAAAGAAGAAAGAGGTCATAATGGTTGTGGTAGAGGCCTCTACACCAAAAACGGAGTCTGATAATCTTGTGCAGGATGAAGAATGGTTGTTTACTATTGTTCGCACTTTTAACCCATGTTCTCATGAGTAGTGCATGTCTGGAGTAGACACAAACATTTGGTACTTTGATACTGGGGTGACCAAACATATCACCTCGTAGTGTAGTTTCTTCTCTTCACTCGAGCTTGCCCTACAGGGAATACTATTACATGCACTAACAACTCCTCTTATCTCGTTATGCGAGTTGGTAAGATCGCTTTGACTACTAGTGATCATAGTTATTTCACTTTGTTAGATGCTTTGTTTGTGTGAGGGATAGAAAAAAAACTATTATCAATTTCTGCATTAGCCAAGTTTGGCGGCTGTGTAAGCTCATAGACTATGTGCTTCAAATAGTTTTGGTTTTGGCTGAAAATCTATCAGCATGTAAAATGGGAACCCTCTGTTCTGATCGAGGGGGGAGGAATATAGGTCTTCTAACTTTAATGCATCATTGGCTGAACATGGGATAAAACATCAGTGTATAGTTCCATATACACCTAAAAAAAGTGGAGTTGCTAAACGGAAGAATAGGTCACTCATGGAGATAGCGAGGTGTATGATCAAGAGTCACGCTTTACCACATAGTTTCTAGCTTGAGGTTGTTATGTGTGCAGCATATGTAGTGAGCAGGTGTCCCACTAAAGCGCTTGAGTCTATCACTCCATATGAGGCTTGGCATGGAAGCAAGCCATCTTTTGCTCATTTGCATGTTTTTTGTTGTTTGGCATATGCATTAGTGCTTGAAGAACATTGCAAAAAATAGCATGATAAAGTAGTTAAATGTATTTTTGTTGGGTATAGTTTTGAAAGAAAAGTCTATTGTCTGTATCATCCACAAAGTGAATGTATTCTCGCTATCCGTGATGTTGTTTTTGTGGAAGATGTTATTCAGCCCTTACTTTCATGTACCAAGGAGACATATGTTTGCTCCAAAGACATGTATGATTCTTTTTGCCTCTTTTTACAGGTCGACAGTCTAGTGCTCATCCTAATGAGGCAACTTTTAAGCCTTTGTAGGTTTTCTATGTGACTTGCCTCCTGGCAAGATGGTCATTACCACTAAGTGGGTATACATACTAAAGCATAAACCTCATGGAATAGTTCACATGTATAAGGCTATGGTTGCCTCTAGTCTCTGTGATGAGACTAAACCTGTTTCGTTTGATGAAGCACAAAATCCTCAACATTGGATGCCTGCAATGCAATCTGAATACGATGGTATCATGACAAAAGGTACCTTGCCTTTGTGTGACTTGCCTCCTATCAAGAAGGCCGTTGACACTAAGTGGGTATACAAGCAGAAGCATAAGGCTGATGGAACAATTGAAAGGTGTAAGGCTAGGCTTGTTGCAAAGGGTTATGCGTAGGAAAGAGGCATTGATTTTGATGAAACCTTTGATCCTACTTGCCTAGTGACTACTATTGATAGCATCTATGCACTTGCAACTCATCATGGTTGGAATGTACATCAATTAGACATTAGAAAAACATTTCTGAATGGTGACTTGCAAGAAGAAGTGTATTTTTTTCAGCCATGTGGCTTTGTGTAGAAAGGGCATGAAAAACACGTGTGCAGGTTAAAGAAGGCATTATATGTTTTAAAGCAAGCACCATCTGCTTGGTATGAAAAGATACATGCCTATCTACTTGCACATGGTTTTGAGAACAATCCAACTAAAACCACGTCATATGTAGATATGTCAATCAAGTCTTTCAAACTAGTCAATTGATAGGATTTGTTCTTTTCTCTAGCCTGAATGGTGTTATCGTCATTTCCAATTCTATCCTGAGATTCAATCCACATATTAAAGTCTACCATAATGATAAGGTCTAAAGGTACCCCACCCCTTTGCATTCTCGCACTCAGCCCAAATTTTTTTCTAATATAAAGAGGTACTTGTCATTAAAGATTGCCCTTTATTAGTAAGACGAAGCATTACAAAGGAATCAAAAGGGTAGCACCAGCAAGAAGGTAATCCGAGTAAAAGGAATGGTCCTAGCGCAAGCAACAAGAGAGGCCTAGTCAAAGTGCAGCTAATATACACTTTTCTGTTCATCGCTATTGACGATGGAATACGAGTGTTCATCGCTATTGCAGACATTAGAAATAGGCACGACAAACAACGTGATGCGGGGCATATAAGGAAAAACGTTGAACAGAAAAAGTCTCTAGTGCACGTTCTCATTAACGTATAAAACTGTCCTGCCACTGCATTGACGAAAAACACAAAAGCAGTAGGTGAAGTCTCTATTCCTTCTCAATCTCCTTTGAGGCTGCCTCTCTCTCTCTCTCTCTACGGGGAGAAGGGACACTCATAGGCCATAGCCACACTTCATCAGGTTCAGAACGACATGGGAATCGACACACTGCCACGATTATGTTCATACGCTCTTGAAACCATATCAGCAGAGCCGGAATCGCCGAAGATCAGCTCCGCGAAAGAAAATCGTTCGAAGATGATAATGACTACTTTGAAGAGGGTAAGGAAGCGCAATGAATCCAAGCAGAGAAGGTCCTCTCTAGACAATCAGAAACCCGTGCTGCTAAGATCGTTAATGAGGACCTACACCCGGGCATATGTGCGTTTGATGTTTGCGTTTGCGAGTGCTGGAAACCTCTCCATCATTTCTTGATCTTTCCTTCCTGATAACCGGACATGTCACTGCAGAACGAAGTAGTCTCGTACAGAGATGTCTCTTTTTCATTCCCTGTGGATTTGGAAAGGATAGAGGCGCTGTAGATGTATACTATAATTATGATTCACAGTACACTATAATTATCTCCTTCGTGCACTCATCCTGATGGATAGAAGCCTAGTGCATGAAGAACAGCCTTTACTTGATATATGCAGAAGATATTTGTGAGGCATGTGAATAATGGTCAGCATTCTTCTGACGAGCTTAGCGAAGGAAAACAAATTTCATACATATGAGGGACGTTATAGGCACATTTGTCAGGAACATGAATGAAGGTCAGAGAAAGAGCACTTATTCTCCTCATTGGATGAAGAACCAGAATTGTAATCTGCATTCTGTTCCCTTCTTGCTCGTAAAAATGAGCGGTGGGTTGACTCCAGACCAGAGATATTTCTGTCTATAAGCTCTTGCTGTTTCTTCCAGATGTAGAGTCGCTTGGGGCAAGATTATAGCCACCCACGCATTTACAATATAATCTTCAGATATCCAAGCCGTTGCGACTTGTAGTCTATCCTTCTCATCATTTTTTGTTTCAATCTCTACTCGTTTCAAGGTATTGTCCTCGGCCTCCTGCTCTGTGCTCCTGACATCTGCAGAGCTCTGCCTGAGACCTTAGTGTCTTCTTACTGAAACTGAAAGAGGATAGGTTGCACGCAGCGTATCTTGCAAAGGAAATCCAAAGATGTGAAGCAACTGTTATATAGTATGATATGAAGCAACTGCTATATAATATGATGTGAAGCAACTGCTATATAATAGCAACCCCAAAAGACCTGCTCGCAAAATTAAGTTCAATTAAATTCGATATCTCAAGTAGCCCTACAGATTGGATAGGCAACCTATAAAATGTATCATGAGCAAGGGAGGATCTTTACAACACGTATCAGTTATATGAGTTTATAGTTCATCAACAAGTCTTGCTTCTGTACTTGAAGAGTAGGATTTTGATCTATTTTTCAAGTGAATAAGAATCCTCATGATATTATAATTGATAAGAATTTTATGCTAAATCTAAGTGAGTTGTTCTCATTTTTTCGAGAGAGCCAGAATATGTAAACTTTTTCAATTAATTGAATCCGAAAGTTGGGAAGGCGTTCGTACATGGCAAATTTGTGTGATTGCAATTTTGTTGATCCAATTTCAGAGTCACTATTTTTAGTATAATGGTAGCCTAATATTTTTATACACGTGAATTACATTGGAATGTGTTTGAATGCACCAAACTTACAAGTCTCAAAAATATCAACTTTCTGAAGATAAGTGACATTCCATGAGCCACATGTATGAGCCATGTGCATGCATAAATGTATACTTATGTGATTAACCCAAAAGTAATTTCACATTCTATTTTTATCTCATTATGTATGTATGCCTGAGTACAAGGAATAAGGGGGCATAGTGATGCCCCCTATTAAAAAAAGCCGGTAATGTGGCTTATGCGATGCTAATTTGACCTAACCTCGCATAAGCAATGCGAACGAGAATAAAAAAAAAGATTCAATCACATAAGAGATGGTCATCGTGCCTTTTTCCATGATTATAAATACCAGCACTAGGAGCATCCCACATTAGTGATGCTCCAAGTGATGCGGGAAATTGCTTGCGATGCATTAGCATCGCTTAAGTATTGGCCTGCAAATATGAAAAAAAAGGATTTTTCCTGGAACATTTGTGGCTGGATTTGACAAAAGAATGAGCTTTAGAGAGAGAGAGAGAGATAGAGAGAGACAAAGAGAGAGAAAGAGAGAGAGAGAGAGAGAGAAAGAGAGTCACACACATTTGGATATGTAGACACATCCGTACATAGACACACACATACACTCATGCATACACACATAGAGATACACACACATACATACATACACATTGATACATACACACAGAGAGACTCACACACATAAGAGACACACAAATACACTTATACACACACAAATACACTCACATAGAGACATACATACACATGCATACACACACATAACATACAAATACATGCATATACATCCATACATGGAAACATGAATACACACACATACAGACACATATGCATACACAAACATACACACATACACATGCATATCTACACACAAATAAACACATGGCACACATACACATACAACCACATATAGACATTGTCAAGGGAGAACTAGATTTTGCTCTAAGACTATAGTAGACAAGATTTTGAAAACACACTTCTGATTACAAGAACACCTTGGTAGGGAAAATGTTACAAGAATAGATAATTGATACAAGGTGTCCCACATCCTGGGACTGATAGGTAATATGAATCACTGGATCAGAGATGATACAAGACATCCCACAACCTGAGATTGATAAGTATGAAGCAAGATCTCTAGGTTACAAGAACTCCCTTCACTGAGATGATCTATATGAACAAAATAACTAGAAAAGATCTGTTCTAAGAGATTACAAGAAGACAAGGGTAAATGTCCAAGAACTAGACCAAATAGGACTAGAACAAGGAACAAGACAAGAATTGGAACTGGAACTTGGAGAGTACTTACTTTGTGGTCACGACTCCTTCAGCTCCCAAGGATAGTATTGGCAAGAATCGTATTCGTGGTTCAAGGGTCGTTTCGAATCGATGATGTCACCAATCATGTCATCAATTGGAAACATGATCTCTAGATGTCAAAATCAAGCAAGAAGATAGTCGAACTTAAAGTTTTGTGATGTTCAGAACACAATGGAAGTAGTGGTTTCCCCAAATTTTGTACCCATCATGAGATGAGAAAGAAACATCAAATATGAGGTTCAAAAGATCTCCTTTATTCATGACATTACCTCCCCCCCAACCGATGAGTTCCATGAGGAGTGGCCATGTTCTCTAGCTTGGGTTTCATTTATTCTTGTTATGGAATTTATGAACCTTGATTTTTGCTCTCTAAAGATTTTTTGTAAGTTTCCAAGTATGATCACTGATGTCATACACTTTCCAATGAATAAGGCATTCCAATCTTCTTGCAGGGATCCTTGAATCTAATACATGCACGACCTTGAATTCTTCATGATCCTCAAGCTTGATAGGTGGTGAAGGATTGGGTCTCTCTTGAGCTTCCTTGGGTTGTTCTTGTGATAGATCCTTTGGGCTTCTAGTGGAATGTTGTGGTGTTTCCAAGGTCTTTGATTGAGCATGAACGCCTCCTTATCCTTTACCTTCTAGATATCTTCATAACTTGTATAGTCCATATCATTTGTAATGAATTTTTGTGCTTCAGGGATTCTTGATTCAAATTCTTGGGGAATAGTGTCTTCATTACTCAAGTCTTCGGACTCTTGGACTTGGCTTTCCTTTAACAACTAATTCTCACATTGAATTGCTTGATGGATAGCCTCATCTAAATTATTTAACAAAGATGTAGAGGATAAACAACTCTTTATTTCATCTCTAAGACC
>CM035433.1:139222129-139294629 GCA_020310875.1 Ceratopteris richardii | reverse complement strand
TCCACTCGATTTTTACCTCTTCCAAAAAATCTTCGACCTCTCCCACCTTTTCCAACGAGCACATGGCTAGATACAGTGGTTTCACAACCAAAGGTAGCAGGTGAAGATATCTCTGAAGAAGAAGAAGAACTCGCAAAAGGATGTGATTGGGAGTATATTAAATACGGTGCACTATGGTCTCATGGGCAACACTTTCGAATCATACGAATCCATCAAAATAGATCTACTTTTGATAGTGGAGTGATGGTGATTTTTTTCCAAAAAAGTA
The DNA here is from genome assembly GCA_020310875.1 of Ceratopteris richardii. Lineage (NCBI taxonomy): Eukaryota > Viridiplantae > Streptophyta > Polypodiopsida > Polypodiales > Pteridaceae > Ceratopteris > Ceratopteris richardii. Next base: position 139,294,361 of record CM035433.1, on the reverse strand, counting down.
GAGTGAGTGCAAGAGATGATAATGCTCTAGAAGGCGAGTTAGATTATTGTGGTGTGATTCAAGACATCTTGAAACTATCTTTCAGAAAGTTTGATTACTTTGTTTTTGAGGTGAAATGGTTCAAAGTAGTCACCTCTAGAAGAAACGCAACAGTGAGACGGGATAAGAGCGGTTTGCTTCAAATCGACTCCACAAGATTATGGACAGATGAAAGGGATACATTTGTACTTCCTGAACACTGTGAGCAAGTTTTTTTTATACCAAATTTAAAAGACCTAGAGTGGCTATTTGTTTTAAAAGTCGCTCCACGTAGTAGACAAATTTTTGAAAACATAGATGTAGAAGAAAGTCCATCTCTAGTGGACTCAGAGATTCATTCGATAGTCGAGGAGGAAGAGATCATTGTTCAAGAAGAAGAGGTCATTGAAGAAGAGGTCATTGTTCGAGAAGAGGAATCAATAGACGATGATCAGGAGGAAACGAGCATAGCAAGTGATTTAGAAGCCATCCATATAGAGATAGATATTCTTGGTGCATTGGATCTTCAAGAGGATGCTAGAATAGAAGACTTTTGAATAAAACCATTATACGTACTAATTTTTGTTTTTTTTTTGTTTATTCTCTATATTACTTTTCTTATCACATGCTAATTATTTGAGTTCTTTTATTACAAAGCACGATGGGAGACAGTCCTTCAGTCACTCCACATTCCATGATAAGGGAGCAATTTTTTAAGTTCATCTCTTAGGTTCCTCCTGCGTATATGTCTGTTGCATCACAATATTGGATCACTAGTCGTAGCACTCCTCCCGGCCTCACTCTTGGCGGCCTTACTCCTTCCGGCCTCACTCCCGCTGGCCTCACTCTCGCCGGTGTCACTCCCGCCGGTGTCACTCCTGCCGGTGTCACTCCTGTAGGTGGTGCTACCCCCGTAGGAGGTATGTCTCCTAGCTTTGTGACTCCACCACGACCATCTTTGCAGCCATCTCCTATTGGGTCTAATAGTAGACATGTGCGTTCGACACCTCAGCGCGATATAGGTTTTGGCCCGTCTCGTAGATCGAGGTCACACTCTGAAGCAGGAGGTTCTAGGAGTGGATCTACAGGTAGGTCTAGATGCAGAGGAGGCAGTTGTTGTGGAGGCCGTGCGACAGACATTGTGTCGCCTACTTCTACTTCTAGGACGAGTACCTCAGATGTAGATACGCCACCCAGTACACCACATACACCTTGGGGTGCTCATGAACATCATGACTCCAAGGTGTATAGTATCCGAGATGGAGTTCCGGTGATGGATGCGGCTGGCAAAGCAATGCGTGCACGCATACGATAGCTTTGCTCCATCCACTTTGGATACTCCATCATGCTGAAATGGAGTGAACAGGATAAATATTGGAAGAATTATATCACACAGATGATTTATCAGGAGTTTGGACCAGTCGACGGACAGTCTATTGCCTGTTAAGAGTGGATTTTGCACACTGCACATGAGGTCATGTCCCGTCGATGATCCGAGGCACGTGATGCATTCAGAGAAGGCTTACCAAAGCCTGTATGGTTAGATGCTTGGGAGTGGACATGATTCGTGACGAGCAGCAGTAGACTCCTAATCGATATCGCCAGCAGCGAAATGCGCAGCCGCACGTTTAGATACGATTGGACCGTCACATTTGGGCAGCGGCGGATATGACACTATGCGTCATGAGTTTGTAAGTACCATTTCATTTATTGAATTTATTTGTGTTAAATTAATTTCTCATGTATGTTTCTCTATTCTTTTTATATTTGTTTCAGGAGCTGGCAATGGGTCCTCCTCCAACACCAACAAAGGAGTCTTACGGATATAGTCATGGGTTGACTGCACTATTGCAGGACTTGGAGGGACGCGGTGCAGTAGTTTCATGGGAGCATTTGCGATGAGGTAATTAATTTATAAACTTGGTTTTTACTTGTTGTTTGTAATTTTCATGGGAATTTATCTCATTCCATTAATGTTTGTAGGACTCTTAATATGGAATGTTCTTTGCATGTGTATGGTAGTGGAAGACCAATATTTTGTATTTGATTTTCATATGGCAATACATTGCTTTGCCACATTTTGAAAAAGCATCATATATGACTGTGGTTTGCCACACTCTTGTACATGCTTCATTATTGAAATATATAACTTCTTTTGTACATTGTTCATAGTTCATTCTGATTATCTCTTTTGTGTCCAATAATACTCTGTTTCATGAAATCATATTTTAGTTGTCATTAGAGTACACATCACATGTACTGGGTTTTTTTTGGGCAGAGTGTATTGTCTTTTGTTAAGCAACATCATGGTAATGTTGCTGTAGCAAAAGACAAAACACTCTGCCCAAAAGAAAAACTCACAGGTATGGTCGTCGGTATATGCGACGCTACTCGCAGTAGTGTCATCGGAATAACCGTCGATACACCCAATAGGCGACAATATAGGTGACGGTATCTCCAATAGAGGCCTTGGTATTTGCGTCAGTAATACCGATGCATACACCAACGCATATACCAACGCTTTGATACTGACGCGCAAACCGACCTTTACACCGGCGTCGTGGCAAATTAAGCCACGTTCATTTTCCTCAGTAAAAACCTCGATAAACCATCGATCTATTGTAGTGTGCACACATATACATACACACACATACACATATGCACACATGTACATACACACATGGAAACACACATAGACACACACATACACATATACACAAACATATACAATCACATATATGCATAGCGTCGCATAAACAATGCTCAAGAGAAAATGTAGATTCAATCACCTAGGAGATGGTCATTGACCCTTTTGCAATGAATATAAGTACCATTGCTAGGAGCATTACAGATTACTACCGATGTTCCAAGCCACATGGGAAGCTGGTTGCGATGCAAAAGTGTCGCTTAAGCACTGGCCTAGTTATACAAAAGAAACTGGATTTCTCTTCAAATACTTGTAATAGGCCTATTTTCTAGTGAAGTAATTCATTTTGAACTTTCTGAAGTTCATTGTGAAGATAATACTTTGAATGAATAACTAAGTCATTGTATGCATGTATGAAAAATGTTGGAATGGAAAGTTTCATATTCTCTCTCTAGACCTTATTTGCATCATTTTTTCTAGTTGAAATTTGAAGCTGAAGATGAAACAATCAACAAAAACTTTTATGAGAGAAAGGCAGAGCAAGTATAAGAGAATAAAAGTGTCTGCGTGAAATCTTTGTCAATCATGTTTTAAGTACCTCGTTGAGGGCTCTAAAATTGTTCCATTGTAAGAAAATGCCTTGATTTTATACTCTCTCTAGGGTTTTGAAACTTTCAAGGCTCAAGAGTGGCATTTGCACGTGGATTTGGACCTGGGTCATTTCTAACATTATTGTGCAAATCAAAAAATTGAATACAGGTGTTTCTCTCACAAGTTGAGTGTTGTTTTCCAACACTTAAAGAAAAGAGAGGGGTTCTCTTATTTTTGTCAAACCCATGATTCTAATGCTTATGTGTCACCATGTCTAATTTTGGATATTTTTTGAAATGCCTTTTTGGAAATTTTCTCCTATTTTTTACAAAGACGCAAAAGAAAGCAGACTATGATCGCATGGCTTTTTGCTGAAGTTTTGGAGAAACCCCAATTTTTCTAAATCTGGTGGATCGCACACTTCTTTGGGTGGCAATCAAACTCTCCTATAGGGAAACCTACGTACTAACAAAGAGGACACACAAAAATCTGAGAATTACATTGTGATTGAGAGTGAGAGTGCCAGTGTGATTGAGAGTGCTAGTGTGAATGAGATTGTGATAGCTCGGGTGTGGTTGGGAGGTAGAGGCCTTGTCAAGAAGCTATTTTACAAAGCTATTGTAGCCATTGCTTCTCATCTATAATATCAAAATTCTTTTTTCTATGAGTCATATTTTTTCTACTCTTCCGCATAGATTTTCTCTTATCTTGTGCAATCTCGGTGTTTATCTCTCCTCTATTATTCTTGAGCAATTGAAAGATTGTGATTGGGGATAGACTGTGATTGAGGAAATACTACAAGTGGTATTACAGCCAAATCGATTCTCGGGAACAATGGAAGGTTTGGAATAGAAGGTGCATGAAAAAGAGGAGCTTATTCAAAACCTTCTTATAGAATCACACAAAGAACGAGTGGAAACAACTAGAAGGTGCAACAAATTTATTCGTGAAATTGAATGATGAGGTGGATGAAGGGGCAAGAACATTTAGAGTGCCTTAAGGAAAACAAAAATGCAATTATGAAGATATGGAACCAAGTGGGTTTGCCCTTAAACAAGTATTCAAGAAGGAAAAGGGAATGAGTTTGATGGTGAGAAGGAGAGTGGCGAAGATCGTGAGGCATAGATTGAAGAGCTAGAGGATTTCTTTGATCTTTGATAATTTAGTGAGGAGTTCAAGGCAAAAGTTGGGATCCTGCACCTGCGTGGTATCACGAAGCTATGATGGAAGTCCCATATGCAGACTCGGACATGTTCTAGTCCGGCTTTATGGAAGGAGTTTAGAGAACAAGCTGAAAAATGCTACTGTTCTCCACACTACCATATGGAGAAGAAGATGGAGTTCTACAATTCTGGACAACATGAAAGTGACAAGCATAGCTTGTGTGTTGATGAGTACAAAGAGAAGTTCCTACATCTTCACAAATATGCATTGGAGGTTAGTGTTGATGCTTTGAAGAGCAAATTTATTGAAGGGATTAGTGAGGAACTTCACTATCAAGTCAAGGTATTTGGATGCATTGATTTTCTAGATGTTGTTGGGATGGCGAAGAATTTTGAGAAGATGGAGAAGTTCAATTTCTAGAAGGCAAATAGGAGTGGATTCATTGTGATGGGACATAAGCACAAAGACCTATTGCAATGAACATGAACAATTCAAAGAAGACTCCATCTACTAATAACCAAGGTAAGAACCATGATGAGGTGGAGAATTAAAGGAGGTGTCAACCAATCCATTGGCCATAAGACCGTGATTTTATTGAGAGGGAAAAAAGACTTGGTCTATGTTTTCATTGTGGGGAGTAAGGGCATCGGACATATGAGTGCGCTAATTAGGTAGTCTTTTGGCCCGCACAATCAAAGGTGATAAACATCATGGAGGAAGGTACAATGACTTAGAAAGTAGATGATGGAGGTAAGTGCCCTACTTCTACTTTATGTTGCATGGTCATTAATTCTTTCCCAGAGGCTTCTCTAATTATAATTTTAGGTATGCTTTCTACTCATAAAATCAGATTTCTGATCGATTTAGGTAGTACACATTGTTTACTATCTTTCAAATTGGTAGAGAATAAGGGGATACCTCTAAATATGCAGATAACTACACCTGTAGAGATGGCCAATGGATAATTGAACTATACAAAAGGATACATTGAAAACCTTGCATTTGCTTTTTCTGATAGCTCTTTTTCTAGAAGTTTTCATGTGATAAAACAGAGTGATGCAATCATAGGCATGGACTCGTAAGTTTAGAATTCTACAACAATAGATTGCAAACAAAGAACAAACACTTCAATGCTAGATGGTGAATCTATGCACATTCTAGGTGATGCATATAATCCTAAACCTATTCTTATTTCTATTATGCAGATAATTAGAGGCATATGTGATGGCTGTAAAACACTTGTAGTGTATGTGATCAATTTGCATGAGGAACATAATGATGAGAGTATTTCATATTATGTGGAAAATCATTTGAAAGAATATGCCGATCTATTTCTAGAAGACTTGCCTGGTATACCTCCACCTACGTAGATTGACCATGCCATTGATCTATATCCGGGGAGTGAACCATATTCTAGAGCACCCTATAGATTGGACATTGATGAATTAAAGGAGCTTAAGATTCAATTACATGATCTTCTGAAGAAAATCTCGATAAGGCTGAGTGTGTCAGATAGATTGTTCACTTACAATGATATATGTCCATTTTCTCTTAGGTAATAATCTTTATTCCCACATTAAAGATTATTGGACTTAATCCTTGGTCTCATGCACTCTCTTCATTCAACACTTAGCTTATTTTCTCTCTGATTGGTTTTCTCTTCCGTTTAATGGCTTTCTGATATTGAAGTTGCATAGGAAATGTTTCGATATTATATTCTTATTCTTTTCTGGCTATAATCTGCTTATATCTACTATTATAGATACGAATTATAGTAGTGTAGATTCTTTACTGGTTTCTTTTCGCCATTATTTCTTTTTGAAGTCCTCAATAACTCTTCTTTTAATTTTGAAACAAATATACCTCTCAATATTTCCAAGGTTATAGTATAATCTAGGAAAGAAGAAGACTAAAAGTGAATATGAAAATGGGCATTTGTTATTAAAAACTAGATTTCTCTAGTTGTCTTGCTTCAGACTAATTGATTTGCTTTACGAAATAATGGTTTGTGGAAAAAATTTCATGTTTTCCTAGAAGAAATATTATTTATCAATTATATTTGTTAAGATCTCTTGTATTAGGTCCTACGAAATTGCTCATCGGATGGAATTTTCTTATTGATGTTTCTCATTAATAGGGTTTTTCATGTCTGATTTGTGAAACTACTACATAAGACATATTTCCTAGGTTGAATCATTGAATGAAAATAGTGAATAGGTAGTATCAATATCTGATATACATGCCAACTTTTGATGGATAAGACTTTTGAACATGGGATCTATTACGTAGATGAAAGAGCCTTATTAAATAATAGTGACTAATATTTCTCACTATTATGAATAGGTTACGATTATTTTATATGAGTAGTTACACGTTCTCTAGGTCTTACATAAGCGACAAAATAAAAGCAGCTATTACAAAAGGGAAAAGAGTATATATGGCTTATTAAGAAGTCCTAGTACTGTCTTTGAGAGAGTTCGCAATTACTTAATTTATCCTCAATCTACATTCAAGTATTATAGCTTCTTTTTAGTTTAGTTGAGGTATGTAGGTACGTAAAAATCAGAAACTCAGTATTTCTTAGCTGGTGACTTCAAGTTTTTATAATGTCGTGAGAGACACTCGTTACCCTTCTTCATTTTGGGTGTGATAAAGCCTCTAATTTAGGAAAAGGGCTTCTTATCATCTAGTCTATCAGATTATATTTACATACAATGTTCTTCGATTGGATGATCTTGTGTGTGTGTGTGTGTGTGTAAGGTCTCTTAGTATTTGAATATACTAGTAGGTCCCTTACTTAGCATGACCCCTATTTTGTTGAGAAATATCTATGGATTTTTAGTAGACATATCTAGCTCACAAATTTCTATCTGTAAGAGGAGGATAGATCTTAGTGTTGAGTAGAGCTTCCTTCTCAATTTTTATTCATGATTTGTGATCTTTGGAGTTTTAGAAATCTTGCATTATCTTCAAACGCTTGCATATTCTAAGATAAATTGATCCAATAGTGAATAGTGCTATCTATGTGCATGCTTATTGAGGGAAATACATAATCTATCTTAAAGAATGGTTCAAAGAGTAAGAGTAAGATTTTTAAGTGATATAACTTGCATTACAGAGTTCCTATAATATAGTTTGATATATGCAAAGGTTCTTGGGTTAAGTCCTCAAAAGCTCAAAGAATTATATATTTGCGTGAATAGGCATATGTGTGAGTAAACATGTGAAGCCATGTATGCTTCAAGGATGCAAAGGGAAGGTGTGAATTCTCCCACCAATGGTATCATAGCATTTCAACATGCAAAGGCATTCAAGATGGACCAGGAGAACCAATTCAAGGACCAAAAGGAATGAGAGTTGCTCATTTAACCTCAGCAACAAACAATCAAGTCGAGGGGAGTCTACTAGTGAAGAAAGAATTTTGGTACTTCTAGATTTAATATTGTTCATACATCTCACTATTCTTGAATCAAAAGGATCTAAAAGAGTACATTAGAGTACATCATGTCATAGTATGGCACTAAAATCATGAAATTAGACAAAACAACTATGAACCATGAACCTTTAGAATACCTTGTCACCTCATGGGCAAAGAATTAAAGGGTCTCATTAGTGGGGGTATTAAGCTAGACCTAGAGTGGGTGAGAATCGAACTCCAAATCAGATATGAAACCTCAAAGAGTGGAAAGAGAGAGATAGAAGGGTTATTTTCATCATATCTAAGCATATTAGCAATGCCATGATATGACATATACAAGATCGAGACACTTCCATGATCGTCTACGAAACCCTAGAAAGATTTTACTCCACTTCCTACAATGCCACAAAGATTCAATAAAAGAATGAGCTCAATAATTTTAGGAAAACACATGGTAAAAATATAAATCATTAGAATTTTAAGATCAAAGAAGTGAGTAATGCATTAGGATCCATAGGTTTTCAATTAGATGTTGATGGCTTGCATACACCTTGAATGGGCTAAGGGATGATTAGACGTGGAAGTCATTTGCAAAATCTGTATATGTCATTGATATTGTTCCCGACATTAAGCAACAAGTTTCGTTGATAGTCTTAGAAGCACCTCAAAATCAAAGGGTTATGATGCCCAATCCTTACATCCAAGTAAAGGAAAAGGTAGAAGATGGAATCAAGGCAGATGTGGAGGAAGGCAATGGAGAGGATCACATGTAGATCCTAATCTATACTAAGGAAGAAAGTGATCTTCATCAAGATGAACAAGCAAGTTTAGAGGAAGAGGAGAAGGTACAATCAGAATATAGTCAACCACAACACAAAACACTTTTTTATACATGACAAGTATGGCCACTATGAAAGGGACTACTATCAATGGGAGAAGAATAACTCTTCATAAAAAGGAAAATGTAATTATGCATCTACGTCAAATGAGAATGAGAGTATGGTAGCTATGATGTAGATGAGTGACTACAAGATATAAGCATAAAGCACATGGTACATTCATGGTCGATGCAACATTCACATGAGTTACAAAAAATATTTATTTTCAAATATGCACGTGTCATCAACCAAAGGGTATGTGCACACACATGATGATACCCCTCATGGTATCATGAACATAGCTGATGGTAAGTTGGATGCCTCTCATAAAGCTAAATTCTTGAAGGATGTTCTTCATGGTCCCAAAGCCACAAAGAACCTTGTGTTCGTGATTCAAATGGTTAAGAGATGGTTGCACGTCAAAATCAACCATGATGGATGCTTTGTGGAAAATCATTCGGAAGGTTAGAGATTGATAACCAAATAGAAAAGAGAAGGAGGTCTATTCACATTGGATGTGAAACCAAATTTCAAGCACACTACTTACTTCATATTTGCAAGCACAAGGGTAGTAGAACACTTCATATATGTGTGTGGACTGTTGGTGTAAATCACAAGCCTACACATTTGGCCTGAAAGATATCTTGAAGACACTACATATGTGAAGAAGCATAGAACCATTGCTAGTGGTTAATTACCACTTTATCTCATTGTAAAAGTCAAATTGACTTGGAATCTTTTGTAATTACCTACCAAAAAGAGTCGTAGAAAAACGTAGCTCTTTGATTGAAGGAATATCTGCTAGGATATAGGAGCTTGATCAAAGGGAGCCAAAAGTTTGAATTTGAATTCAAATTTTTACTCATTCTCTATAAAAATGGACATGGAAAAGTCGCGGTTAGAACTCATCATTTTTGAGCTTCTCATCAGTGATTCTGAGTGTGTCTGAAGCCTAAACACTAGCCCACACCTAGCTACACCATTAGGCAATGATTTTCATGCCAATGGATTTCTATACAAGTGTTGATTAATACATACATTCACATTGTTCATTTCTAAGTTCTCTGTCATACTACTCAAAAGTTCGTCAACTTGTGAAGTACTTATCTCGGTCAATTCTTCACCAAATTCAGTGATTCAAAGCTTTTTGGATTCAGCGTGACGTTTTCTACATGCTGTCAAAGTTTGAAGAGATTCTAATCATCCATTTCAAAGAAATACGCATCGCGGTGATGACTGGTAAATATATACCACATTCCTAAAAAATCGGGGGTATAGCTTAACTTGCTAAACTGATTTCTCTTAGCATAGTTTATCTTTTTACATCATTACACTTGTAATAGTTAGCTTACTAAGCTAATTAGATACCCCTAAAAGGAATGTTTTCAATTCCTACTGTGCTGGTCATACTGAGCAAAATACCCAGCAGGTGTCAAGACATAAATAGAAGGTTTTCTTGAGTTTGTGAGTTTCAAAGCTATCTATTTTGGTTCAATCATTGCACACATCATTTCCAAAGTACATAGGCCATTTTATGGTGTCATTGGAAAGCTAAGGAGGTCTACTTATAAAATCTGGAGCAAAAGAGGGCTGGTACAAATCAGGTTTTAGTAGTACCTACTGAGTCTCTTGGAGCATCCATCCATCTTTCCCAACAGTGGTATCAGAGCAAACTAAGGTAAAATGGGAGATGGTTTTCCTTAATTTTTTGATAAATTGGACACGAAAAACTATCAAGCATGGTCTATGAGGATGAAGATCTACTTACAAGGAAGGAGTCTCTATGGATGCATCTCAGGAGATGAGGAATTGCCCTCATTCAAAACAAGAGGATTACCAACCAAGGAAGAACATGAAAAGCTCAACACATGGTGTGCTAAGGATGCATTGGCAAGGTCTTATTTACTCAACTCCATCTCTGATTTTCTTTTGCCGCATATTAGAAATTGTAAGACTTCCGAACAGACTTGGGAAGCCTTGTCATCATATTTTTCCTCAAATACAAGGGCTAGGAAAAATCAGTTGTGGATTGAATTCATAACATTAAGGAATCAACCTAAGAAATTTGTTTCAGAATTTGTGACCAAGATTAAAGATGTAGCAGATTAGTTAGCAAGCATAGGAGAAGAGATTGAAGAAGAGCAGATTGTAAGACAAGTGTCAATGGGATCAAGGCTGATGACAAATGGGAAAGCTTCACCACTGCCATGGACCTTTACATGGACATGCAAATACCAGATCTTACAACTCTCATGGGACAATTGTTTACTCATGAAGCAAATCTCAACAAGAATGGAGATACATCCAAAGGTAATAACTCTTCTGCCCTATACACTGCTAAGAAGTCTAAAGATAAAGGCAAGAGCAAGAAGGTGGAAGATGAAGGATCTACCTCCAAAGCCAACTATGCAGGAAGAGGTAGATCATCAAGAGGAAGGGGCAGAGGAATTAAGCAAGCTGGGGGGAGATCCTATAACTCTTCACCATGCAACATTTGTGGTTTATCAAATCATACTACAAATGAGTGTTTCAGGAATTACAAGAATCAGAGAGGAAGAGGCTACCAAAGAGGTGGATACTCACAATCAAGAGGTAGATTCAACCATCACCAAGGCTACAACAACAACATCAACTACAAGAACAATTACAACAATAATTACAATGGCAACTACCAAGGAGGATTCAAATCCAGAAAGGACTACAACAACTACATAGAGGAGGAGGATGACTCTCTTCTGATCATGAACATGACTTCAAATTAGGTACAAATGATGACCATCTATTCTACATTGACTCAGGGTGCTCAAATCATGTGGCTGGCAATGTAGCACTACTCTCTGATCTTGAGGAACCAAAAGGTAAGCATCAAGTCCAAACAGGTGATGACACAAAGCATTCAGTAGTTAAAGCTGGAAATATTAAGACTTGTGATGGAAATCAGAATTTGTTGAGTAGGGTACTCTATGTACCAACCATTACCAAAAATTTGATGAGTCTTGGACAGATTGTGGAGATAGTTTTGCAGGTTAGATTCAACCAATATGGAGCATTTGTGGAGGATCCAAGGCATGGGTTCAAGAGAATTGCTAAAGGAGAAAAATAAGGTAGACGTTTCACTTTTGAGTTAGAAGATACAAAGAATATTGCACTATACAGTTATAAAGATCAAACATCTCCAGAGCTTGAGATTTGGCAGAAAAGATTAGGGCATATAGGTGAAAGAACCTTGAAGCAATTATACAGGGATCAATGTGTGCTTGGAATACCTAATGTATCCAAGCACAATATGATTTATAAGTGTGGTGCTTGTCAATTTGGGAAGTCTCACAGGTTACCATTCTCAAGGAAAGGATACATGTATGAATACTACCTAGAGCTTGTCCACACAGATGTATCGGGACCAAGCAAAGGCCCCTTAGTCTCAGGTTCAAGATACTATGTATCTTTTATTAATGATTATAGCAGATGGACTGTATTGTACTTCATGAAACACAAGGATGAGGTGTTTAATTGTTCTAAAAACTATCTTGCACTTGTTGAAAATCAAATAGGAAAGAATTTGAAGAGGCTAAGGTTAGATGGAGGAGGTGAGTACTTCTCCAATGAATTTGAAAACTTCTTGCAAGACAGAGGCATCAAAAGAGAAATAACCACAAGCTATTCTCCTGAACAAAATGGGGTACCTAAAAGAAGAAATAGATTAATTGTTGAATCAGCTAGATCTATGTTGAATGAGAAAACGTTACCTAACTATCTATGGGTACAGAGTGTTCCAACTGCCACTTATCTCATAAATAGGTTACCATCTAAGTCTCTTGATGGCATGACACCCTATGAAGCATGGCATGGTAAAATACCCTCGGTACACCATTGCATGATATTTGGATGTATAGCATATGTACACATTCCTTCTCAGATAAGAGGTAAGCTAGACCCAAAGGCTGAAAAGTGCATCTTTATTGGGTATGATTTAAATAAAAAAGGTTACAGGTTTTATAACCCTACCAATAAGGGATTCATGTTAAGCAGAGATGTTGTCTTTGATGAAAATGATTCTTGGTATGAGAATGAATGTAGGAAGGTTAAGTTACCCTATGATTTGGAAGAGGAGTTTCCAAATCTTGCAAAGGAGGAACCTACTCAGAATAAAGACTCAAATTCAGATAATGAAGATACCATCAACCTTGAAGAGTTCAAGGCATGGAAGTCCAAGGGCAAAATGAAGATGAAGAAGCTTGAAGACATACCTGAATCTTCAACTCAATCAATCTTCTACAAAGAGAAAGCAAAAAACCTATCGGATATGGGTATGATACATCTCTTGTTACTAAACATTTTGTTTATCTTGCCAAAGATTTTTCAAATGAAGAACGAGGATCATATGAAGAAGCCATAGCAAAATCAAAATGGAAAGAAGCTATGGATGCGGAGATTGAAGCACTCCAGGAGAGTGATACATGGGAGTTAGTACCAAAGAAGGACTCCATGAAGGTAATAGGATCCAGATGGATCTATAAACTTAAAAGTTTGTACAGATTGGTAGCCAAGAGTTTTGCACAAACCCAAGGCATTGACTATGAAGAGACATTCTCACCTGTGGCCAAGATGCCAACCATCAGAGTGTTGGTTAGTGTGGCTGCATCAAAAAATTGGAATATGTACCAATTGGATGTCAAGAATGCTTTCTTGAATGGATGGATTTCAGAGGAGGTATATATGTCACAACCTCCTAGTTATGAGGACCCTAAGAAGGTAACATATGTTTGAAAATTGAAAAAGGCTTTATATGGATTGAAGCAGGCACCTAGGGCATGGAATTACAGGTTAGCTACATACCTCCAAGACTAAGGTTTTAGCAAGGCAGATACTTCTCTATTCATCAAGAGAAGTAATTCAGAGGAAATATACCTTTGTGTTTATGTAGATGACATCATTATTACAGGAAATGATGTTAATGGAAACAGACAAATCAAAAGCTAGATGATGAAGGAGTTCAAGATCAATGATCTTAGTCTATTGAAGTATTTTCTTGGGCTTGAGTTAGTTTATACTAACTCAGGAATATACATTACTCAGAAAAAATATGTACAGGACATGTTAAAGAAGTTTCATTTGCATGATGCCAAAGTAGCAAGCACTCCAATGGAGGTAAACCTAAAACTAAGTGCCCAAGAAGGTGATGAAGTAAATGATATTACCGGTTATCAAAGTATGGTGGGTAGCTTGTGTTAAAAATAAAGAAGTAAGCTCGTATATATTTTTGCAAAAAGGATTTTCTTCAAGTAGAAGGAAAACACAAAAATGAAAAATAGAAGCATTTACTTCAGCAAGTAGTGGAGGCCAAAAGAGAATCATTCAAAAGAGAATCAAATCCAAAATCTGAATTGTAAGAGGAGTGGCTGTCCAAAGTAGTGGAGAAATGATGGAGAAGAGCTCTCAAACTCATCATGAGAGTTTTTGGTCACTTGGCTATAAAAGAAGCAAGGGAGGACACTCAATGAGAGAGCAAGAAGGCGTGGAAGCCCCCTTGTATCTACTTCATTTGGTTTGAGTCATTTCGTTCAGTTCACTCTCATAGAGTGTGTCCAGCCGCACACTCATTTTTGGGTAGTCTACTTGTGAGAGTCATATCTCTCAACATATGTATCCAAATTTAGTGTTTAAACATTCGTTGGAAAGCTTATCTTGAGTACTGCCTCTCTCTAGAACAGTTTTATGAAATTCTTTATGCTCTCTGAGTTATTCAGGTTTTAGTGAAGTCTAGTTTTCAGCTATGTCCAGCCGCACACCCATTTTTGGGTAGTCTACTTGTGAGAGTCATATCTCTCAACATATGTATCTAGTTTTAGTGTTTAAACATTCGTTGGAAAGCGTATCTTGAGTACTTCCTCTGTTTAGAACAGTTTTATGAAATTTTTTATGCTCTATGAGTTATTCAGGTTTTAGTGAAGTCCAGTTTTCAGCCTAACTGAGTGGACAGGTAGTCTGTTTTGAATCAAATAGTTGACAAATCAAATCTACTCCAAATTGCATGTTTGATATCTCATCTGAAAGCTCTAGGTGTCTAGTTTGAGTGATCAAAGTTTCAAGTTCATTGGATATTTCAGTTGGTACCAGTTTTCATTTGAAGGTTCTGCTGTTAGCAAGAGTCTTCATCCTGAGAAGGTCTTCTACACTTTCCGCTGCGATTAGGAGAGGAATTCTCCAACATTTGGTATCAGAGCCTTGGAGTTTGAAGAGGCAAAGCATTGGAACTAAACTGAAGCAAAGGGAAAGCTACAAATCAAGGGGGAGCTTCGTGAATTCAAGAGAGAGCGCCACAACATACTTGAGGTAAACTTCAATCTTGGAAGTTTTCAATGGGTGATTTAGGACAACAAGTTGAGAAGTTAGACAAAGACAATTTTCAGTCTTGGAGGTATAGAATGATAAATTACCTTAAAGGTAAAGGTTTATGGGGTTTAGTTAGTGGAGATGATCCACAACCGGTAGACCTTGAAGATCCCAACATTACTCCGGCACAAAGGAGACAATTTGCTGATTGGGAAGAGAGGAATCAAAGGGTGATGTTCCTCATCTCACAAGTTATTTCTAACACTATGATTGGTCATGTGCAAAGCTTAGAAACAGCCAAAGAAGTTTGGGAAGCATTGGAGAAGATGTATGCTACCTCAACAAGGTCTCGGAGGATGCAACTCAAGAACGAGCTCAACAACATGAAGAAAAGCTCAAACCAAAGCATTAGTGAGTATACATTGAGGATTAAGGAGCTTCGAGATCAACTAGCATCAGTTGGATGCAAGATAGAAGAGGAAGACATCGTCCAAACAGCCCTCAATGGCTTGAGGAGTGAAGAAAAGTGGAAGCCCCTCATCACAAACATCCTTTATAGAGATCCTCTACCAACATTCGACGAAATTATACCAAATCTTGTGGCTGAAGAGGTTGCTCAACAAGGAGAAGGCAACAAAGGTAAGGACAGCCATAGTCAAATGTTATATGCAGGAAGAGGTAGAGGAAGGAACTCAAGAGGAGGCTCGAGAGGAAGAGGAAGAAGCTACAACAATACAAATTTCAGCCAACACAACTCGGACGACAACAAGGACAACTCAAATGACAACACACATGGAAGAGGTCGAGGAAGAAATAGAGGAAGAGGTCGAGGTTCATACAATCCTCATAAAGGTATAACATGTTATCATTGTGGTAAAGTAGGACATTATGCAAATGATTGTTGGCAAAAGAATGGAAGGCTGAATGGAGGCAACCAAAGGAGCCAAAATAACTATGCGAGTACATCAAGTGAACGAGACAAGCAAACCATGCTTGCCATGAAGCATGACTACAACAACTCGAGAAGTGATGACCAAAAATGGTTCATAGATTCAGGTTGCAGCAACCATATGACATGCCAAGGAGATTTGTTCAGAAAGCTACAAGCTCCAAGTGGAAAAGGATGTGTAGAGACCGGCGATGAAACTCAACACGCAATTGAGCATGTTGGAGATATCAAGCTTGGAGAGAAGAAGGTATTGGCTGATGTTCTTCATGTTCCTACTATTGCAAAGAATTTGATTTCAGTAGGACAAATGGTAGAGAAAGGATATCATGTTATCTTCAATGAAAAAGGCTGCTTTATAAAGAATCCAAAAGAAGGATTCAAGGTCATTGCTCAAGGAAGGAAAGAAGGAAGGATGTTCACTTTGGACATTCAACAACCGCATGCAAAGGTGATGTATATTCAGTTTGGAAACAAGAGGATAGTTGAAATCGATTTGTGGCACAAAAGGTTTGGACATATCAACATTTTGTGAAGCATGCCAACTAGGAAAGCAAACTCGACAACCATTCAAGAAAAGCAACTATGTGGCAAGGAATGTCCTCGACTTGATACACACGGATGTATGGGGACCATCACAACAACCATCAGTGGCTGGTAATAGATATTTTGTCACTTTTATTGATGATCATTCAAGGAAAGTATGGATGTTTTGCATAAAACAAAAATCAGATGTGTTCTCCATGTTCAAGAGATTTAAAGCACAGGTAGAAAACGAAACAGGATGCTACATAAAGACCTTGAGGTCCGATGGAGGAGGAGAATATTTCTCCAAAGAATTTTCAGACTTTCTTTATGAAAATGGAATCAAGAGACAATTTACATGTAGGTACACACCTCAACAAAATGGAATAGCTGAAAGGAAAAATTGACATATCACAGAAGTTGCAAGATGCATGCTCAACGAGATGAAGATGCCACTAAACTATTGGGCTGAAGCAACTAGTACGGCCGTTTATTTGATGAACAAGTGCACAACGGCTGGAGTGCATAATCTAACTCCCGAGGAGGTTTATTCCGGTAAGAAGCCTGACCTTACACATCTCAAAGTTTTTGGATGTGTGTGTTATGTTCACATCCCTCAAGAACTAAGGACAAAGATGGAGGCAAAGTCTGAAAAATGTATTTTTATTGGATATTCATCGGAGCAAAAGGGATATAGGTGCTACAATCCGGTGACAAAGGAGCTACGAGTCTCACGAGATGTGGTATTTGATGAGCTAAGACCATGGTTTGGAGACAAAGGGAAAGAGAAGACTCTTGAAGAAGATTGCGAAGATGATGAAGGTGCTGTCCAAGAAGAATTTCAGCAAAGAAGCACTCAAATGTCAGGTCTAGAAGCTTCTACATCACTTGGAGAAAGCTCAACATGGAAGGGGAGGCTAAGGAGTCATTCCTCATCACCAACATCAGCTTATGAAAGATCTAAAGCCGAAAGTGCTGCCCAAAATAGTGATTCAAATACAAGTGAAGAAGAGTATGAAGAGGTGATCACACTGAAGGTAAAGTTGAGCCGATTGAAGAAGCAATGTTCAAAAGGAAATGAAAGAAGGTCTTCAAGAGCAAGGTATCCAATTGAAAGGCTGAGCTATGATAGTTTTATTGCAAAACATTTTGCATATATGACACAGGTGGTCAAAGATAAAGAACCGGATGCATATGAAGAAGCATGTACACAAAAAGAATGGCAAGAAGCTATGCAAGAAGAGATGAAAGCTCTCAAGGACAATCACACATGGGAGCTAGTTCCAAAGGCTGAAGGTATGAAGATTGTTCCAAATAAATGGGTGTTTAAAATAAAGAGAAATGCTCACGGCTCTCTAGCAAGGCATAAAGCTAGACTAGTAGCAAAAGGATTCAAGCAAACTCACGGCATCGATTATGAAGAGACTTTCAGCCCGGTTGCAAAGATGGGAACAATTAGAACCTTGATTGGAGTGAGTGCAGCAAGGAGATGGCCATTGTACCAACTCGACATAAAAAATGCTTTTCTCAATGGTGAACTTCAAGAAGAGGTATACATGAGTCAACCGATTGGATTTGAAGACAAAAAGCATCCAAATTTTGTTTGTAGATTGAAGAAAGCTTTGTATGGGCTGAAGCAAGCACCACGTGCTTGGAATCAAAGATTGGTCGAGTACCTCACAAGGTGTGGGTATAGTCCAAGTAATGCAGATCCCTTTGTCTACATGAAGAAAGAAGAAGGCAAGCAGGTATATATTTGCATATACGTTGATGATCTCATCATAACAGGAAGTAATGTTACAGGAATACAAGAGATCAAAAGGAAACTCGGTAAGGAGTTTAAAGTTTCAGATCTTGGTGAGCTGAAATACTTTTTAGGCATTGAGATAGTCTATGGGAAAGATGGCATTTACTTAATGCAAAGAAAGTACCTATTGGATGTTCTTTTCAGATTTGGAATGAGTGAATGCAAACCACTCACTCAACCTATGGACACAAATGTGAAGCTATGCTCAAACGATGGAGAGAAGTTACATGATGTAACTACATACAGGAGTTATATAGGTTCATTGATCTATGCTACGATCACAAGACTAGATTTGTGTTATATTGTTGGAGTTCTTTCTCAATTTATGCAAGCTCCAACAAGTGAACATTTAAATTCAGCCAAACGAGTGCTAAGATATGTGAAGCACACTGTCAATCATGCATTGTTTTATAGATATGATGAAGAATTGCAGGTAAAGGGCTTCAGTGATGCTCATTGGGCTGGTTCCAAGGAGGATAGAAGATCCACTTCAGGTTATGTGTTCATGATAGATAGCAAACCTATCACATGGAGCTCAAAGAAGCAACCTACTGTTGCACTATCATCTACAGAAGCTGATTATAGAGATTTAGCCTTTGCAACTTGTGAAGCTATGTGGATTAAGAAGCTCTTGGCTGATCTTGATGTGCAGGTGGAGACCATTCCAATTTATGGTCACAACATGTCAAGCATTCACTTGACAAACAATCCAATGTTTCATGCACGAAGCAAGCACATAGAAGTGCATTATCATTATGTTCGAGAAAAAGTTTTGAGCAAGGATGTGGATATCAAGTTCATTGGAACTAATGACCAGGTTGCAGACATGCTTACAAAGTCCCTCGATGCTTCTAAGCTCAAGAGGTTCAAGGACGACATCAACTTACAAGATATGGTTGAAGGTGCAAGCTCACATGTGAGCTTGAGGGGGAGTGTTAAAAATAAAGAAGTAAGCTCGTATATATTTTTGCAAAAAGGATTTTCTTCAAGTAGAAGGAAAATACAAAAATGAAAAATAGAAGCATTTACTTCAGCAAGTAGTGGAGGCCAAAAGAGAATCATTCAAAAGAGAATCAAATCCAAAATCTGAATTGTAAGAGGAGTGGCTGTCCAAAGTAGTGGAGAAATGATGGAGAAGAGCTCTCAAACTCATCATGAGAGTTTTCGGTCACTTGGCTATAAAAGAAGCAAGGGAGGACACTCAATGAGAGAGCAAGAAGGCGTGGAAGCCCCCTTGTATCTACTTCATTTGGTTTGAGTCATTTCGTTCAGTTCACTCTCATAGAGTGTGTCCAGCCGCACACCCATTTTTGGGTAGTCTACTTGTGAGAGTCATATCTCTCAACATATCTATCCAAATTTAGTGTTTAAACATTCATTGGAAAGCTTATCTTGAGTACTTCCTATCTCGAGAACAGTTTTATGAAATTCTTTATGCTCTCTGAGTTATTCAGGTTTTAGTGAAGTCCAGTTTTCAGCTATGTCCAGCCGCACACCCATTTTTGGGTAGTCTACTTGGGAGAGTCATATCTCTCAATATGTATCCAAATTTAGTGTTTAAACATTCTTTGGAAAGCTTATCTTGAGTACTTCCTCTGTCTAGAACAGTTTTATGAAATTCCTTATGCTCTCTGAGTTATTCAGCTTTTAGTAAAGTCTAGTTTTCAGCCTAACTGAGTGGACAGGTAGTCTGTTTTGAATCAAATAGTTGACAACTCAAATCTACTCCAAATTGAGTGTTTGATATCTCATTTGAAAGCTCTAGGTGTCTAGTTTGCGTGACAAAAGTTTCAAGTTAATTGGATATTTCAGTTGGTACCAGTTTATATTTGAAGGTTCTACTGTTGGCAAGAGTCTTCATCCTGAGAAGGTCTTCTACACTTTCCGCTGCGATTAGGAGAGGAATTCTCCAACAGCTTGAACTATGCTACCTTAACAAGGATAGATATTGCTTATGGAGTTAGTGTGCTAAGTCAATTTATGCACAAGCCAAGGATACCTCACTTAAAGGCTGCCAAGAGAATCTTGAAGTATCTCAAGGGTACACAGAACCATGGTTTGTATTTCCCTTACACTTCAGATATTGATATCAAAATTTATTCAGATGCAGATTGGGGAGTATGCAAGGATGATAGGAGAAGCACTTCTGGATACATTTCTTTTGTAGGTGACAAACCAATTTCATGGTCTGCATAATTTAGTGGATCTCTCTGCTAATACCGGGCATACTTGGAATAACAGGGGGCAATGCTCCTTTTTGTCTGCTAGGCTTGACAGGTTCTATATGAATGCGGGCAGGAGTCGGGAGTTGTCTAATTTCTGTTGCTCTATTGACCAATCTCTTTTGCTTTCTGATCATTCGCCTTTGATTGTCAAGTTGTTTAATAACAGCCCCAATTACAGGGCTGGCTGGCCTCATCTGGACTCTTCGTTGTTTAAGATTCCTGTTGTGAAGGATAAAATTTCTGAAATTCTGTTAAATTATTTTGACTCTGATCTGCCGTTTGTGGCCTGGGAAAGTGCTGTTAGAGAAATTCAAGATATTATTAAACACTATAAAAATAGGGCAAAGAGTATAAGATACGAAAGAAGGATGATGATCATTCAGGAGGTGAAATTACTTGAGCAATCTAGCATTGATGTGTGTACCAAAAGAGTCAAGATGTTTGTTCTTCAGGAAAAAGTCAAGAAAGAGGACTACCTCCTTGCTAGAGGTGCCCTTGCCTCTTCTAGAGAATTCTGGGCAGGTAAGATAGAAAAACCTAATAAGCATATGTTTGAGCTTTTGAGAAAGAAGAAAGTCAGGGACTTTATTCCCCTGCTAAGAGACAATGATGGTTTGCATGTTTCCAGTATGAAGGAAAATCTGCAGGTTGCTCACAGGTTCTTTGCCAATGTATTCTCTCAACCTCCCAAGAGAGGGGATTCTGTGTGGAGTGCAAGAGCTTCCATTGCCCTTAGTAGGAAAAAAATGGTTCCTCAGGGAATGGACTCCCTCCTTGACATGCCCCTTTCTGCTCGTGAGATTAGAGAATCCATTAACAAATTGAAGCCTGGAAAGTCTCCTGGCCATGATGGTTTGCCCAATGAGTTTTTTCAGGAATTCAAGGAAGATTTGGTGCCCATTATTCTCAAAATTTGGCAAGAAGCCTCTAGAAGGGGTTCCCTTTCCCCTTTTATTAACACTGGAGTGATCAAACTTATCCATAAAAAAGGTCCCAAAGATGATTTGAATAATTGGAGACCCATCTCCTGTCTGACTTCTTTGTATAAAATCTTTGCTTCTATTTTGGCCAGAAGGCTAAGTCCTCTCATGGATAGTATCATTCTCCCTGAGCAAAAAGGGTTTATAAAAGGTAGGTTTATCCTTGACAACATCATCACTATATGGGAAGGTCTTGAATATTACAATGAGATCAATGTTGATACTTACTTCTTTAAAATTGACTTTGATAAGGCCTATGACAGGATTGAATGGGATTTCATTCTGCAATCCTTACAGGATATTGGATTAGGAAGAAAATTCATCAAATTTGTCAGTATTTTGTTTGGTAATGCCTTTTCTAAAGTGACTATAAATGGTTGTCTTACTAACCCCTTCAGGTTGTGCAGGTCTATAAGGCAAGGATGCCCTTTGGCCCCCTTGCTATTTGCTATTGCTAGTGATGCCTTAGGGTGGTTGGTTAAAGATTGCATCTCCAAAGGAAAGATTATTGGTTTAGATATCCCCCAGGCTTCCTCTCCCCTGGGTCTGCAGATGTTTGCAGATGATACCAATATGTTAATGCAAGCAGGGGAAACCTCTGCTCACTATTTCCTTAATTGTCTTAATACGTTTTGTCTTGCTAGTGGCTCGATGGTCAATCATAAAAAAACTGGTTTTTTTTCCACTGATAACAAGACTCCTCAGTGTGTTGAGACTGCTGGCTGTGAGATCATTAAGAAAGGCTCCATTTTCAGGCTGTTAGGTATACCTATGGGATTTGGTGTCTCTTATGAGCAGAGATGGCAGTGGGTTCTTGATAAATTCAGATCGAAAATCTTGAAGTGGAATGATATGTATAGTAATTTGTCTCAAAGAACTTTTACCCTGAAGCATTATATCCTCCCTTCATTGACCTACTTTCTCTCCTGTTGGAGGCCGAGCAAAAAGCAGATTGGTCAGGTCATATCTCTGGCTAGGAAGTATTTATGGGGAGGATCTAGAATTCCTAAAGTTTCTTGGAATATTTGTTGTATGAAAAAGAGTGAAGGGGGCCTTGGTCTCATTTGTCCCTCTAGGATGGCCACTCAAATGTCTGCCAAGTGGATTGCTAGAGTTGTTTCCTCCAATGACTACTGGGCATGTTTGATTAAAAGAAATGTCAATAGTTTCAGAGTCAAGAACAACAAAAGCTGGGATGGTTGCTCGCTTTGGGATGTGGTCTCTTCTCCTGTTGAGTTTGTCCCTAAGGGTAGCCAACTGATATGTAATTTTTGGAATGCTTGGATGACAGTTAAGTCCAAGTACATCCTCCCGTTATGGTTTGCTAACAATTTTACTTTCATTGTTCAGGACTCCATTTGGCTGGGCTGGTCTGAAAGGAACAACCATCTGTCCTTACCCATCAGATGGAATAAATGCAGGAAAAAAGGACTTGCCCATTGGCAAGACTTGATAAATGGAGGTGAAGTGCTTGATGACAATGTTATTCTTGATTCTGATGGGTCGTCTGTGTTCTGTAAACAGATTCTTCTGGATAAGAAGGAGCAATTGCAGAAAAAGTTGGAGATCAACTTATGGAAGAAAGTGATCACTCTTCATGACATTGCCTGTGATATGCTAAGCTCCTTCAGAAGGAATGTCAGAAGTGTAAAAGAAATCTCTGGGAAACTCAACAAGAAGTGGGATCTGCAATGGTCCCATTTACAGTGGAAGTACAGATTTCAGTGTTGCTGGGCCTTCCCTATCTCCAACAAGCAATCTTGTCTAAATTGGCTAATTCTTCATAAAGGAATTTGGACGGGTAGTCATGCTAGGAAGTATAAAATTGATGTTGGTCTCTGTAAAACTTGTGATAAAGAAGAGGATTTGGAGCATTTGTTTATAAAGTGCAAATCTGCTGCAAGATTTTGGAGCTGCATATGGTCATTCAGTCGGTTACAGGGTCATAAAATTCCCAGTTGTAAGGAAATCCTTATTGGTGAATCTTGTGGTCTTGACATTCTCCTGTGGCAGATTATTAGGAATCATTTCTTCTGGTCTATATGGAAAAACAGAAACAATGTCCTTTTTAGATCGAATAACAAAGACCACTTCTTCTCTTGTATATATGGGTTGAAAAAAATACTCAACCTTTGCCTCACTGCCTGTCAAAGTACGCAATCAGTCCCCATGAGTCCCTTTGATATCATAAAGAAAAACCAGTTTAATGCTTGGAAAGCTAAGCTCCTCCCTTTGTACTCCAAGTCCAGATTGGATTTGATTACCTTCCTTGGTGATTATGTAAGCACTATACTTGGGTGATCCTGGTCTGCCCTCCCTGTCTGGGGAGATGTGGCAGCTGTTGTATTTTAATTTTTAGCATCAATTTTATACTTTCTGTTGTGCTTCAAAAAAAAAAAAAAAAAAAAAAATTCATGGTCTGCAAAGAAGCAACCAACTATTGCATTGTCTTCTACAGAAGTAGAGTATAGAGGATTGGCTAATGCCACACAAGAAGCAATTTGGATTAAGCTTTTTTATACAGAATTGGGTTTATATACTAGGTCACCAATCATCTTTGGAGATAATACAAATTCCCTTCACCTTGGAGCTAATCCTATATATCATGCAAGGACCAAACATATAGAGGTCCATTACCATTATGTGAGAGAGAAGTTGATAAGCAAAGACACTCAACTAACCTATGTATCAACCAACATGCCATGTGCAGATTTGTTGACTAAAGCTTTGGATGGAACCAAACTTTACAGGTTTAAAGCAATGATTGGATTGCAGGATATACATGAAGATTGAAGATGAAGACCAAGCCAAAATATTTGGATTGAGGGGGACTTGTTGGTGTAAATCACAAGCCTACACATTTGGCTTGAAAGATATCTTGAAGACACTATATATGTGCAGAAGCATAGAAACCATTGCTAGTGGTTAATTACCACTTTATCTCATTGTAAAAGTCAAATTGACTTGGAACCTTTTGTAATCACCTACCAAAACGAGTCGTGGAAAAATGTAGCTCTTTGATTGAAGGCATATCTCCTAGGATATAGGAGCTTGATCATAGGGACATGGAAAAGTCACGGTTAGAACTCATCATTTCCGAGCTTCGCATCACTGATTCTGAGTGTGTCTTAGGCCTACACACTAGCTCATACCTAGCTACAGCATTAGGCAATGATTTTCATGCCAATGGATTTGTATACAAGTGTTCATTAATACATACATTCACATTGTTCATTTCTAAGTTCTTTGTCATACTACTCAAAAGTTTCTCAACTTGTGAAGTGCATATCTCAGTCAATTCTTCACCAAATTGAGTGATTCAAAGCTTGTTGGATTCAGCTTGAAGTTATCTACATGCTACAAAAATTGAAGAGCTTCTATTCAGCCATTTTGGAGAAATACACATCGAGGTGATCACTAGTCAATATCTCCCACAGTCCTAAAAAATTGGGGGTATAACTTAACTTGCTAAATTGATTTCTCTTAGCATAGTTTGTCTTTTTACATCATTCCACTTGGAATAGTTAGCTTACAAAGCTAATTAGATACCCGTAAAAGGAGTTTTTCTAATTCCTACTATGTTGGTCATATTGAGCAAAATACCCAGTAGGTATCAAGACATAAATAGAAGCTTTTCTTGAGTTTGTGAGTTTCAAAGTTATCTCTTTTGGCTCAATCATTGCACACATCATTTCCAAAGTACATAGACCATTTTATGGTGTCATTGGAAAGCCAAAAAGGTCTACTTAAAAAGCCTGAAGCAAAAGAGGGCTGGTACAAAGCAAGTTTTAGCAGTACCTACTCAGTCTCTTGGAGCATCCATCCATCTTTCCCAACATGAACACTCTAGGACTACTAGGGTACGTTTCTCCCTCTTTAGGAGGCTTTTTTCCCCCCAGCTTGTATATACACCTATTGCCCTAATAGGCTACTTATCTTTGTACATTCTAGTGGTAATACATTCAGTATTTTGTGTTGTGCTCCAAGCTTCTTCTCCTTTCTTGTTTTGTTCGCATGATTCTGTAGACATTTAATTCCAAAAATTGGTATTAGAGTAGTCCCTACTTCATCTAGGGCATTGTCGACACCTCTTTGGTTGCACTCTCAAAATTGCATGAAACTTGGTGAGCATACTCAAGTTGTTTCAGAGATCAAAACCACTTTGTTGTGTGGTGTCAAAATTGCAATATGAGCTTCTTTCAGCATTTGAACACACCATTACAACACTTGTGCTGGCTATTTCATCTTTTTGTGCCAAAGATATATACTAGTTTTAGTTTGCCAATATAAGGGTCTCAAAGTCTGCTATAGGTTTAGCATATTTCATCAAGGTAGTTTTGCTCAACTCTTTCAGATACACTCATATTTTTGCATTAGGATATTTTAGTGAGTGGACATGGTTGAAAGCAATGATGTATTTCATATGTTGGCTATTGAGGATAAGTTGGATGGTACAAATTACCCATTGTGGGCTTATATGATGCATCATGTATTGATTGCAAAAGGACTATGGAATATTGTGCAGGGTGTTAAATGACGTCCTATTACACCAACAAATATAGGTACTACAAATACAGGTATTGAAGTTGGTGTTGAGGATGTTGATATTCTGCAGATTGCAATTCATGCTACACTTTCTATTGCACCTAATGCAGAGAAAATTCATTGGGATGGCATAGATGCTCACAGGCATATGCATTGATAGCTTTATCTGTCAAATGTGCCATTATTCCTCACAGTCGGTCTTGCAGAATGGCTAAGGATGATTGGGATACACTTACCACATTGTGCGAGGCTAGGAATGAGGCTCTTGTTGCTTATCTTCGAAAATAGTTGGAGAGTGAGCACACGAATAAAGGTGATTCTATAGATAACTTTGTGATAAAGATCAAGGATTTGAAGGAATATTTGATTTCTTTAGATGAAGTCCTTCCTGATAGTTCACTCGTGCAAACTGTTCTGAATGGTCTTCCCAACTCATATCAGAGTTTTGCTTCTACTCTTTATTTGATGATGAAAGGAAATCCCAACGCCTTCACATTTGATAACTTGATTTCTGTTCTGTTACAAGAAGACCAGGCAGAACAAGTCTATTATGCGTGTTGCAGATCAAGCTTTCCTCGCTAGTTAGAAAGGAGAAGGAAAATGGAGCTCTTCTATTAGTAAGTAGAAATCTGTAAATGTTGCACATTTGAAGAAGGAAGACAAAGATAAGAACAAATCATGAAAGCATAAATTGTTCTCTAAATATTATAAAGCAAATGAGCATCTCATTAATGCTAAAGAGGCAAAGAAGAAAGAGGCCAGAATGGTTGTTGTAGAGGCCTCTACACCAAAAACACAGTCTGTTAATCTTATGCAGGATGAAGAATCGTTGTTTACTATTGTTTGCACTTTTAACCCATCTTCTCATGAGTAGTGCATGTTTGGAGTAGATGCAGACGTTTGGTACTTTGAAAGTGGGGTGACCAAACGTATTAGCTCGTAGTGTGGTTTCTTCTCGTAACTCGAGCTTGCCCCTACAGGGAATACTATTACATGCACTAACAACTCCTCTTATCTCGTTATGCGAGTTCTTAAGATCGCTTTGAATACTAGTGATCATAGTTATTTCACTTTGTCAGATGCTTTGTTTGTGTGAAGGATAGAAAAAAACTATTATCAGTCTCTGCATTAGCCAAGTTTGGCTTCGTTGTGAAATTTGTTGATGACAGATGTATAGTTCATGACCTGTCAACTGGCAATATCATTATTTCTTCTGGCATTTTATGTCCTAGGTTGTGTAAGCTCATAGACTATGTGCTTCAAATAGTTTTTTCGTTTTGGCTAAAAATCTATGAGCATGTAAAATGGGAACCCTCTATTCTGATCGAGGGGGGAGGAATATATGTCTTCTAACTTTAATGCATTTGTGGCTGAACATGGGATAAAACATCACTGTAAGTTCCATATACACCTCAAAAAAATGGAGTTGCTAAACGGAAGAATAGGTCACTCATGGAGATAGCGAGGTGTATGATCAAGAGTCAGGCTTTACCACATAGTTTCTAGCTTGAGGTTGTTATGTGTGCAGCGTATGTAGTGAGCAGGTGTTCCACTAAAGCGCTTGAGTCTATAACTCCATATGAGGCTTGGCATGGTAGCAAGCCATCTCTTGCTCATCTACATGTTTTCTGTTGTTTGGCATATGCATTAGTGCTTGAAGAACACCGCAAAAAATAGGATGATAAAGTAGTTAAATGTATTTTTTGTTGGGTATAATTTTGAAAGAAAAGTCTATTGTCTATATCATCTACAGAGTAAATGCATTCTGGTTATCCGTGATGTTGTTTTTGTGGAAGATGTTATTCAACCCTTACTTTCATGTACCAAGGAGACATCTATTTGCTCCAAAGACATGTATGATTCTTTCTGCCTCTTTTTACGGGTGGACAGTCTAGTGCTCATCCTAATGAGGAAACTTCTAAGTCTTTGTAGGTTTCATGTGATGATGTAGATCATTCCACTTCTTATGCATATTTACGTGATGCACTTGTTGATGAGAGAGCTAGTATTGAGCAGGCAAAAACTATGCCAAAATGGTTGGTGTAGACTTTGTGTGATAGAAAATTAGATGCACCTCTATCATATCATACTTGTTTAGTCTCTCATAATGCCTCTTTTGCATTAGATTGCTATGCTATGGCTACCTCTAGTCTCTATAATGAGACTGAACCTGTTTTGTTTGATGAAGCACAAAATTCAGAACGTTGGATGGTTGCAATGCAATTTGAATATGATGATATCATGAAAAATGGTACCTAGCCTTTATGTGACCAACCTCCTGGCAAGATGGTCAATGCCACTAAGTGGGTATACATGCTAAAGCATAAACCTCATGGAATAGTTGACACGTATAAGGCCATGGTTCTCTCTAGTCTCTGTGATAAGACTAAACCTATTTCGTTTGATGAAACACAAAATCCTAAACATTGGATGCCTGCATTGCAATCTGAATACGATGGTATCATGACATAAGGTACCTTGCCTTTGTGTGACTTGCCTCCTATCAAGAAGGCCATTGACACTAAGTGGGTATACAAGCAGAAGCATAAGGCTGATGGAACAATTGAAAGGTGTAAGGCTAGGCTTGTTGCAAAGGGTTATGCGTAGGAAAGAGGCATTGATTTTGATGAAACCTTTGATCCTACTTGCCTAATGATTACTATTCATAGCATCTATGCACTTGCAGCTCATCATTGTTGGAATGTACATCAATTAGACATTAAAAAAACATTTCTGAATGGTGACTTGCAAGAAGAAGTGTATGTTTTTCAGCCTTGTGGCTTTGTGTAGAAAGTGCATGAAAAACACGTGTGCAGGTTGAAGAAGGCATTATATGTTTTAAAACAAGCACCATGTGCTTGGTATGAAAAGATACATGCCTATCTATTTGCACATGGTTTTGAGAACAGACCAACTGAAACCACATCATATGTTAAGAGTGCTAATGATGTGCTTCTGATCATCGTGTGTATGTTGATGGCATGCTTCTCCCTGGTCCTCATCACATGTGTATTGCTGATTTTAAGGCTCATTTGCATGTCTCATTCAAGATGTCTGATTTGGGGCATTTGAGATTTCTGATTTGGGCATTCAGATGATGGATACGACTATGGAGCTTGGGATCCATTACCTTCAAAAAAGAGCCTAATTAAATAATATTGAGTAATATTATGTATAGTGTAGAGGAGGTACTGGGGTATCCACTTTTATAGAAAATAAACACTTCCAGTACGTCACCTACTCAAGGGGGGTTCTCTTTAGGGAAGTATACCCTTTAACATTTCTGTGAGCAGGTAGATAACACGGATTGCACAGAGTGGTAAATACTTCAGAAAATATGGACAACCAATGACCAAGGAAGACCGTACACTTCTTGATTCGAATCAGATGATTACAAGGTTGGGTAGAGAGATGCTCAAAAGTACAAGCTTAGGGTCGATAAGCCACCCTAAAAGTATTAACTCCAATACCACAGATCAGCATAAGGGACCGCTAACTCAGAGCAATACAAATGGTAGTATTTCTCAAGAGAATAGAGATTAATCAACACACTGACTCACAGAAAAGAATATAAATCCAAGCTACTCTCTTACACTATAGTGCTCATAGCCCTCCACTGAGAAGCCTACCCTCTGCATCCACACTACAGAGTAGCTCCCACAATAGGCTTGAAACCACCAAGTGCAAGAGAGGACTTCTGCACGTACCCACGAACCACTGTATCCCTAAAATTGTTGTACCCAAATGAGCAAAAATCCATTGCTTTTATAGGCCTCAATAGGCCAAGAGAGCCTTGCCGAATCCTCACGTCCACTGATCACGCGCCGATTAATTATCCCAAATTGAAGGGGTAGGTCAATTATTCCCTTGATTTGAACTGGATCCACAAAAATAGGTAGTCGCCGTAAATGGGCTCGTGCTTCTTTATTTACCATAGTCTTCAAAGAAAAGACCTATTGATATGCATGTCTCAATCCCATCAAAATCGTAACATCCTATACCAAGCGTGCATCTAGTTTCCCAATTTTTGACTTTCTCCATCCACTTTTGCCATGCGATGATCATGCCACAGGAGGAAATGTTTCCATCCTGCACAAGTTGCCACTAAACGAGTTAACATCTTTTACTAAGATCTGTGAAATGAGACCGGCTGCCGAGATCCCAATATCGATATGATTTTGAGATAGTTGCTGAAGAAAAATTATCCATAGCCTGACCAAGATCATGTATCCTAGTATTGACCACATTTACTTGTATCCGCAGAGAGTTGATCTTTTTGACTCTCATCTTGGGATATCCGAAGCATGTTCCTGATTCTCCCTTGATGATAAACGCCATTGTGTGGACATACGCGTGTGTGTGTGAGTGGGCATATATGTGTGTGCAGGTGTGTGTGGCCATATATGTGTGCGGATGTGGGTGGTCATATATGTTTATGTGAGAGTGTGTGTGTGTTTTATGTGTGTATTTGTATGGGCATGTGTGTGTATGAGGGTGTGTGTGTATGGGAGTGTGTATGTGTGTGTGTGTGTGTGGATATGCATGGGTGTGAGAGTGTATGTGTGCATGTGTGTGTTAGTGTGCGTGTGTGAGTGTGTGTGTGAGAGTGTGTAGGGCAGCGGGGGAACTCTGAGGGGCGGGGTGCGGAACTTGTGAGAGATAGAGGGGCGGAGTGGGGCGGAGTTGGGCGGAGGGGCGGAGGGGTGCGGATTGGATGAGGGGGAGGAGGCGGAGGGGTGCGGAGTGGATGAGGGGGAGGAGGCGGAGGGGTGCGGAGTGGATGAGGGGGAGGAGGCGGAGGGGTGCGGAGTGGATGAGGGGGAGGAGGCGGAGGGGTGCGGAGTGGATGAGGGGGAGGAGGCGGAGGGGTGCGGAGTGGATGAGGGGGAGGAGGCGGAGGGGTGCGGAGTGGATGAGGGGGAGGAGGCGGAGGGGTGCGGAGTGGGTGAGGGGGAGGAGGCGGAGGGGTGCAGAGTGGATGAGGGGGAGGAGGCGGAGGGGTGCGGAGTGGACGAGGGGGAGCAGGCGGAGGGGTGTAGAGTGGATGAGGGGGAGGAGGCGGAGGGGTGCGGAGTGGATGAGGGGGAGGAGGCGGAGGGGTGCGGAGTGGATGAGGGGGAGGGAGGCGGAGGGGTGCGGAGTGGATGAGGGGGAGGAGGCGGAGGGGTGCGGAGTGGATGAGGGGGAGGAGGCGGAGGGGTGCGGAGTGGATGAGGGGGAGGAGGTGGAGGGGTGCGGAGTAGACGAGGGGGGGGGGGAGGAGGCGGAGGGGTGCGGAGTGGATGAGGGGGAGGAGGCGGAGGGGTGCGGAGTGGATGAGGGGGAGGAGGCGGAGGGGTGCGGAGTGGATGAGGGGGAGGAGGCGGAGGGGTGCGGAGTGGATGAGGGGGAGGAGGCGGAGGGGTGCGGAGTGGACGAGGGGGAGGAGGCGGAGGGGTGCGGAGTGGATGAGGGGGAGGAGGCGGAGGGGTGCGGAGTGGATGAGGGGGAGGGAGGCGGAGGGGTGCGGAGTGGATGAGGGGGAGGAGGCGGAGGGGTGCGGAGTGGATGAGGGGGAGGGAGGCGGAGGGGTGCGGAGTGGATGAGGGGAGGGAGGCGGAGGGGTGCGGAGTGGATGAGGGGGAGGAGGCGGAGGGGTGCGGAGTGGATTAGGGGGAGGAGGCGGAGGGGTGCGGAGTGGATGAGGGGGAGGAGGCGGAGGGGTGCGGAGTGGATGAGGGGGAGGAGGCGGAGGGGTGTGGAGTGGATGAGGAGGAGGAGGCGGAGGGGTGCGGAGTGGATGAGGGGGAGGAGGCGGAGGGGTGCGGAGTGGATGAGGGGGAGGAGGCGGAGGGGTGCGGAGTGGATGAGGGGGAGGAGGCGGAGGGGTGCAGAGTGGATGAGGGGGAGGAGGCGGAGGGGTGCGGAGTGGATGAGGGGGAGGAGGCGGAGGGGTGCGGAGTGGATGAGGGGGAGGAGGCGGAGGGGTGCGGAGTGGACGAGGGGGGGGGGAGGAGGCGGAGGGGTGCAGAGTGGATGAGGGGGAGGAGGCGGAGGGGTGCGGAGTGGATGAGGGGGAGGAGGCGGAGGGGTGCGGAGTGGATGAAGGGGAGGAGGCGGAGGGGTGCGGAGTGGATGAGGGGGAGGAGGCGGAGGGGTGTGGAGTGGATGAGGGGGAGGAGGCGGAGGGGTGCAGAGTGGACGAGGGGGAGGAGGCGGAGGGGTACGGAGTGGACGAGGGGGAGGAGGCGGAGGGGTGCGGAGTGGACGAGGGGGAGGAGGCGGAGGGGTGCGGAGTGGATGAGGGGGAGGAGGCGGAGGGGTGCGGAGTGGATGAGGGGGAGGAGGCGGAGGGGTGCGGAGTGGATGAGGGGGAGGAGGCAGAGGGGTGCGGAGTGGATGAGGGGGAGGAGGCGGAGGGGTGCGGAGTGGATGAGGGGGAGGAGGCGGAGGGGTGCGGAGTGGATGAGGGGGAGGAGGCGGAGGGGTGCAGAGTGGATGAGGGGGAGGAGGCGGAGGGGTGCGAAGTGGATGAGGGGGAGGAGGCGGAGGGGTGCGGAGTGGATGAGGGGGAGGAGGCGGAGGGGGGCGGAGTGGATGAGGGAGGAGAGAGAGAGAGAGAGAGAGAGAGAGAGAGAGAGAGAGAGAGAGAGAGAGAGAGAGAGAGAGAGAGAGAGAGAGAGAGAGAGAGAGAGAGAGAGAGAGAGAGAGAGAGAGAAAAGAAAGAGAGAGATAGAGAGAGAGATAGGGAGAGAGAGAAGAGAGAGAGATATAACAAATCTTCTGAGGTAGTAATGAAAATGAAAGCAACAGCTGCCCGGAACACAAGTATGTCCAAGAAATGGAACGGACAGTCCCCGAAGCTACAGCCCAAGGCATCTGAGAGCTCTCCTCTCAATCTCTTTCTCTTCTATCTTCTTAGGACTAGTGGGTTCTACCCCCTGTGCTTGGAGCCCACTGCCTCATGCCCCAAAGAGAGAGAGGGAACATAGAAGGAGTACTACAGACTCCCACATCAAGCTTTTGCACCGTCCCTGGTGCAATTTCTCCCTTATTTTACTCCTTTCAAAGAGATCTAGTTATTCTGCAATTACTGAAAAGAAACATTGTATGTACAAGGGGTGGAATGCTTCCATTTTGACCTAATTGAGATACTTCTTTACCCTGGAGATATTGACCAGGGGAATCCTTTTACCCTGCAGATCTTCCAGATGCATTGCGCCCTGTGGCAATACTTTGATTACCTTATAAGGTCCTGCCCATTTGGGTGCCAATTTAGTTAAAATTGATGGAACCTGATGCACTAAAACCATAGACCCTTCCTGAACTTCATTGGATCTCAGATACCTGTCATGCAATCTCTTGCGCTCTTCTTGTGTCACCAGAAGTTTCTGCGTTGCCCCTTCTCTGTACTCTTCTAATGCCACCAACCTTTGAATGGGGGGTTCAATTCCAATGGTTTTGATTCCTATTTCTTTTCTGATGATAAACTCAAATGGTGCCAATGCCTCTTTCCCATAAACTAAGCGAAATGGAGTCTCGCCTGTGGTTCCCCTCTTCGTGGTTCTGAAAGCCCAAATTGCACCAATTAGTGCTAGTGGCCAAGAGCTTTGATGATCAAAAGATAATTTGCGAAGTAGTCCAATCAAAATCTTATTGGAACTCTCTGCTTGGCCATTTGCCCTTGGGTAATAGGCACAAGATTTTTTATGGAAGATTTTGTACCTGTCAAATATAAACTCGAGCAATTGATTTACAAAATGTGTGCCCCTATCACTAGTTATTTCCAGTGGGCAACCAAATCTTGAGAAAATACGTTTATACATAAATTTTGCTACTGTTAAAGCCGTGCAGTCCACAGTAGCTTTAGCCTCTATCCATTTAGTGGCATAGCATGTGGCCATCAAAATATACTTTTTTCCTCCAGGTTGACCAGTTGGATTAATTGGTCCTATGAAATCAAGACCCCATCGTTCAAATGGGAGCCATCCCGTAGATATGACCAATGGTTGGAAATTTAATCTGGTGGGCGCGGGGGCACACCTCTGGCAGATGTGGCATTCTTTGGCGAACTTGATTGCATCTTTGAAAATATGAGGCCACCATGAACCGTTGTGGATGATTCTATGAGCCAATTCTTCCCCCTTTAGGTGTCCTTCACTGTGTGCAGCCTCCAGCAAAAGATTTACCTCTTCTGGATAGACACACCTTCTCAATATATCATCTTGACAGTATTTATATAAATTTCCATTTATAAGAGAATATGCTTTGGTTTTCAGGAGCAGTCTTCTCTTTTCTACAGGTGTCAAGTGTTCTGGGATCTTTCCAGTAGTGAGAACATGAAGAATTTCCTCATACCAACTAGTCCGAATTGGTACTAGGAAGAGATTGCTATCCACTAGTTCATCATTGATACATGTTGCCTTTTCACTCATTGCCGTCCTGGACACTTGATCTGCCATGTAGTGCTCTTTTCCTGGCTTAATATGAATATCAAAATTAAATTCCTGAAATAGGAGTAACCATCTCCAAATCCTTCCAGCTACTCTAGGTTTGTTTATCAAATACTTCAAGGGTTGATGATCAGAAATAACAATGAAATGTACACCAAGTAGATAATGTCGGAACTTCTGAAGAGCAAATACGATAGCCAAACCTTCTCTTTCCGTTGTACTGTAATTTCTTTCAGCTTGGTTGAGTAGTCTGCTTGCATAAGAGATAGGTCTATCCACTTTGTGAGATGATGGTTGAGCTAGAACTGCACCAACAGCATGAAGACTAGCATCTGTATGCACATGAAATTCCAATGACCAATTAGGAACACTTAAAAGTGGAGCAGCACATAGCCTCAACTTCAGCTCACATCCTGATGAAACATCCTGATGAATCTTCTGTGATACCCTGCATGGCCCAAGAAACTTTGTACTTCCTTTGGGCTTTGTGGAACTGGCATGGAAAGAATAGCTGTAATTTTTGCAGGGTCAACAGTGTAACCTTCAGCAGATACTATGTGACCAAGAAGAGTGCCCTTAGTGACCAAAAAGTGACATTTATCAGGATTCAATTTCAAACCTGTTTTGAGACATTGCTCAAAAATTTCCTTTATATTTTCCAAATGGTCATGGAAATCTTGAATTGCTGCCCTTCTATCTGTACCAGAAAATACTGAAAAGTCATCCATGAAAATGCGTAGAAAGGTTGTTAACCATTTGCCCAATATCAGATACATCGTTCTATTAAATGAAGGCGGTGCATTCTTCAAACCAAAAGCCATTTGAGTATAGACATAAGTACCCCAGGGAGTGATGAAGGCTGTTTTGTCCCTATCATCAGGATGGATCACTATCTGATTGTAGCCACTAAAACCATCCAAGAAACTATACAAAGTGTGACCAGCTACTTCCTCAAGCACTTGCTCTGTGAAGGGCTGAGGAAATCCATCTTGAATGGTCACTTTATTCAAAGCACGGAAATCAACACATACCCTTATTTTTCCACTATTTTTCTTCGGCACAATAACCATAGAAGAAAGCCACCTAGAATGTTCGACTGGTACAATTATACCTGCTTCTTCTAATTTTGTAATCTCTGCTTTTACCGCCTCTGCATACTTCGGATTGAGTCGATATGGCCTACTTCTTACAGGTGCAGCTCCCTCAACCAAGGGTATCCGATGTAATCCAAGCTCTTCTGGTATTCCTGTTAGATCTTTGTAGGACCATGCGAAGACACTTTTGTAAGTAAAGAGCAAAGAAGTTACCTTCTGTAGCAAGGGAGGATAATGCCACAACCAGGATGCCAAATGGACTACTTGAGGGTTCTCTTCATCCCCTAAATTTATTTCTTGAACCAATGTTTGAGGACTGGCCTTGTTTGATAAATCATCTCCACTATATGCAGGAGTGCATTTTAATTTATATTCTGCAACATGTTCTTTCATCCATCCTTGAGGTATATCTGAGAAAGGAAGATCTTCTCTGCCCTTAGGTTCAAAATATTCTACCTCTGATACTTTTATCTGGGTTGCTTCCTCAAGGCTTGTGCTTTCCTGCAATTGCTCATTCTCCAACACCTTGTGGTCTTCATTGCCCTTTTCTGTAATTTTCTTATCTGCAACTTCTTCCTCAATTTCATTGATCTCCACTGTGCAACACTCTGCACTTCCCATCATCCAATTTAACAATGTATCATCTTCTTGGGGTAGAGAGGGCATTACCTGAGTATCCACAGTATATCCAGTAGTTTTTCCTGAGTCGAATCCTTCTTCCAAATGTAGTTGCAGTTGGCTATTGGTATTTGTTGAAATCCATAGTTTATTTTTTCCCCAATCTTGCAAAGCTTTTGCTTGTCTCAGCCAAGGTCTCCCCAAGAGCAAAGGATAGGAAGTCTCCTGTGGAAGTGCAATAACAACAAAATCCAACACAAAGTGGCAACCCTGTACTACCATCAATACCTTTTCAATAATGCCAAGTGGCGCAACCCGATGTTGATCTGCCAATGTAACCGTGAATGGTGCCAACTTGGTGGGGTTCAATTTCAGCTTCTTCATTGTAAAATCTAGCATCAAATTGATACCAGAGCCTCCATCTATGATCACACCTGTAAGAGCTTCATCCTTTATACAAACTGATAATCTCGAACTTTGGTAGTCTGCTAAGGGTGCAGGAGGAAAATCAACCATGAAACCATCTATACTAGGTGATTGGACCAAGTGAGGAGAGTGTATAATCTTCAGTAAGTCACTTCTTATTTTTGAATCCATCCTTATAAGTTCATATAGACTAACCTTGTGATGAATACCTTTCAAGATCTGTTCAATGTTTACCTCCTGAGTATTTTCTTGCAGACTTGTTGGTTGACCCTTTAGAGAAGTAGTCATCTTATCATAAGCTCCTTCAATTTCTACTTGATCCTTCCATCCAGACTCCTTTTCTTCCTCTTTATCCTGAAATCCTTGTTGTTCATCTCTCTGGGTTGCAGCTGCTTGCCTAGCTCTAGTCATCATGGGCATTGTAGAGGATGAAACAACATAAGTCTGAGTGGTTTTTCCTTCTTCATGTGGAGAGACTGCAATCATATGAATTGGAGCAGGACGACCTCTTGGGCAATCTTTGGTATAATGATCCTTGGCTTCTGGACAATGTTGACAAGGAGGTGCATCTTCTGGGAGGGAACTCCTATTTTGCATGTGGCCATACTCACCACAACGATAGCACATCAAGGGTCTATTATATCTAGGCTTTGCAGGCCTATTCTCCTCTCTATTAGATGTATTTGAAGTACTAGCATAGTATGAATCCAAAGTTTGAGGGTTACCTCTCTGTTGTGTACCCTTGAGGTAATAACAATCTCTGGCTTCATTACCATCTTTTCCACAAAATTGACAGCTTACCTTAATAGGGCAATTAGCATTGGAATGTCCATTGTTGTTACAGATTGTACACCAAATTTGTCTCCTTATATCTTGAGTGGTCTTCAAATCTTCTAACTCACGGCGAAGTTGGGCTACTTCATCATCAGTGCGACGCAGTGGCGGCAAGACCTTCTCTTCTTGTTGATTTTGTTGCATCTTTAATGCTTCCAATTCCCTCCTCAGTTGCTCAATAGGATCCAGGTCTGCAGCATACTTAGGTTGTGTATCCCCTTCAAAATGTTGCCTTGCTTCTTCAATGTGTGATGCTGCTGCAACAAAATCATTGAGAGTGGCATCCAACCTAAGAGACTCACGAAGCTTCTGCTGAGATGACCTGGGCAGAGCCTTCTCTATCCACTTTTTAACCAATAAGTCACCTGGAGCATGTGGCAGACGTGCAACAAGTGCTTTTGTTCTAGTGTGAAGTTCATGAAAAGATTCACCTGATCTCAGCTTCAAATTTTCTAGCTGATCTAGAGCCCTTTCCGAAGAATCACTTGGTCAGAATGTTTGTGAGAAAGCCGCCTTTATAGCCTCCCATGTAGTGAAATGGCCATCTGCGTATTGACTGTACCATTTATCTGCAAGACCCTTCAATGTGGATGGAAAAAGTGCTAACATTGCATCTTCTCTATTCTGCAGACCTCGCCCACGACATAAAGAGATGAATCTCCTCACATGATCATCAGCATCCTCATAAGCATGTCCCTTGAAGGTAGGGAATTTGATGTTTAATCTGGAGAGCAACTGAGAGAGATCCTCCATTTGTACTGGTGTTTCTTCGGACGTATCTGAGGAGAAGTCTAGAGTTCTCCTATACCCCTCTTTTGACAATGGTGTCGCACCCAAATCAATAGATAAATTTAGGGAGGACAGAGGGGAGGTAGACTCACTAGCCGTGGTTATTGCTAACTTGTTAAGGCTCCTTCGAACACGAAGATATTCCTTATCTGCTCGTGTATGGGTCATGTACCTATTCGCAATTGCAATAGGGAAAAACACCTCTCACAGAAATGCAAAGGTCCCACCAGGCGTGCCAAACTGTAGAGGAGGTACTGGGGTATCCACTTTTATAGAAAATAAACACTTCCAGTATGTCACCTACTCAAGGGGGGTTCTCTTTAGGGAAGTATACCCTTTAACATTTCTGTGAGCAGGTAGATAACACGGATTGCACAGAGTGGTAAATACTTCAGAAAATATGGACAACCAATGACCAAGGAAGACCGTACACTTCTTGATTCGAATCAGATGATTACAAGGTTGGGCAGAGAGATGCTCAAAAGTACAAGCTTAGGGTCGATAAGCCACCCTAAAAGTATTAACTCCAATACCACAGATCAGCATAAGGGACCGCTAACTCAGAGCAATACAAATGGTAGTATTTCTCAAGAGAATAGAGATTAATCAACACAATGACTCACAGAAAAGAATATAAATCCAAGCTACTCTCTTACACTATAGTGCTCATAGCCCTCCACTCAGAAGCCTACCCTCTGCATCCACACTACAGAGTAGCTCCCACAATAGGCTTGAAACCACCAAGTGCAAGAGAGGACTTCTCCACGTACGCACGAACCACTGTATCTCTAAAATTGTTGTACCCAAATGAGCAAAAATCCATTGCTTTTATAGGCCTCAATAGGCCAAGAGAGCCTTGCCGAATCCTCACGTCCACTGATCACGCGCCGGTTAATTATCCCAAATTGAAGGGGTAGGTCAATTATTCCCTTGATTTGAACTGGATCCACAAAAATAGGTAGTCGCCATGAATGGCATGGTGCTTCTTTATTTACCATAGTCTTCAAAGAAAAGACCTATTGATATGCATGTCTCAATCCCATCAAAATTGTAACATCCTGTACCAAGCGTGCATCTAGTTTCCCAAATTTTGACTTTTTCCATCCACTTTTGCCATGCGATGATCATGCCACAGGAGGCAATGTTTCCATCCTGCACAAGTTGCCACTGAAAGAGTTAACATCTTTTACTAAGATCTGTGAAATGAGACCGGCTGCCGAGATCCCAATATCGATATGATTTTGAGATAGTTGCTCAAGAAAATTTATCCATAGCCTGACCAAGATCATGTATCCTAGTATTGACCACATTTACTTGTATCCGCAGAGAGTTGATCTTTTTGACTCTCATCTTGGGATATCCGAAGCATGTTCTTGATTCTCCCTTGATGATAAACGCCATTGTGTGGACATACCCGTGTGTGTGTGAGTGGGCATATATGTGTGTGCAGGTGTGTGTGGCCATATATGTGTGCGGATGTGGGTGGTCATATATGTTTATGTGAGAGTGTGTGTGTGTGTGTTGTGTGTGTATTTGTATGGGCATGTGTGTGTATGAGGGTGTGTGTGTATGGGAGTGTGTATGTGTGTGTGTGTGTGGATATGCATGGGTGTGAGTGTATGTGTGCATGTGTGTGTTACTGTGCGTGTGTGAGTGTGTGTGTGAGAGTGTGTAGGGCAGCGGGGGAACTGTGAGGGGCGGGGTGCGGAACTTGTGAGGGGTAGAGGGGCGGAGTGGGGCGGAGTTGGGCCGAGGGGCGGAGGGGTGCGGAGTGGATGAGGGGGAGGAGGCGGAGGGGTGCGGAGTGGATGAGGGGGAGGAGGCGGACGGGTGCGGAGTGGATGAGGGGGAGGAGGCGGAGGGGTGCGGAGTGGATGAGGGGGAGGAGGCGGAGGGGTGCGGAGTGGATGAGGGGGAGGAGGCAGACGGGTGCGGAGTGGATGAAGGGGAGGAGGCGGAGGGGTGCGGAGTGGATGAGGGGGAGGAGGCGGAGGGGTGTGGAGTGGGTGAGGGGGAGGAGGCGGAGGGGTGCGGAGTGGATGAGGGGGAGGAGGCGGAGGGGTGCGGAGTGGACGAGGGGGAGGAGGCGGAGGGGTGCGGAGTGGATGAGGGGGAGGAGGCGGAGGGG
Source organism: Ceratopteris richardii (assembly GCA_020310875.1). Classification (NCBI taxonomy): domain Eukaryota; kingdom Viridiplantae; phylum Streptophyta; class Polypodiopsida; order Polypodiales; family Pteridaceae; genus Ceratopteris; species Ceratopteris richardii. The sequence goes on along the minus strand of CM035433.1, from coordinate 139,253,963 downwards.
TGCGGAGTGGATGAGGGGGAGGGAGGCGGAGGGGTGCGGAGTGGATGAGGGGGAGGAGGCGGAGGGGTGCGGAGTAGATCAGGGGGAGGAGGCGGAGGGGTGCGGAGTGGATGAGGGGGAGGAGGCGGAGGGGTGCGGAGTGGATGAGGGGGGGGGGGGGGGGAGGAGGCGGAGGGGTGCGGAGTGGATGAGGGGGAGGAGGCGGAGGGGTGCGGAGTGGATGAGGGGGAGGAGGCGGAGGGGTGCGGAGTGGATGAGGGGGAGGAGGCGGAGGGGTGCGGAGTGGATGAGGCGGAGGGGTGCGGAGTGGATGAGGGGGAGGAGGCGGAGGGGTGCGGAGTGGACGAGGGGGAGGAGGCGGAGGGGTGCGGAGTGGATGAGGGGGAGGAGGCGCAGGGGTGCGGAGTGGATGAGGGGGAGGGAGGCGGAGGGGTGCGGAGTGGATGAGGGGGAGGAGGCGGAGGGGTGCAGAGTGGATGAGGGGGAGGGAGGCGGAGGGGTGCGGAGTGGATGAGGGGAGGGAGGCGGAGGGGTGCGGAGTGGATGAGGGGGAGGAGGCGGAGGGGTGTGGAGTGGATGAGGGGGAGGAGGCGGAGGGGTGCGGAGTGGATGAAGGCGAGGAGGCGGAGGGGTGCGGAGTGGATGAGGGGGAGGAGGCGGAGGGGTGCGGAGTGGATGAGGGGGAGGAGGAGGAGGGGTGCTGAGTGGATGAGGGGGAGGAGGCGGAGGGGTGCGGAGTGGATGAGGGGGAGGAGGCGGAGGGGTGCGGAGTGGATGAGGGGGAGGAGGCGGAGGGGTGCGGAGTGGATGACGGGGAGGAGGCGGAGGGGTGCAGAGTGGATGAGGGAGAGGAGGCGGAGGGGTGCGGAGTGGACGAGGGGGGGGGGAGGAGGTGGAGGGGTGCGGAGTTGATGAGGGGAAGGAGGCGGAGGGGTGCGGAGTGGATGGGGGGGAGGAGGCGGAGGGGTGCGGAGTGGAGGAGGGGGAGGAGGCGGAGGGGTGCGGAGTGGAGGAGGGGGAGGAGGCGGAGGGGTGCGGAGTGGAGGAGGGGGAGGAGGTGGAGGGGTGCGGAGTGGACGAGGGGGAGGAGGCGGAGGGGTGCGGAGTGGATGAGGGGGAGGAGGCGGAGGGGTGCGGAGTGGATGAGGGGGAGGAGGCGGAGGGGTGCGGAGTGGATGAGGGGGAGGAGGCGGAGGGGTGCAGAGTGGATGAGGGGGAGGAGGAGGAGGGGTGCTGAGTGGATGAGGGGGAGGAGGCGGAGGGGTGCGGAGTGGATGAGGGGGAGGAGGCGGAGGGGTGCGGAGTGGATGAGGGGGAGGAGGCGGAGGGGTGCGGAGTGGATGACGGGGAGGAGGCGGAGGGGTGCGGAGTGGATGAGGGAGAGGAGGCGGAGGGGTGCGGAGTGGACGAGGGGGGGGGGAGGAGGTGGAGGGGTGCGGAGTTGATGAGGGGAAGGAGGCGGAGGGGTGCGGAGTGGATGAGGGGGAGGAGGCGGAGGGGTGCGGAGTGGAGGAGGGGGAGGAGGCGGAGGGGTGCGGAGTGGAGGAGGGGGAGGAGGCGGAGGGGTGCGGAGTGGAGGAGGGGGAGGAGGTGGAGGGGTGCGGAGTGGACGAGGGGGAGGAGGCGGAGGGGTGCGGAGTGGATGAGGGGGAGGAGGCGGAGGGGTGCGGAGTGGATGAGGGGGAGGAGGCGGAGGGGTGCGGAGTGGATGAGGGGGAGGAGGCGGAGGGGTGCGGAGTGGATGAGGGGGAGGAGGCGGAGGGGTGCGGAGTGGCTGAGGGGGAGGAGCCGGAGGGGTGCGGAGTGGATGAGGGGGAGGAGGCGGAGGGGTGCGGAGTGGATGAGGGGGAGGAGGCGGAGGGGTGCGGAGTGGATGAGGGGGAGGAGGCGGAGGGGTGCGGAGTGGATGAGAGGGAGGAGGCAGAGGGGTGCGGAGTGGATGAGGGGGAGGAGGCGGAGGGGGGCGGAGTGGATGAGGGAGGGGAGAGAGAGAGAGAGAGAGAGAGAGAGAGAGAGAGAGAGAGAGAGAGAGAGAGAGAGAGAGAGAGAGAGAGAGAGAGAGAGAGAGAGAGAGAGAGAGAGAGAGAGAGAGAGAGAGAGAGAGAGAAAAAAGAAAGAGAGAGATAGAGAGAGAGATAGAGAGAGAAAGAAGAGAGTGAGATATAACAAGTCTTCTGAGGTAGTAATGAAAATGAAAGCAACAGCTGCCCGGAACACAAGTATGTCCAAGAAATGGAACGGACATTGCCCGAAGCTGCAGCCCAAGGCATCTGAGAGCTCTCCTCTCAATCTCTTTCTCTTCTATCTTCTTAGGACTAGTGGGTTCTGACCCCTGTGCTTGGAGCCCACTGCCTCATGCCCCAAAGAGAGAGAGGGAACATAGAAGGAGTACTACATATAGTCCTAGACATAATTCCACAAACCATAATGTATCTTTGATTAATGTTTTTCCATATATCAATGAGATTAATACATCTCTAGAACTCTTGAAGTTTTTGAATGACCATAGCAACATATATATTCATGTATTTGACTTTTCTTTTTCCTCAGATTAAAAGTGAGAGCATTGAATATTCTTTTCAATGCTAAGGTATGGCAAGAGATTGGAGTTGATGATTACCACTAACCATGTTCACCATCTACTATATTTCATCAAAAAGGGTTAACACCATCTTATGCAACTCCTATCTCTAGATTGTTTGGCTCTTGTGCAAATTCATGTGATCTAGAATTAATATATTGAAAGAGGTGCACAATCTTTCATAAATAAGAAGGGAGGGTTCTTTTTCATGTTCAGCTTGCCAAAAATAAGGAAGCCTATTCGCTTTCATTTGAAGTGTATCAATTCTAGCTAAGAGGTAGTTGATGGGGTTTCTATTATTCCATGTATCACTAGTACTAGTAGATATGTCAATCAAGTCTTTCAAACTAGTCAATTGATAGGATTTATTTTTTTCTCTAGCTTGAATGGTGTTATCGTCATTTCCAATTCTATCCTGAGATTCAATCACCATATTAAAGTCTTCCATAATGATAAGGTCTAAAGGTACCCCACCCCTTTGCATTCTCGCACTCAGCCCAAATTTTTTTCTATTATAAAGAGGGACTTGTCATTAAAGATTGGCCTTTATTAGTAAGACGAGGCATTACAAAGGAATCAAAAGGGTACCACCAGCAAGAACGTAATTCTAGTAAAAGGAATGGTCCTAGCGCAAGCAACAAGAGAGGCCTAGTGAAAGTGCAGCTAATATACACTTTTCTGTGGTTGTTTAGCGTTGAAACAGACTAAGGCAATCTGCAGGTTCATTGTGTTTAATACTAAACCATCCATGTTCGAAATTGCTGTGCTTTATTTATTTCTGTTTTGTTGTGCTTTATTTGTAACACATTTTAACACAATTAGACGACAATATGGTGAAATGAGTGTCGGTCTCGGGTCTCAAAAGATAGGCAAACATCATCATTCTCAAAAGATAAGAAAACATCACGTGTCTCAATTGAGATTTTCGCTTAAAAGGAGGTTCGACATTAAAATATCCATCACGTGTCTCAATTGACATTAAGACATTCAGGAGGTTCGACATTAAGACATTCAGGAGATTCGAAATTAAGATATCCATCACGTGTCTCAGTTGACGATGGAATACGAGTGTTCATCGCTATTGCAGACATTAGAAATAGGCACGACAAACAACGTGATGTGGGGCATATAAGGAAAAACGTTGAACAGAAAAACTCTCTAGTGCACGTTCTCATTAACGTATAAAACTGTACTGCCACTGTATTGACGAAAAACACAAAAGCAGTAGGTGAAGTCTCTATTCCTTCTCAATCTCCTTGAGGCTGCCTCTCTCTCTCTCTCTCTCTCTCTCTCTCTCTCTACGGGGAGAAGGGACAGTCATAGGCCATAGCCACACTTCATCAGGTTCAGAACGACATGGGAATCGACACACTGCCACGATTATGTTCATACGCTCTTGAAACCATATCAGAAGAGCCGGAATCGCCGAAGATCAGCTCCGCGAAAGAAAATCGTTCGAAGATGATAATGACTACTTTGAAGAGGGTAAGGAAGCGCAATGAATCCAAGCAGAGAAGGTCCTCTCTAGACAATCAGAAACCCGTGCTGCTAAGATCGTTAATTAGGACCTACACCCGGGCATATGTGCGTTTGATGTTTGCGTTTGCGAGTGCTGGAAACCTCTCCATCATTTCTTGATCTTTCCTTCCTGATAACCGGACATGTCACTGCAGAATGAAGTAGTCTCGTACAGAGATGTCTCTTTTTCATTCCCTGTGGATTTGAAAAGGATAGAGGCGCTGTAGATGTATACTATAATTTTGATTCACAGTACACTATAATTATCTCCTTCGTGCACTCATCCTGATGGATAGAAGCCTAGTGCATGAAGAACAGCCTTTACTTGATATATGCAGAAGATATTTGTGAGGCATGTGAATAATGGTCAGCATTCTTCTGACGAGCTTAGCGAAGGAAAACAAATTTCATACATATGAGGGACGTTATAGGCACATTTGTCAGGAGCATGAATGAAGGTCAGACAAAGAGCATTTATTCTCCTCATTTGATGAAGAATTAGAATTGTAATCTGCATTCTGTACCCTTTTTGCTCGTAAAAATGAGCGGTGGGTTGACTCCCGACCAGAGATATTTCTGTCTATAAGCTCTTGCTGTTTCTTCCAGATGTAGAGTCGCTTGGGGCAAGATTATAGCCACCCACGCATGTACAATATAATCTTCAGATATCCAAGCTGTTGCGACTTGCAGTCTATCCTTCTCATCATTTTTTTTTTTCAATCTCTACTCGTTTCAAGGTATTGTCCTCGGCCTCCTGCTCTGTGCTCCTGACATCTGCAGAGCTCTGCCTGAGACCTTAGTGTCTTCTTACTGAAACTCAAAGAGGATAGGTTGCACGCAGCGTATCTTGCAAAGGAAATCCAAAGATGTGAAGCAACTGTTATATAGTATGATATGAAGCAACTGCTATATAATATGATGTGAAGAAACTGGTATATAATAGCAACCCCAAAAGACCTGCTCGCAAAATTAAGTTCAATTAAACTCGATATCTGAAGTAGCCCTACAGATTGGATAGGCAACCTATAAAATGTATCATGAGCAAGGGAGGATCTTTGCAACACGTATCAGTTATATGAGTTTATAGTTCATCAACAAGTTTTGCTTCTGTACTTGAAGAGTAGGATTTTGATCTATTTTTCAAGTGCAATAAGAATCCTCATGATAATATAATTGATAAGAATTTTATGCTAAATCTAAGTGAGTTGTTCTCATTTTTTCGAGAGAGCCAAAATATGTAAACTTTTGCAATTAATTGAATCCGAAAGTTGGGAAGGCGTTCGTACATGGCAAATTTGTGTGATTGCAATTTTGTTGATCCAATTTCAGAGTCACCATTTTTAGTATAATGGTAGCCTAATATTTTTATACACGTGAATTACATTGGAATGTGTTTGAATGCACCAAACTTACAAGTCTCAAAAATATCAACTTTTTGAAGATAACTGACATTCCATGAGCCACATGTATGAGCCATGTGCATGCATAAATGTATGCTTATGTGATTTACCCAAAAGTAATTTCACATTCTATTTTTATCTCATTATGTATGTATGCCTGAGTACAAGGAATAAGGGGGCGTACTGATGCCCCCTATTAAAAAAAGCCGGTAATGTGCTTATGCGATGCTATTTTGACCTAACGTCGCATAAGCAATGTGAACCAGAATAAAAAAAAAGATTCAATCACATAAGAGATGGTCATCATGCCTTTTGCCATGATTATAAATACCAGCACTAGGGGCATCGCACATTAGTGATGCTCCAAGTGATGCTCGAAATTGCTTGCGATGCAACAGCATGGCTTAAGTATTGGCGTGCGAATACGAAATAAAAAGGATTTTTCCCAAAATATTTGTGGCCGGATTTGACACAAGAATAGCTTTAGAGAGAGAGAGAGACAAAGAGAGAGAAAGAGAGAGAGAGAGAAAGAGAGTCACACACATTTGGATATGTACACACATCCGTACATAGATACACACATACACTCATGCATACACACATAGAGATACACACATATATATACATACACATTGATACATACACACAGAGACACTCACACACATAAGAGACACACACACACACAAATACACTCACATAGAGACATACATACACATGCATGCACACACATACACATACACATAGGAGATCTTCTAAACCTCATATTCCATGTGACTTTTGTATCTCATGTTTGCTGTAGAATTTGGAGAGACCAAAGCTTCCATTGCATCCCGAACATTCCAAAACCCTAAGATCGGCTATCTTCTTACTTGATTTTGACATCCATAGATCATGTTTCGAATTGATAATATCATCAATTCGTAACGGCGCTTGAACAACTCTTTGAAAACATACATAGGCAGTGGTTCACCACATTTATTCTTAGTCTTGCTAATACCAGTCTTGGGAGCTCAAGGAGTCATGAGCGCCAAGTAAGTACTCTCCAAGTTTCTGTTCCAGATATTGTCTTGTTTCTTGTTCTAGTCATGTCTACTATAGTTGTTGGACATCTAGCCTTGTCCTCTTGTACTCTCGTATTAGGAGATCTTGTCTAGTTATTTATTGTATCTAGATCATCTCTTGAAAGGGAGTTCTTATAAGCTAGAGTTCTTGCTTCATACCTATCAGTCCCAGGTTGTGGGACGTATTTTATCATCTCTGCTCCAGTTATTCATACCTATCAGTCCTATCTTCTAGGACACCTTGTTTCAGTTACATATTCTTGTATCGTTTTCCCTATGTGGATGTTCTTATAATCCAAAGTGTAGTTCCAAAATCTTGCCTATTGTAGTCAAAGAGCACAATCTAGTGCTCTTGTGACATTTTGGCAAGACTATCCACATCAAGTCCCTATAAAGAATGATGGACTCCATATCCATACTCAGAAATATGGATTCTACTAAGGATGATATACATAAGAATCTTCAAGACATTGAATGGAGGTTACAACAACATGATTCCTTAGTTGAAGAATTCACATCAGACTTCAAAATCATATTTGAAGGATCCAGATATCAAGAAGACTATCTTGTTAATCAGTTTTAAAGTGGTCTTAGAGATGAAATAAAGAGTTGTTTATCCTCTACATCTTTGTTAAATAATTTAGGTAGGCTATCCATCAAGTAATTCAATGTGAGAATTAGTTGTTAAAGGAAAGACAAGTCTAAGAGTAAAAAGTCTTGACTAATGAACACACTATTCCTCAAGAATTTGAATCAAGAATCCTTGAAGCGCAAAAATTCATTACAAATGATATGGACTATACAAGTTATGAAGATATCTAGAAGGTAAAGGATAAGGAGGCATTAATGTTCAATCAAGGAGGTGTGCTTACTCAACACTCTCCATCAAACACCTTGGAAACACCACAACATTCCACTAGAAGCCCAAAGGATCTATCACAAGAACAGCCCAAGAAAGCTCAAGAGAGACCCAATCCTTCACCACCTATCAGGCTTGAGGATCATGAAGAATTCAAGGTCGTGCATGTATTAGATTCAAGGATCCCTGGAAGAAGATTGGAATGCCTTATTCATTGGAAAGTGTATGACATCAGTGATCCTACTTGGAAAGTTACAAAAAATCTTTAGAGAGCAAAAATCAAGGTTCATGAATTGCATAACAAGAATCCAATGAAACCCAAGCTAGAGAACATGGCCGCTTCTCGTGAAACTCATCGCTTGGGGGGGAGGTAATGTCATGGAGAAAGGAGATCTTTTGAACCTCATATTCCATGTTTCTTTCTCATCTCATGATAGGTACAACATTTTGGGAAACCACTGTTTCCATTGCGTTCTGAACATCACAAAACTTTAAGTTCGACTATAGATCATGTTTCCAATTGATGACATCATTGGTGACATCATCGATTCAAAACCACCCTTGAGAAACCTATATGAGGAGGGGTTGGCCACATTCATTCTTAGCCTTGCAATACTATTCTTGAGATCAGTTGAAGGAGTCGTGACCACCAAGTACGTACTCTCCGAGTTCCAGTTCTAGTTCTTGTCTTGTTCCTTGTTCTAGTCCTATTTGGTCTAGTTCTTGGACATTTACCCTTGTATTCTTGTAATCTCTTAGAGCAAGATCCTTTCTAGTTATTTTGTGCATATAGATCATCTTTGTGAAGGGAGTTCTTGTAACCTAGAGATCCTGCTTCATACCTATTAATCTCAGGTTGTGGGACGTATTGTATCATCTCGGATCCAGTCATTCATATTACCTATTAGTCCCGGGATGTGGGACACCTTGTATTAGTTATCTATTCTTGTAACATTTTCCCTACCAAGGTGTTCCTGTAATCAGAAGTATGTTTTCAAAATGTTGTCTACTATAGTCTTAGAGCAAAATCTAGTGCTCCCTTGACAATGTCTATATGTGTATGTATGTGTATGTGTGTATATGTGGATGTGTTTATGTGTGTGTATATATGTATGTGTGTGTATGTATTTTTTTGTATGCATATGTGTATGTATGTGTGTGTATTCATGTTTGCATGTATGCATGCATATGCATGTATGCATGTGAGTGTATGTGTTTGTGTCTATGTGCATATATGCATATATGTATGTGTGTGATTGTGTGTGTGTATGTGTATGTTTGTGTATGCATGCATATATATATATATATATATATATATATATATATATATATATATATATATATATATATATATATATATATATATATATATATATATATATATATATATATATATATATATATATATATATATGTGTGTGTGCGTGTGTGTGTATGTATGTATGTGTGTGTGTCTATCTGTATGTATGTACCTGTGTGTCTATATGCATGTGTGTGTCCTTGTGTGTTTATGTGTGTATGTGTATGTGTGCATATGCATGTTTATGTATATGTGTGTACGTGATTGTGTGTGTATATGCATGTGTATATATGTGTGTGGGAGTTCATGTGTGTGAATATGTGTATGTGTGTGTATGTATGTGTATATGTATGTATGCATATACTTGTATACACATGTGTGTATGTGTGTATTGGACTATATCTATGGATGTGTATATGTGTTTCTTTGCGCATGCTTCTATGTGTGTATATACATGTGTATGTGTGTGTCTATGTGTGTGTCTATGTGTGTGTATGTACATGTGTGTGTATGTACATGTGTGTGTATGTATGTGTGTATGTATGTATGTGTGTATGTATATGTGTGTGTATATTTATGTGTTTGTATGTGTATGTGTGTGCATACATGTCTATGTATATGTGTGTATGTGACTATATGTGTATGTGTGTGTATGCATATTTCCATGTATGTGTATATGTGTGTATGCATGTGTGTATGTATGTCTGGATATGCATGTGTAAACATGCAATTTGTATGCATGTGCGTGTATATGTGTATGTGTATGTGTATGTGCATGTATATATGTTTGAAGGTGTATGTACACACACACAGACATATATATAAACACACACACACACATATATATATGTGTGTGTGTGTGTATGTGTGTCTATCTATATGTATGTACATGTGTGTCTATATGCATGTGTGTGTCTATGAGTGTGTATGTATATGTGTCTATATGTGTATGTATTTGTGTGTGTCCTTTTGTGTTTATGTGTGTATGTGTATCTGTGTATATATAGTTCCTTTCACAACCTATAAATAGTTCCTTTCAAAACCCATAAATAGTTCCGTTCACAACCTATAAATCAGAGCTCAAGGAAGAATTAGCAAGAGCTAATATACACTTTATATGCTTGTTAATCGCAGAAACAAGCTAAGTCTTCCACAGGAAGCTAAGGTTCATTGTGTTTAATAAAAGACCCTGCACCTTGTGCTTCTGTTTCCTTGTGCTTCTGCTTTATTTCTAATATAAGACAAAAATATGGTCAAAAGATAAGACAACATATGATGACATCTTTGTGCCATCCGATGTGTTTGGCTCACAGTCATCTTTCGGATGTCTTCGTTAACGTTTGCTCCCCTTTGGTTATGATGCTGCTACAAAAATCTAGGAAGATTCAAAGAGGATGCTTGTGGCATACATGAGGAATGTTGAACGAAGGTTTCTTTAGTTCAATTCAATGGACAACGAAGTGAATCTTTCAAGATGCTTGACACCCATTATATACGGTTTCTATCCTCTAAACATATTCGGTGACCAAAGTGCTTTGAGCTAGAGAGAAAGTGGCCACAACTGGAAATCGTATCGGCTCTATGCAGAGAGCACAATGGAGTTTGAAACAAGGTTGGAAGAAGATGTCAACCTGCAAGTATCAAGAAGAAGAAGAGAAGCCCAATGCAGAGTATTATGGTTGATAGCAAGTTGGTAGGAAGAAAACCAAATAGTTCTTTTCACAATCTATAAATCAGAACTCAAGGAAGAACCTATAAATCACAACCTATACACATTTTGCGGTTCATTATGTTTGATAATAGACCGTGCACCTTTGGAATTGCGCTTCTTCGTTGTAATTTTTAGCACATTTCAACAATATGGTGAGGTAAGTGTCGGTCTCGGAAATATTACGTGCATCAATTGACATTTCTAAGCATATTTTGACCTTCAAACGCTTCTTTGAGAAGGGTGGTTTTTTTGGCACCCTTTTTTATAAAGGTATAAAATTATTTTTGGAAAGATAGGAATCAGGATTTTATATATATATATATATATATATATATATATATATATATATATATATATATATATATATATATATATATATATATATATATATATATATATGAACTCTGTCGAATCAGTGATCACGAGTTGGCACTTTGGCACTTGGGACTAGTGACTTGGCAGTGGCCCGTGGGCCGTTGGGTAACCCTAAAACTTCAGCAGCAGCGGCAAGCCTTGAGCTGAAGGTTGAACTTAGAGCGTAGAGCTTACATTGTACAACGATTTGCAGGCACAACTTGCGAGTGCGATGATAGCACTTGCCTCATCCCAGAGCTGCATCGAAGACAGGTACTCCTTTTCATATCAAGTAAATTTTGTACTCTGTGTGTGTGCTAGAGAGAGAAAGAGAGCCTATTCGCTATAGTATATATCATGGATTTCATCAGTGTACTGTGTGCGTGCATCCTCGAGAGGTATACCATGGATTGCATTAGTATGAGTGCATTTTCCTGAGTCCATGCATATGCCATAAGGAATACTTTTCTTCGGCTCAGCCCCTTCAGGAAAATAAAAAGCTTCATTGTAACATAGATCTACTAAGGTTTGTTACATTCATTCTATCATCTTCTTCCGTTTTTCTCGACAATCATCTTTATTTAATTTATTTTTTCTGTTTTGTTTATGCTTTATTTGTACCATATTTCTACACAGTTAGACAAAAATATGGGGAAATGAGTGTCAGTCTCGGAAATGTCACGGGTCTCAATTGACATTTTCGGTTAAAGGAGGTTCAACATTACGACATACATCTTTGTATCTTATGTGTCTTCCTTGACGTTGGAATATGATTGTTGTATGAAGTTAATGTCAAACAGACGTGAGCTTAGTCCAACGCTGATGCAGGCATTAGCAATAGCCACGACAAAGACTAACGACCCAATGTTAAGACGTTAAGATTGCCTTTCATCATCAACCATATACTAGAAGCAAAACTCTAATATAAATCTGGAAGAGCATTTAGAGGAGTAGTCTGCACAATAAATTGTCTAGAAAGACTTCATTAATAGAAATCAATTGTTGCTTCAATTGATTTTCCATAGAATCTCCTTCATTCATATCTTCACTTTCCAACTTTTTTTGGAGGTAAGCTTACTTGTTCTCAATCTTCAAAATCATTCTGGATGGATTAATGTATCTATTTTGACAGTGTACACATATATTTTTTATTTCTCTACCTATATATATATATATATATATATATATATATATATATATATATATATATATATATATATATATATATATATATATATATATATATATATATATATATATATATATATATACATATAAGTATATACACATACACACATGCATACATATACATGCATACACACATTGAGATACATACACATACACATAGACATACATTGTATATACACATACATACACACGTGCACATACACATACACACATACACACATATCCATCCATATACACATCTAAACATGCACATGTACACACACAACATGCATATACACACATACACATACACATATGCATACATGTATATGTATACACATAAACATAAACTCAATTGGATACATACATAGATGCACATATACATATACACACATACATACACACACATACAATTATACACACATACATACATAAGCATACAAATACACATATATGCACACACACACATATATTTATCTATTTTCATTCGTAATACCTTTTTTCATGATCTTGCAGGTTACTCTTTAAAACGTTTTTGGCAAGTAACAATATTCTTTCTACATCACATGATGAGAAAATAATAAACAATCTTTATATAGATAGTCATTGTATACATGCATGTCCTAATGATTGTATCTTTTATAGAGGTGAATGTGGATGCTTTGACATGTCCAAAATGTGAATCTTCTTGATATAAACACGAAGAGGGTAAACTTCCCAAGAAGATGTCGAGACATTTTCTATTCGCTCCATGAATTAAAAGTATATTTCAAAGAACTAAATTATCAAAGATTTTGACATGGGGATTTGATCATAAAAGTATTGATGGAGTAATGAACATTCCAAAAGATAGTGCAGGGTTTTCAATATATTAATTCTAGATCGCTTGATTTTGCACAGGAATCACACAATCTAGTGTTCGGAATTGCATAAGATGGCATTAATCCATTTTCAATGAAATATAGTAAATGGTGAACATGGCTAGTGCTAATCATCATCTCCAATCTCTTGCCATACCTTAACATTCAAATAGAAAATTCAACGCTCTCACTTTTATTGCGAGGAAAAAAATTCAAAGACATGACGATAAATGTTGCTCCAGTCATTAAAAATCTTCAAGAGTTCTAGAGAGATATTAATGTCGTTGATATATGGGTAAGCATTAATCAAAGATACATTATGGTTTGTGGAATTCTGGCTAGGACTATACATGATTTTCTAGGATATGGTTTTTGTTTAAGTAATTTTTTTTTTCTTTTATAATACGTGATTTGTTTTCTCCTTTATTTAAGATGCATAGGACGTCTAATTACTCATATAAAATAATTATAAACGTATATACAATAGTGAGAAATATTACTCAATATTATTTAATAAGGCTCTTTTATGTAGGTAATGGATCCCGAGTTCCATAGTCTTATGCATCAAGAGTTACCACATATATCACATATTGATTCAACCTATTCTCTATTTGCATTCAATGATATAAAATAGGAAATAAGTCTTATGTAGTAGTTTCACAAATCAGACATGAAAAATGGTATTAACGAAAAACATCAATAAGAGAAGTCCATCAGAAGAGCGATTTGGGAGGTCTAATTCATGAGATTTTAATAAATATAATTGATAAATAATAGTTTTTTTAGAAAACATGGAATGTTTTCCATGAACGATGATTTTGTAAAGAAACTCTGTTAGTTTCAGACAAGATAATCACACAAAGCTAGCTTGTAATAACAAAATGTCCATTTTCATATAGACTTTTAGTCTTCCTCTTTTCTAGATTACACTGTTGGAGTTTGACGTCTGTGGAAGCATGCGAACAGCACAAGGAAGAATAAGAAGCTTGGAGCACAGCACACAAGACTGAATGTATTACTAGAGAATGTACAAAGATAAGTAGTCCATTAGGGCAATAGGGGTATATACAAGCTGGGGGAAAAAAACCTCCTAAAGAGGGAGAAAAGTGCCCCGGCGGTCCTAGAGTGTTCACACACATCACTACCTAAATATATCAACAAATCCCCCCTAAGAGTGATGCGGTGATTAAGTAGCTGGCACTCATGTATAAGGAAGTGTCAAGCTATGTGGAAATCACTCCACAAAAGGAAGTAAGCCCAAAGCTTTGTGGAAAGTTTTAAACTTCTCCCTAGGTAGAGCCTTCGTAAAAAGGTCTGCAATGTTCTCCCTTGTGGGCACATATGCCAAGCTGATCTCCCAAGCAGAGAATCTCTCCCTGACATAATGATAATGCACCTCAATGTGCTTAGTGCAAGCATGGAACATAGGGTTCCTTGCAACTGCAAATGCGCTTTGACTGTCAGTGAAGATGGTGGTGGAAGAAGACTGACAAACGCCCAAATAAGCCATAAGGCTTGTGTGCCACACACACTCAACAGTCGCTATGAAAGCTGCCCTATACTCAGCCTCATAACTAGAAGTAGCCAGAGTAGGCTCCTTCTTGCTCAACCGAGATATACATGAGCTACCAAGCATGAAGCAAAAGCCACTAGTGGACACACGAGTGCCATAGCAACCAACCCAATCAGAGTCAGAAAAAAGAATGCAAATTTGGTGGTAGTGATCCCCCTTGGGATAAAACAACCCAAGTAGCCGAGTACCACTCAAGTAGCGAAAAATACACTTAACCACCTGCCAATGCTTGACTCCTGGGCAATGCATAAACTTGCTCATCTGTGAGACAACAAACTGAATATCTAGCCGAGTAATGCATAAGTAAATCAAGCATCCAATAGCCTGGTGATAGAGAAGAGCATCAAATGCATCTCCAACATCATGAAGACTCAATCGTAAACCTGTCTCCATAGGAGTGGAAATAGGCTTACAGTCTTCAAGGCCAAAACGCTGCAATAATATGTCAATATATTTCGTTTGAAACAAAGCCATTCCACCATCAACATGCATAAAGTGGATGCCCAAATAATGATGCAAATGCCCCAAATCAGACATCTCAAATGAGGCATGCAAATCAGCCTTAAAATTTGCAATATGCTTCTCAATACGACCAGTGAGTAGCATGTCATCAACATAGACAACAATGATCAGAAGCACATCATTAGCACGCTTAACATATAAGGTGCTTTCAGTTGGAATGTTCTCAAAACCATGTGCAATCAAATAGGCATGTATCTTCTCATACCAAGCACGTGGTGCTTGCTTTAAACCATATAATGCCTTCTTTAACCTACACACCTGGATTTCAAGCCCTTTTTGCACAAAGCCACGTGGCTGAAAAATATACACTTCTTCATGCAAGTCATGATGGGCTGCAGGTGCACAGAGGCTCCAAACAGTAGTCATACGTCATATAGGTGCAAAGGTCTCATCAAAATCAATGCCTCTTTCTTGTGCATAACCCTTTGCAACAAGCCTAGCCTTATACCTGTCAACTGTACCATCACGTTTACGCTTCGGCATGTATACCCACTTAGTGCCAATGGCCTTCTTGCCAGGAGGAAAGTCACATAAAGACCAAGTACCATTCTTCATTATTGCATCATATTCAGATTGAATAGCAGCCATCGAATTTTCTAAATTTTGTGCTTCATCAAACGAAACAGGCTCATTCTCATCACAGAGACTAGATGCAGCCATAGCATAGCAATATGATGCAAAAGAGGCACTATGAGAGCCTGAACGAGTACGATATGAAAGAGATGCATCTAATTTGCTGTCATGCAAGGTCTACACCAACCATTTTGGCATAGTTCTTGCATGCTCAATATCAGCTCTCTCATCAATAACTCCATCATGTAAATCGGCATCACAAATGGAATGATCTGCATCATCATATGAAAACTACAAAGGCTGAGAAGTTGCCTCATTAGGACCAGCACTAGACTGTCCACCTGCAAAAAGAGGCAACAAAGTATCATACATGTCTTCGGAGCTAACAGATGTCTCCTTAGTACATGAAAGCAATGCTTGAATAGCATCCTCCACAAAAACAACATCACGGCTAACCAAAATGCATTTAGTCTGTGGATGATACAAACGATAGCCTTTACTTTCAGAACTCTAGCCAACAAAAATACATGTTACTACTTTATCATCCAATGTTTTGCGATGTTGTTCATGCACTAGTGCATAATCCAAACAACCAAAAACACACAGATGCCTTGCGATCATGCAAAGCCTCATATGGAGTGATAGACTGCAGCGCTTTAGTGGGACACCTGTTTAGTACATATGCTACACACATGACAGCCTTAAGCTAGAAACTATCTGGTAACGCCTGACTCTTGACCATACACCTCACCATCTCCATGAGAGAGCTGATCTTTCGTTCAACAACTCCATTCTGTTGAGGTGTATACGGCACTGTACACTGGTGTTTTATCAAACGTTCAGCCAGAAATGCATTAAAATCAGAAGATATATATTCCCCCCCTCAATCTGAAGAGAGGGTGCCCATTTTACATGCGGATAGATTTTCAACCAAAATCATAAACTGTTTGAAGCACATGAACACTTCGGACTTTGCCTTCAATGGATATACCCATGCATGCCTCGAAAAATCATCAATGAAAGTCACGTAGTAAAGATAATTTCCAGAAGAAGGTATCTGCATAGGACCACAAACATCATTATGTACAAGATGCAATTTCTGAGTAGCCCGAACTGAACCATCTTTTTGAAAGGATGAACGCTGCATTTTGCCCAAAATATAGCCTTCACAAACATGTTTTCTAGGTGCCTCAAGTTTGGGCAAAGAGGACACCATTTCAAACCTCTGCAGGCGTAGCAAACTAGCAAAATTTAGATGACCAAAGCGTGCATGCCAAAGCTTTGCATCTGACATAGCCTTAGAATCATTTATTGCACATGCCAAATCATTTACTCCTGTCATCAACAAATTTCACAACCAAGCCAATCTTTGCTAATGCAGAAACTGATAAGAGGTTCTTCTTGATCCTAGAACAAATAAAGCATTTGACAAAGTGAAAGAACTACCATCAGCAGTAGTCAAAATGATCTTACCAACTCCCATAACAGGATGAGAGGAGTTGCTGGCGCATATAACAGTATTCCATGTAGGGGCAGGCTCAACTGAAGAGAAAAAACTGCGCTGCGAGGTAATATGTTTGGTCGCCTCACTGCCAACATACCAGAATGTAAGTCTACTACAGACATGCACTGCTCATGAGAAGATGGGTCAAAACTGCAGACAGTAATAAACGCCCATTCTTCTTCCTGCACAAGATTAGCAGACTCTGTTTTTGGTGTAGAGGCCTCTACAACAACCATTCCAACCTCTTTCTTCTTTGCCTCTTTAGCAGCGAGTTTTGGACAGTTCTTTATAATATGATCATTCCCTTTACAATACTTACAAAACAAATTCTGCTGTTTTGATTTTTTCTCATCCTTATCTTGGTTCTTCAAATGTGAAGCATTTAGAGATTTCTGCTTTCTAGTAGAAGAGCTCCATTTTCCTTTGCCCTTCTGACTAGCCAAGAAAGCTTGATCTGCAACATGCATAATGGACCTATTCTTCGTGGACTGATCCTCCTGCAATAGAATAGAGACCAACTCCTCAAATGACAAGGCATTTGGATTGCCTTTCATCATCAATCAAAGAGCAGAAGCAAAACTCTGATATGAATCACGAAGACCATTTAGAACGGTCTACACAAGTGAGCTATCAGGTATAACCTCATCAGTAGAAATCAATTGTTCCTTCAAGTCTTTGATCTTCATTAGGAAACTGTCCATAGAATCACCTTCATTCATGTGCTCACTCTCCAACTGTTTTCAGAGGTAAGCAACATGAGCCTCATTCCTAGCTTGGTACAATGTGGTAAGTGTATCCCAAGCATCCTTAGTTGTTCTACAAAAGCGAATGTGAGGAATAGTGGCACGTTTGATAGACAAAGCTATCAATGCATGAGCCTGGGCATCTTTGCCATCCCAACGAATTTGCTATGCAGTAGGTGCAACAGAAACCGCAACACGAACAAGAATTTGCAAAATATCATCATCTTCGACACCTTCTTCATCAGCTTTAGTACCTACAGTTATAACAGTTGCAAGTGTGATAGGACATTTTTCAACTCCGTGCACAATGTTCCACAGTCCTTTTGCAACCAATACATGTCGCATCATATAAGCCCACAACCGGTAGTTGGTACCATCCAATTTATCCTTAACAACCAACATACGGAATACATCACTACTTTCAGCCATGGTCGGTGACTAAAATACCTTGATGCAAAAAATTGCCTATATCTCAAAAAGTTGAACGAAACTACCCAGAGGAGTTCTACTAAACCTGTAGCAGACTTTGAGATGCTTATACTGACGAACAGAAACTGGTATATACCTTTGGCAAAAAAAGACAAAATAGCCTGCACAAGCACTACGATAGTGCATTCGGAAGTTGAAACGAGTATGCTCACCAAAATTCATGTGATTCTGAGACTGCAACCAGAGGAGTTTCGACGGCACCCTAGATGAAGTGATGACCTGCTCTGATACCAATTTCTAGAGTTAGATGTCTACGAAAGCACGCGAATAGCACAAGGAAGAAGAAGAAGCTTGAAGCACAACACACAAGACTGAATGTATTACTAGAGAATGCACAAAGATATATAGCCCATTAGGTCAATAGGCGTGTATACAAGTCGGAGGAATAAACCTCCTAAAGAGAGGAAAAAGTGACCCGGCGGTCCTAGAGTGTTCACACACATCACTACCAAAATATATCAACATACACGATAATCTTGGTAATAGTGAGAGGTACATTTTTTTTCCAAAAAGAATACTTATTTCGGACTTGAAAAACAAACAGTAAGAAAAAGAAAAAAAAATCTACATTACTAAAAGTTCTATATATAACACTAGATATAAGTATATTTAAGCTAGAAAAGAACAAGAATATAACATCGAAACATTCCCTATGCAAATTAAATATCGAAAATCCAATAAACACAAGAGAAAACTAATCAGAGAGTAAATAATATAATTGCCAAGTCAAGAGTGCAGGAGATTAAGAACTTAGTCCAATAATCTTTTGTGTGTGGAATAAAGAGGATTACCGAAGAGAAAATGGACATATATCATGCAAAGTGAACAATCTATCAGAGATAAATATGGTTATCGTCTCACTAGAATCATAACCATGGTAGTGCCATAAATATAGGGATTATGTTGCAGAATCATAACCATCTTGTAGTCCATAAATAGAAAAAAAGTAAGGAATCATTTTGAAGTAGATGGGATCTCTGTAGAGAGCACAATTGACTTGGAAACAAAGTTGAAAGAAGATTTCATCCTGCAAGTATGACAAAGACGAAGAGCAACCCAATGCAGAATATCATGGTTAATTGCAAATTGGTAGAAAGCAAAACAAATATTTCGTTTCAAAAAGTTGAACAAACTGCCTCGACAAATTCTGCTAGACCTGTAGCAGACTTAGAGACGCTTATACTGGTGAACAAAAACTGGTAGATACCTTTGGCACAAAAAGATGAAATAGCCTGCACAAGTGCTGTGATAATGCGCTCGGAGGCCGAAACAAGCTGTTTTGATCTCGAAAACACCCTCAGTATGCTCACCAAATTTTGTGTGAATCTGAGACTGCAAATGGAGGAGTGTCGACCGCGCCCTAGATGAAGCGCCAACCTGCTCTAATACCAATTGTTGGAGTTAGACGTCTGCGGAAGCACGTGAACAACACAAGGAAGAAGAAGAAGCTTGGAGCACAAACACACAATACTGAATGTATTAATAGATAATGTACAAAGATAAGTAGTCCATTAGGGAAATAGGCATATATACGAGCCAGGGGAAAAAAACCTCCTAAAGAGGGAAAAAAGTGCCCCGGCAGTCGTAGTGTGTTCACACACATCACTACCTAATTATATCAACAAAATCACCCCTAAAAATATCTAGATGAACCTGACATATGTCAGAGCCAAAGCCTTCATACATTTAGTAAGGAAGGAACCAACATATATGATCGATGCCATACCAATCGAAGAGCCCAAGAAATATGATTCACTAAAGCTACAATTTTGAAGATGGTTTTGAAAAAACGAATATGGATATGCTCCCAAAGCATAAACCTTATGATTGTGCAATAGAACTTCATGAGGGAGCATAACCACCATTCGGGCCAAGCTATAGACTATCCCCATATGAACTTACAAAATTACGTAAGAATATTGATGAAACTCTAGCCAAGGGGTTTATCAAACAATCAAAGTCTCCTCGTGGAGCTCCTATCCTATTTGTAAAGAAGAAGGACAAAACTCTTTGAATGTGTGTGGACTATCGTGCGTTTAATGAAGTCACAATAAAGAACACATATCCTCTAGCACTTCTATTAGAGCTCTTGGAATGCTTGAAAAAAGCAAAATTCTTCAAGAAGATTGATCTTCGGGGAGCATACAATCTTGTCAGGATCAGAGAAGGAGATGAATGGAGGACAACATTCCAAACAAAGTATGGGCACTTTGAATACGTAGTTATGCCATTTGGTCTCACAAATGCCCCAACAGGCATTCGACATATGATGAATGATATCTTATGAGAGTGTTTAGATGATTTTTTGCTAATATATCTCGATGATATCTTGATATTCTCCAAAAATCTAGAAGATCATGAATGTCACCTAAAGATAGTCCTAGACAAACTAAGGGGAAAAGGGTTATATAAGAAATTGGAGAAGTGCTCTTTCCATTAGATAGAAGTGGAGTTTTTAGGGTACAGTGTATCAAAGAAAGGAATCCTTATGGACCCTAAGAAGATCAAGATAATCCTTAAATGGAAACCACCTTCTTATGTTCAAGATGTATAATGTTTTCTAGGGTTTGCCAATTTTTAGAGGATATTGATTAGAGATTACTCCATGATAGTGACACCTCTTACCAAGCTTACAAGAAACTCAAAATTTTCATTGACCAAAGAAGCAGCAAAAGCCTTTTAGACCTTGAATTCATTGCCCCAATTCTACTTCATCGTGATTCCAACAAACCCTTGTTCCTAGAAACAGATGCATCATAATTTGCCATAGGGGCCTTTCTATCCCAATATGGAGATGATGGACACCTACATCTAGTTGCATATCATTCAAGGAAATTTTCTCCTTCAGAAATTAATTATGAAATCCATGATAAACAACTTCTTGCCATAGTGAACACGTTTGTACCTGGCATCACCATCTAGAAGGAGCAGCTCCGAAAGTTATTGTGTATGCAAATCACAAGAACTTAGAGTATTTTATGGCCACCCACATCCTCAATAGAAGGGAATTGTGATAGAGTAACTTACTATCCAGATTTGAGTTTGTCATCACATACCATCCAGGACGTTAACAATGTCAATGAGATGCCCTATCGAGAACATCTTACCTTGGAGCAAAGAAGGGTGAAGAGGCCTTTGATCAACAAAAGACTGTATTACTCAAGCCTAAGCATCTCTAGTTAGTAGCTATCTCTTTAAGCCATTGTTTTGTAACCTTAACTAGAAAGCTCAAGAAGGAAAAGTCTAAGAAGTAAACAAATTTGAGGAAAAGGATGGGTTACTACTCTATAAGAACCTATTGTATGTCCCTCTAGGAATTCCTAGGATCCAAGTACTTCAACAACTTCATGACAACCTTGTAGCAGGATATTTTGGAGTGAATAAAATATAAGTACTATGCAGATCAACATCGTGTTCAAAATCCATTCCATCAAATTGGGGATAAAGTATGGTTACTCAGAAACAAGTTGCAATCTTCAATCACTTCTGTAGAGGAGGTACTAGGGTATCCGCTTTTAACAAAGGTAGAGAATGAAGATTAAACACGTCCAGTACATCACCTACTCAAGGGGGGTTCTCTTTAGGGAAGTATACCCTTTAACATTTCTGTGAGCAGGCAGACACAAGAATTGTACAGAATGGTAAATGCTTCAGAAAACATGGACAACAAATGACCAAGGAAGACCAATCACTTCTTGATTTGACTCAGATGATTACAAGGTTGGTCAGATGCTCAAAAGTGCAGGCTTAGAAGGCTAACATGCCATCCTAGAAATAAATAAGCTCAATGCACAGAATCTTCTCATCAGCTTAAGGGGCTAAGTACATGCAGTCTAACTCAGAACAATACAAATGGTAAGATTTGCTCAAGAGAATAGAGCTCAATCACCAATACTGACTCACGGAAAGAAAAAAAAATCCAAGGCACTTTCTTACACTATAGTGCTCATAGCCCTCAACTGAGAAGCCTATCCTCTGTATCCACACTACAGAGTAGCTCCTACAATAGGCTTGAAACCACCAAGTGGAAGAGATGACTTTTGCACGTATGCCCGCGTCAATGAAACTCCAAAAAAAATGTACCAAAAATGTGTGTACCGTGTACATGTACTCCCGTGTACCCAAATGAGCACAAATCCATTGTTTTTATAGGCCTCAATAGGCCAAGAGGCCTAGCCGAATCTTCACGTCCACTGATCACGTGCCGGTTAATCACCCAAAATTGGGGGGTAGGTCAAATATTCCACTTGATTTGAATTAGATCCACAAAAATAGGAAGTCGCCGTGAATGGTTGGCGGCAACATTTGTTCATCCACTTTTACTCTTGACAACACCTTTACTTTTTCACACAAAAAGAGCTTTTCAGTCCAGATTTGCTTAATTGTGTACACAAAAGCTTGCTGTGTTTAGGAATCCCCTTCTTGAAAATTGATGACCGCCTTACTAGCATCCACTGGTTTGTCCGTACCATAGTTAGAACCTCCTTATTTGTGATTCCATCCCATAGTCCATCAGTTGGCAATCTCCAAAAATCCAACATCTTTGATTATTATTATTATTATTATTATTTTATTTTTTCTCCTTCCTTTCCTCGTGCGGTAGTGCAACCATTGACTTCGGCATCAACTGGACCTCCAAAATACCTCATATATCCCTCCTCCGCTCCCCCCATGTATAAGTATATGCCTGGATGTGTGTGTATGTAGGTGTGTGTGTGTATGTGAGGTTGTGCATGTGTGTATGTGTGGGAGTGGGTGTGAGGGTATGTGTGTGTATGTGTGTGTGTGTGGGGGTGGGTGTGAGGGTATGTGTGTGCATTTGTGTGTGCATGTTGTGTGCATGAGGGAGAGATAGAGAAGGAGGGGGGGTACGTGAGAGTGAGGGGGGGCGGGGAGTGCGGGGGGGTGAGGGTGGGTGTAGGCGGGAGGGTGTGGGTGGTGAGGGTGGCGGAGAGAGAGGAGGGGGTGTGGGTGTGGGCGGAGAGAGGAGGGGCGGGGGGCGGATGGCGGGGGGCGGAGAGGAGGGGCGGGGGGCGGATGGCGGGGGGCCGAGTGGGGGTGGCGGGGGGCGGATGGCGGGGGGCGGAGTGGGGGTGGCGGGGGGCGGATGGCCGGGGGCGGAGTGGGGGTGGCGGGGGGCGGATGGCGGGGGGCGGAGTGGCGGTGGCGGGGACATGCGGGGTGGGGGTGGCGGGGACCTGCGGGGGGTGAGGGTGGGTGTACGCGGGAGGGTGTGTGGTGAGGGTGGCGGAGAGAGAGGAGGGGGTGTGGGTGTGGGCGGAGAGAGGAGGGGCGGGGGGAAGATGGCGGGGGGCGGAAGGGTGTGGGTGTGGGCGGAGAGAGAGGAGGGGGTGTGGGTGTGGGCGGAGAGAGGAGGGGCGGGGGGCGGATGGCGGGGGGCGGAGTGGGGGTGGCGGGGGGCAGATGGCGGGGGGCGGAGTGGGGGTGGCGGGGGGCGGATTGCGGAGAGAGCGGGAGGGTGTGGGTGTGGGCGGAGAGAGAGGAGGGGGTGTGGGTGTGGGCGGAGAGAGGAGGGGCAGGGGGCGGATGGCGGGGGGCGGAGTGGGGGTGGCGGGGGGCGGATGGCGGGGGGCGG
The DNA here is from genome assembly GCA_020310875.1 of Ceratopteris richardii. Classification (NCBI taxonomy): domain Eukaryota; kingdom Viridiplantae; phylum Streptophyta; class Polypodiopsida; order Polypodiales; family Pteridaceae; genus Ceratopteris; species Ceratopteris richardii. The sequence goes on along the minus strand of CM035433.1, from coordinate 139,230,152 downwards.
AGTGGGGGTGGCGGGGACATGCGGGGTGGGGGTGGCGGGGACCTGCGGGGGGTGAGGGTGGGTGTAGGCGGGAGGGTGTGTGGTGAGGGTGGCGGAGAGAGAGGAGGGGGTGTGGGTGTGGGCGGAGAGAGGAGGGGCGGGGGGCGGATGGCGGGGGGCGGAAGGGTGTGGGTGTGGGCGGAGAGAGAGGAGGGGGTGTGGGTGTGGGCGGAGAGAGGAGGGGCGGGGGGCGGATGGGGGGGGGGGGGGGGGCGGAGTGGCGGTGGCGGGGGGCGGATGGCGGAGAGAGCGGGAGGGTGTGTGGTGAGGGTGGCGGAGAGAGAGGAGGGGGTGTGGGTGTGGGCGGAGAGAGGAGGTGCGGGGGGCGGATGGCGGGGGGCGGAGTGGGGGTGGCGGGGGGCGGATGGCGGGGGGCGGAGTGGGGGTGGCGGGGACATGCAGGGTGGGGGTGGCGGGGACCTGTGGGGGGGTGAGGTTGGAGTTATGGCGGAGGAGGCGGGAGAGAGAGAGAGAGAGAGAAAAAGGGAGAGGGAGAGAGAGAGAGAGAGAGAGAGAGAGAGAGAGAGAGAGAAAGAAAGAAAGAAAGAAAGAAAGAGGGGACGGGAGAGAGAGAGAGAGGGAGAGAGATAGAGAGAGAGAGAGAGAGAGAGAGAGAGAGAGAGAGAGAGAGAGAGAGAGAGAGAGAGAGAGAGAGAGAGAGAGAGAGAGAGAGAGAGAGAGAGAGAGAGAGAGAGAGAGAGAGAGAGAGAGAGAGAGAGAGAGAGAGAGAGAGAGAGAGAAAGGGAGAGAGAGAAAAAGAAAGAAAGAAAGAAAGAGAGGGAAATAGAGAGAGAGAAGGAAAGAGAGAGAGGGAAAAAGAGAGAGAGTGAGGGAAAGGAGAGAGAGAGGGAAAGAAATCAAAAGAGAAGAGGGAGAGAGAAAGAAAGAGAGGGAAATAGAGAGAGAGGGGGAAATCGAAAGAGAAGAGAGAGAGAGAGAAAGAAAGAGAGGGAAATAGAGAGAGAGAAGGAAGAGAGAGAGGGAAAAAGAGAGAGAGAGGGAAGAGAGAGAGGGAAAAAGAGAGAGAGAGGGAAAGAAATTGAAAGAGAAGAGGGAGAGAGAAAGAAAGAGAGGGAATAGAGAGAGAGAGGGTGAAAGAGAGAGAAAGAGAGAAAAAGAGAGAGGAAAGAAACAGATGGCGGGGAAGAGAGAAGGGAGGGGGATCTAGAGACCCCCACATCAAGATTTTGCACCGTCCCTGGTGCAATTTCTTTATTTGCTTATTTTTTCCATGAAGAAAATAAAAGAACTATGGTATGTATAGGGAATGAATTTCATCTGCTTGCATCAATTCAAATAACTCTTCACCCTGGAAATATTGACTAGGGGAATCCTTTTACCCTGCAAATCTTCCAGATGCACTGCGCCATGTGGCAATACCTTGAGTACCTTATAAGGTCCTATCCATTTAGGTGCCAATTTTGTTGAAATTGCCGGGACTTGATGCACTAAAACCATGGACCCTTGAATTTCATTCGATCTCAGATACTTGTCATGTAATTTTTTGCGCTCTTCTTGTGTCACCAGAAGTTTCTGCATTGCCCCTTCTCTGTATTCTTCTAATGCCACCAATCTCTGAATGGGGGGTTCAATTCCAATGGTTTTGATTCCTAGTTCTTTTCTGATAATGAACTCGAATGGTGCCAATGCTTCTTTCCCATATACTAACCGAAATGGAGTTTCGCCTGTGGTTCCCCTCTTCGTGGTTCTGAAAGCCCAGATTGCACCAATTAGTGCTAGTGGCCAAGAGCTTTGATGACCAAAAGATAATTTGCGAAGTAGTCTGATCAAAATCTTATTGGAGCTTTCTGCTTGACCATTTGCCCTTGGGTAGTAGGAACAAGATTTTTTATGAAAGATTTTCTACCTGTCAAATATAAACTGGAGCAATTGATTTACAAAATGTGTGCCCCTATCACTAGTAATTTCCAGTGGGCAACCAAATCTTGAGAAAATACGTTTATACATAAATTTAGCTACTGTTAAAGCCGTGCAGTCCACTGTAGCTTTAGCCTCTATCCATTTAGTGGCATAGCATGTGGCCATCAAAATATACTTTTTACCTCCTGGTTGCCCAAATGGGCTAATTGGCCCTATGAAATCAAGACCCCATCGTTCAAATGGAAGCCATCCTGTAGATATGACCAATGGTTGGAAATTGAATCAGGTTGGCGCGGGAGCACACCTCTGGCAGATGTGGCATTCTTTAGCGAACTTGATTGCATCTTTGAAAATATGAGGCCACCATAAACCCTTGTGGATGATTTTATGAGCCAATTCTTCCCCCTTTAGGTGTCCTTCACTGTGTGCAGCCTCTAGCAAAAGATTTACCTCCTCTGGATAGACACACCTTCTCAATATATCATCCTCGCAGTATTTATATAAATTTCCATTTATAAGAGAATATGCTTTGGTTTTCAAGAGCAATCTTCTCTTTTCTACAGGTGTCAAGTGTTCTGGGATCTTTCCAGTAGTCAGAACATGGAGAATTTCATCATACCAACCAGTCCGGATTACTACTAGAAAAAGATTGCTATCCACCAATTCATCATTAATACCTCTTGCCTTTTCGCTCATTGCCGTTCTGGACACTTGATCTGCCATGTAGTGCTCTTTTCTTGGCTTAATATGAATATCAAAATTAAATTCTTGAAATAGGAGTAACCATCTCAAGATCCTTCTGGCTACTCTAGGCTTGTTTATCAAATACTTCAAAGGCTGATGATCAGAAATAACAATGAAATGTACACCAAGGAGATAATGTCGGAACTTTTGAAGGGCAAATACGATAGCCAAACCTTCTCTTTCCGTTGTACTGTAATTTCTTTCAGCTTGGTTGAGTAGTCTGCTTGCATAAGAGATAGGTCTATCCACTTTGTGAGATGATGGTTGAGCTAGAACTGCACCAACAGCATGAAGACTAGCATCTGTATGTACATGAAATTCTAATGACCAATTAGGAACACTTAAAAGTGGAGCAGTACATAGCCTCAACTTTAGTTCACAAAATGCTTTGTCAGCTTCAGCACTCCATGAGAAAGGGATCTTTTTGCTGGTAAGCCTTGACAAGGGCTTAGCAATCTTCGAATACATCCTAATGAATCTTCTGTGATACCCTGCATGGCCCAAGAAACTTTGCACTTCCTTTGTGCTTTGTGGAATAGGCATGGAAAGAATAGGTGTAACCTTTGCAGGGTCAACAGTTATGCCTTCAACAGATACTATGTGACCAAGAAGAGTGCCCTTAGTGACCAAAAAGTGACATTTATCAGGATTCAGTTTCAAACCTGTTTTGAGACATTGCTCAAAAATTTCTTTTAAATTTTCCAAATGGTCATGGAAATCTTGAACTGCTGCCCTTCTATCTGTACCTAAAAATACTGAAAAGTCATCCATGAAAATGTGCAGAAAGGTTGTTAACCATTTGCCCAATATCAGATACATCGTTCTATTAAATGAAGCTGGTGCATTCTTCAAACCAAAAGCCATTCGAGTATAGACATAAGTGCCCCAGGGAGTGACAAAGGCTGTTTTGTCCCTATCATCAGGATGGATCACTATCTGATTGTAGCCACTAAAACCATCCAAGAAACTATACAAAGTGTGACCAGCTACTTCCTCAAGTACTTGCTCTGTGAAGGGCTGAGGAAATACATCTTGAATAGTCGCTTTATTCAAAGCACGGAAATCAACACATACCCTTATTTTTTCACTATTTTTCTTAGGCACAATAACCATAGAAGAAAGCCACCTGGAATGTTCTACTGGCACAATTATACCTGCTTCTTCTAATTTTGTAATCTCTGCCTTTACCGCCTCTGCATACTTCGGATTGAGTCGATATGGCCTACTTCTAACTGGCGCGGATCTCTCAACTAAGGGTATCCGATGTAACCCAAGCTCTTCTGGTATTCCTGTTAAATCTTTGTAGGACCATGCAAGGACACTTTTGTAAGTAAACAGCAAGGAAGTTACCTTCTGTAGCAAAGGAGGATAATGCCACAACCAGGATGCCAAATGGACTATTTGAGGGTTCTCTTCATCCCCTAAATTTACTTCTTGAACCAATGTTTCAGGACTGGTCTTGCTTGAGAAATCATCTCCACTATATGCAGGAGTGGATTTTAATTTATATTCTGCAACATGTTCTTTCATCCATCCTATAGGTATATCTGTAAAAGGAAGATCTTCTCTGCTCTTAGGTTCATAATCTTCCCTCTCTGATACTTTTATATTGGTTGCCTCCTCAAGGCTTGTGCTTTCCTGCAATTGCTCATTCTCCAACACCTTCTGGTCTTCATTGCCCCTTCCTGTAATTACCTTATCTGCATTTTCTTCCTCAATTTCATTAATCTCCACTATGCAACACTTTGCACTTCCCATCATCCAATTTAACAATGTATCATCTTCTTGGGGTATAGAGGGCATTACCTGAGTATCCACAGTATATCCAGTGGTTTTTCTTGAGTCGAATCCCTCTTCCAAATGTAATTGTAGTTGGCTATTGGTGCTTGTTGAAATCCATAGTTTGTTTTTCCCCCAATCTTGCAAAGCTTTTGCTTGTCTCAGCCAAGGTCTCCCCAGGAGCAAAGGATAGGAAGTCTCCTGTGGAAGTGCAATAACAACAAAATCCAACACAAAGTGGCAACCCTGTACTACCATCAATACCTTTACAATAATGCCAAGTGGCGCAACCCGATGTTGATCTGCCAATGTAACCGTGAATGGTGCCAACTTGGTGGGGTTCAATTTCAGCTTCTTCATTGTAAAATCTGGCATCAAATTGATACCAGAGCCTCCATCTATGATCACACCTGTAAGAGCTTCATCCTTTATACAAACTGATAATCTCGAACTTTGGTAGTCTGCTAAGGGTGCAGGATGAAAATCAACCATGAAACCATCTATACTAGGTGATTGGACCAAGTGAGCAGAGTGTATAATCTTTAATAAATCACTTCTTATTTGTGAATCCATCCTTATAAGTTCATAGAGACTAATCTTGTGATGAATACCTTTCAAGATCTGTTCAATGTTTACCTCCTTAGTGTTTTCTTGCAGACTTGTTGGTTGGCCCTTTAGAGAAGTAGTCATCTTATCATAACCTCCTTCAATTTCTACTTGATCCTTCCATCCAGACTCCTTTTCTTCCTCTTTATCCTGAAATCCTTGTTGTTCATCTCTCTGGGTGGCAGCTGCTTGCCTAGCTCTAGTCATCATGGGCATTGCAGAGGATGAAACAACATAAGTCTGAGTGGTTTTTCCTTCTTCAAGTGGAGAGACTGCAATCATATGAATTGGAGCAGGACGACCTCTTGGGCAATCTTTGGTATAATGATCCTTGGCTTCTGGACAATGTTGACAAGGAGGTGCATCCTCTGGGAGGGAACACCTTTTTTGCATGTGGCCGTACTCACCACAACGATAGCACATCAAAGGTCTATTATATCTAGGCTTTGCAGGCCTATTCTCCTCTCTATTAGATGTATTTGAAGTACTAGCATAGTATGAATCCAAAGTTTGAGGGTTACCTCTCTTCTGTGTACCCTTGAGGTAGTAGCAATCTCTGGCTTCATGCCCATCCTTCCCACAAAATTGACAGCTTACCTTATTGGGACAATTAGCATTGGAATGTCCATTGTTGTTAGAGATCGTGCACCAAATTTGTCTCCTTATATCCTGAGTGGTCCTCAAATCTTCTAACTCACGGTGAAGTTGAGCTACTTCATCATCAGTGCGACGCAATGGTGGCAAGACCTTCTCTTCTTGTTGATTTTGTTGCATCTTCAATGCTTCCAATTCCCTCCTCAGTTGCTCAATAGGATCCATGTCTACAGCGTACTTTGGTTGTGTATCCCCTTCGAAATATTGCCTTGCTTCTTCAATGCGTGATGCGGCTGCAACAAAATCATTGAGGGTCGCATCCAATCTAAGAGACTCACGAAGCTTCTGCTGAGATGACCTGGGCAGCACCTTTTCAATCCACTTTTTAACCAAGAAGTCACCAGGAGCATGTGGTAGGCGTGCAACAAGTGCTTTTGTTCTAGTGTGAAGTTCATGAAAAGATTCACCTAGTCTTAGCTTCAAATTCTCTAGCTGATCTAGAGCTCTTTCTGAGGAATCACTTGGTCGGAATGTCTGTGAGAACGCTGCCTTCAAAGCCTCCCATGTAGTGAAATGGCCATCTGCATATTGACTATACCATTTATCTGCAAGACCCTCCAATGTGGATGGAAAGAGTGCCAGCATTGCATCCTCTCTATTTTGCAAACCTCGTCCACGGCATAAAGAGATGAATCTTCTCACATGATCATCAGCATCCTCATAGGCTTGTCCCTTGAAGGTAGGGAATTTGATATTTAATCTGGAGAGTAAATGAGAGAGATCCTCCATTTGTACTGGTGTTTCTTCGGACGTATCTGAGGAGAAGTCTAGAGTTCTCCTATACCCCTCTTTTGACAATGGTGTCGCACCCAAATCAATAGATAAATTTAGGGAGGACAGAGGGGAGGTAGACTCACTAGCCGTGGTTATTGCTAACTTGTTAAGGCTCCTTCGAACACGAAGAGATTCCTTATCTGCTCGTGTATGGGTCATGTACCTATTCGCGATTGCAATAGGGAAAAACACCTCTCACAGAAATGCAAAGGTCCCACCGTGCGTGCCAAACTGTAGAGGAGGTACTGGGGTATTCGCTTTTAACAAAGGTAGAGAATGAAGATTAAACACGTCCAGTACATCACCTACTCAAGGGGGGTTCTCTTTAGTGAAGTATACCCTTTAACATTTCTGTGAGCAGGCAGACACAAGAATTGTACAGAATGGCAAATGCTTCAGAAAATATGGACAACAAATGACCAAGGAAGACCAATCAATTCTTGATTTAACTCAGATGATTACAAGGTTGGTCAGATGCTCAAAAGTGCAGGCTTAGAAGGCTAACATGCCATCCTAGAAATAAATAAGCTCAATGCACAGAATCTTCTCATCACCTTAAGGGGCTAAGTACATGCACTCTAACTGAGAACAATACAAATGGTAAGATTTGCTCAAGAGAATAGAGCTCAATCACCAATACTGACTCACGGAAAGAAAAAAAAATCCAAGGCACTTTCTTAAACTATAGTGCTCATAGCCCTCAACTGAGAAGCCTATCCTCTGTATCCACACTACAGAGTAGCTCCTACAATAGGCTTGAAACCACCAAGTGGAAGAGACGACTTCTGCACGTATGCCGCGTAAATGAAACTCCAAAAAAAATGTACCAAAAATGTGTGTACCGTGTACATGTACTCCCGTGTACCCAAATGAGCACAAATCCATTGTTTTTATAGGCCTCAATAGGCCAAGAGGCCTAGCCGAATCTTCACGTCCACTGATCACGCGCCGGTTAATCACCCAAAATTGGGGGGTAGGTCAAATATTCCACTTGATTTGAATTAGATCCACAAAAATAGGTAGTCGCCGTGAATGGTTGGCGGCAACATTTGTTCATCCACTTTTACTCTTGACAACACCTTTACTTTTTCACACAAAAAGAGCTTTTCAGTCCAGATTTGCTTAATTGTGTACAAAAAAGCTTTCTGTGTTTAGGAATCCCCTTCTTGAAAATTGATGACCGCCTTACTAGCATCCACTTGTTTGTCCGTACCATAGTTAGAACCTCCTTATTTGTGATTCCATCCCATAGTCCATCACTTGGCAATCTCCAAAAATCCAACATCTTTGATTATTATTATTATTATTATTTTATTTTTTCTCCTTCCTTTCCTCGTGCGGTAGTGCAACCATTGACTTCGGCATCAACTCGACCTCCAAAATACCGCATATATCCCTCCTCCGCTCGCCCCATGTATAAGCATATGCCTGGATGTGTGTGTATGTAGGTGTGTGTGTGTATGTGAGGTTGTGCATGTGTGTATGTGTGGGAGTGGGTGTGAGGGTATGTGTGTGTATGTGTGTGTGTGTGGGGGTGGGTGTGAGG
>CM035433.1:139134629-139214629 GCA_020310875.1 Ceratopteris richardii | reverse complement strand
ACCGAATAAATATTGGAAACAATTAGCGCCAAGAACGGAGATGGAGGAGTATGAAAGTCAATCTTCCATGTCATATTCTTATTGGCAAAAATCATTAGTCGGAGAAACAAAAACAAAAGCTTAGAGAAACATTCATCATGATCTAATGGATAGAGAAATTTGGATGCATGGATTTTAAGAAGGAGCAAAGAATGCACATACAATTAATATTTGTCGCACTCTTAAAAGCTCATGGTGTAGGTTCGAAAACAAGTTAACACAGCATTGAATGAAGTGATTGCACACTTAAACAAAATACTTTAAAATCATAAATCGTAGGAATGACATAATCACTGCATAAGTTCAATTATCATCATCATGATAAACAGCTAAGGGGGACGAAGGGTGTGGCACCACAAGGGGGAGGGGTTGCAAAAGGGAGAGAGAGAGAGAGAGAGAGAGAGGAGGGCGGAGGGTGGGAGACTGTGGGGGTGTGGGGGCTGCGGGGCGAGAGAGAGAGAGAGAGAGAGAGAGAGAGAGAGAGAGAGAGAGAGAGAGAGAGAGAGAGAGAGAGAGAGAGAGAGAGAGAGAGAAGAGGGCGGAGGGTGGTGGGCCTATGGGGGGGGTGGGAGCTACGGGGCGAGAGAGAGAGAGAGAGAGAGAGAGAGAGAGAGAGAGAGAGAGAGAGAGAGAGAGAGAGAGAGAGAGAGAGAGAGAGAGAGAGGGAGAGAGACAGAGAGAGAGAGTGAGAGACAGAGAGAGAGAGAGAGAGAGAAAGATTGCACTATGCATGTTGCTTGGATTCATTGCAATAGAGGATAAGAGCTAGTCCAAATAGATCTGAAAACCAATTTCTTGCATGGGTATCTTAAAGATGAGATCTATATGGAACAATGAAATGGTTATGTAATTCCTATCAAGGAAACCCTAGTTTGTAAGCTGAAGAAGAGCTTATATGGACTAAAACAATAATTTAGAGAATGCTGCTAAAATTTGATGCATTTTTGCTATAGGTGCTATCTCTTGGAGTTTTCGTCTTCAAGAATGTACAATTGTTTCCAACACAGAAGCAAAGTATTTTGCATCAAGTGAGGCATGTAAGGAAGCATTGTGGCTTTCTTGTCTTCCTTGTGATATGTGTCTACCTCAGCATGTGCCTCATTTCCTCAGTGATAGTCAGAGTGTCATTGCTTTGGCTAAGAATGTGGTCTATCATATAAACACCAAGCATATGTATCACTTCATTAGAGATTTCTAACATACGCTTTAACCAAAGCTCTAACATACGAAGCAAGCTGAGAAATCATGCTTCCAGAATTAAATTGAATTAAATTGGACATCTGAAGTATCCCTTCACATTGGATAGGTGACCTATAAAATTTGTGATGAGCAAGGGTAATCTTTCCAACATATGTCGATTATATGATTTTATACTTCATTGAAAAGTTTTATTTTTGTACTTGAAGATTAGGATCTTGATGTATTTTTCAAGTCCAATATGAATCCCAATGATATTATAATTAATACGAATTTTATGCTAGACCTACGTGAGTTCTTCTCTCTTTTTTGAGAGGGTTATAGTATGTAAACCTTTTCACTAACTTGAATCCAAAACTGGGGAAGGCATTTGAACATGGTATTGGAGGAGATGATGGACACCTTCTAGAGATGAGATAGTGCTGGAAATTCCTGCTTCACACGAGAAAAAACTGAGTTGAGGAGTGCAAAGTAGACCTCTTGAGCTTTCCAAAAAGCACAAATAATCACCTTGATCAAAACAGCTAAATTGGACTTTCATTGTGAGCCAAAAACTTGCTATTTGGTCACTACACCTATTCAGAGAAGTGAATAGTACTCCTTCCCTTGTAATCATTGGACAAAATCCTTTTGAGAATATGTAATTGACTACAATAGCTAACCTTCATAAGTTATTTCACTTAAAATGATCAACTATGCTCAGAGAATGATGCTTAGCAAAAGTAAGATGCATCACGATATTTTAGGGAGTTATGAGTATGCATACCATAGAGAAATGTTTTGAACATATCTTGAGAATAGCTTAGGAAATTGACATGACACTTTGTAACATACAAATAGATTATGTAATGAATCTATATCAACTTCAATAACTAAAAATGTTAAAGCACATGCCGAGCAAACGGTCAAAGAAGCTCACTATTCTGAGTACTATATGAAAGAGTAGAAGAGATGAGACATGGGAACATTATATGTATTAATGCATATAAATTACAATGACATTGTGAATTAATCATTGCACAATGTGAGGCCAAGAAAAGAGCTGTAATGTGACACAAATTCCTCTGAAACCTTTGCTATATCTCCCCTCTTTTCCACATGACTAGGTAATCATCTTTTCCAGCATGTTGTTGGAGCTAAGAGTCCAATTTGAATTCAAATCTTTACCTAAAAGTGTTCCAACATTTTAGGACTTGAATTTCTATAAAACCTCACCAAATAGTTTGTGGAAGGATCCTCCCAAGAACTCGTAATTGTAGGTGCTCCTTTTACATGTGCACTTTTACAAAGATAAAAGTCATGCTTATACAAGTGGGTAGTCATATGTGACTTCATGCGAGTTCATAAAAATTAATATCCAAATGTCCAACTATGTAGGCTTGGATCCACTTGCAACAACACATGGTATATTGGTGTGTTTGAAATTTTTTTGATCCATTTTTTGGATCACCAATTTTAGTACACTGTTAGACTAATGTTTCTATAGATGTGAATTACATTTGTATGAGTTTGAATGCATAAAACTTACAAGCTTGAAAGATAATAACTTTTCTGGAGATAAGTAAAATTTGAAGAGCTACATGTATGAGCTATGTGAATGAATAAATGTATGCTTCTATCATAAACCAAGGAGTAATTTGCAATTTCGTTTGTATCTCATTTCGTATGTAATGTATGTATCTCATTATGTAATGTATGTAACATTAACCCTTTAATGTTAAGAGACAGTAACTTAATGTGATTCATAAGAGACATCAACAATAGATATCAACATCTCCAAGAAGCTTCCACAGTACTCATGCTTGAGCAAATTAGGTAGTAACCTTCCTCAAGGATTTCTATTAAGTCTCTCTCCAATAATTGCTCCTGCATCACACTAAGACCGGCAGTAGAAAGGAAAAACCCAACAGCCTTAAGATGATTACCACAGTCAAAAACACCATACTAATCAACATGTTTATTGTAAACTATCAACATGACATGGATACTTCCATTGGAATCTTGCACATTACCCAAAAGAAAAGAAGCAATCTTATTATGATACATGTATTACTCACTCAGATTATTTATTAAGAGAATTTGAAACGGCACTCTAATGCCACAAGTAGAAAAGATGAGCCCAAGCACCTTAACATGGCCATAGATAGAATAGGTGACATTATTTTTAGATTAATAACTTGGAGCCCTATCATCGAGTTGAATCATTAAATTCATTTCACCATAAAAAAGAGCACGCTCTTTTCTCAAGCTTGTTAGAAACTTCAGCATAGATACAAACTCTCAAGGGAGCACTAGATTGTGCTCTCCGAGTTCACTAGACAAGATTTTGGAAATATACTTTCAATTGCAAGAATACTGATGTAGGAAAAATAGTACAAGAATATGTAGGTGAAACATGAAGCCCACAACCCGAGACTAATAGGTAGGGATAACTCAGCTATAGATGATACAAGAGATCCCACCAGCCGAGATCATAGGTCTCGAGCAAGATCTCTAGATTACAAGAACTCCCTTCAGCGAGATTATCTAGATATAAGAAATGACTAGACAAGATTACATGCTACGAGATTACAAGAGGACAAGGCTAGATGTCCAAGAACTAGATTAGACAAAACTAGAACAAGGAACAAAATAAGAAGTGACACAAGAACTTAGAGAGTACTTAGTTGGCAGTCATGACTCCTTGAGCTCCCAAGACTTGCATTGGCAAAACTGAGTATGTATGTGGCCAAGGCCTACACACATAGGATTTCAAGGGTGGTTTCCAATGGCGGTTGGGAGCCGATGATGTCATCAATGATATCAACAATCCAAACAAGATTTCTAGATGTCAGAATTTAGCAAATAGATAGTCGATCTTAGGGTTTTGGCTTATTCTAGATGCAATGGAAGCATTGGTTTTTACTAAATCGGAACCAATCATGAGATATAGGATTCACATGGGATCTGAGGTTTGTGATGGTTTCCTTTGTCCATGATATCATCTCCTCCTCAACCAATGAGTTCCACAAGGAGTGATCATGTTTCCTTGTCTCCGCTTCATTGGATTTCACTTATGGAATTCTCAAACCTTGATTGGTGATCTCTCGATGTTTTCTACAGGTTCGCAAGTATGATCATTAATGTCATACCCTTTCCAATGAATAAGGTACTCCAATCTTCCTTGGGATATTCTCGAATCTAGGACATGCGTGACTCCAAATTCTTCATGATCATCAATCTCTATAGGTGGTGAAGGATTTGTTCTCTCCCCCCCTTAATGGTGAAATCAAATATGGTTACAACATGGGTACATGGAAAACTAGATGTATTCTCTTGGTACTTGGGAGTTGGAGCTTGACGGTGACTTGATTAATCTTTGGCCAAGATGGTGAATTGACCAATTCTTTGGTGATTTAATTTTTCATAAGGGCTTGAAGATTGCAAATTGTTTCTGAGTAACCATACTTTATCCCCAATTTGATGCAATGGATTTTGAACACGATGTTGATCTGCATAGTACTTATATTTTATTCACTCGAAAATGTCATGCTGCAAGATTGTCATGAAGTTGTTGAAGTACTTGGATCTTGGGCATTCCTAGAGGGACATACAATAGGTTCTTATAGAGTAGTAACCCATCCTTTTCCTCAATTTTTTTTACTTCTTAGACTTTTCCTTCTTGAGCTTTCTGCTTAAGGTTACAAAAACAATTCATCTTGTGGTAGATTATATTGCAGCAAATGATTCAAGGTTGAATCTTCATGGTGGCTTAAAGAGATAGCTAGTAACCAGAGATGCTCAGGCTTGAGTAATACACTCTTTTGTTGATCAAAGGCCTCTTTACCCTTCTTTGCTCCAAGGTAAGATCTTCTCAATAGGGCATCTGACTGACATTTTTAACGTCCTGGATGGTATGTGATGACAAACTCGAATCTGGATAGGAAGTTACTCCATCGCAATTCCCTTCTATTGAGGATGTGGGTGCTCATAAAATACTCTAAGTTCTTGTGATTTGCATACACAATAACCTTATGAGTTGCTCCTTCTAGATGGTGATGACAAGTATCAAACGTGTCCATTATGGCAAGAAGTTCTTTATCATGGATTTCATAATTAATTTCTGAAGGAGAAAATTTCCTTGAATGATATGCAACTAGATGTAGGTGTCCATCATCTCCATATTGGGATAGAAAGGCCCCTATGGCAAATTATGATGCATCTATTTCTAGGAACAAGGGATTGTTGGAATCACCAGGAACTAGAATAGGGGCAATGGTGAATGCTGATTTCCAGGTCTTAAAAGGCTTTTTCGGCTTCTTTGGTCCATGAAATTTTTTATTTTCTTGTAAGCTTGGTAAGAGGTGTAACTATCATGGAGTAATCTCTAATGAATATCGTGTAAAAATTGGCAAGCCTTAGAAAACATTTTACATCTTGAACACAAGAAGGTGGTTTCCAATCAAGGATTGTCTTGATCTTCATATGGTCCATAAAGATTTCTTTCTTTGATACAATGTACCCTAAACACTCAACTTCTATCTAATGGAAAGAGCACTTCTCCAATTTCTCATACAACCCTTTTTCCCTTAATTTGTCTAGGAGTATCTTTACGTGACATTCATGATCTTCTAGATTTTTGGGGAATATCAAGATATCATCGAGATATATTAGCAAAAAAGCATCTAAATACTCTCATAAGATATCATTCATCATATGTTGAATGAATGTTGGAGCATTTGTGAGACCAAATGGCATAACTCCGTATTCAAAGTGCCCATACCTTGTTCGGAACGTTGTCCTCCTTTCATCTCCTTCTCTGATCCTAACAAGATTATATGCTCCTCAAATGTCAATCTTCTTGAAGAAGCTTTCTTTTTTCAAGCATTCCAAGAGCTCCAATATAAGTGGTAGAGGATATGTGTTCTTTATTATGACTTCATTAAATGCACGATAGTCCACACACATTCAAAGAGTTTTGTCCTTCTTCTTTACAAATAGGATAGGGGCTCCAGGAGGAGACTTTGAGTGTTTGATAAACCCCTTGGCTAGATTTTCATCAATATTCTTATGTAATTTTGTAAGTTCATATGGGGATAGTCTATAGCTTGGCCCAAAGGGTGGTTGTGCTCCCTCATGAAGTTCTATTGCACAATCATAAGGTTTATGCTCTAGGAGCATATCCATATTCTTTTTTTTCAAAACCATCTTCAAAACCGTAGCTTTAGTGAATCATATTTCTTGGGCTCTTTGGTTGGTATGGCCTCGATCATATATGTTCTTTTCCTCCTTAATAAATGTATGAGGGCTTTGACTCTGACATATGTCAGGTTCTTCTAGATATCTTGGTGGGTGATTTTATTCTTTTCCCAATTAGTTTCTGGATTATGTTTCTTTAACCACAGCATTCTTATGATAACCATATTTACTAGACTCGATATTATAATGAAACATATGTGGGAACCAGGGTTGCCAAGGTGTGCTCTTAGTGGTGTGGTTTCCATGGTTATATTCCTATATGCTAGAGGTGACCCATCTACTTCATTTAGTACTCATTTGATCCTCCAAAGTACTAGAAGTCCATGTTTCTTAACTAGCCCTTCATCGATGAAACATGAGGAGGCTCCTGAATCTACTAGAGCTATAAGGGAAAGGGTATTCTTAGGCATGAATAACTTGCCGGGGGCAAGACATGTTTCTATGGGTGTGGCTCAAATAATGAGACCCTTTCTTATATCATGGTCGAGCTTTACGGTCTCTTTTACAACTAGACTTCCTTGTTTCCTTGCTCTAATTTTAGTTGAAATATTTTTAGGGTCTCCACAATAGAGGCATAACTTGTTATCCCTCCGTTGTTTCTCCTGTAGTGCTAGAGGATGGAACCTAGTTACATATATTTGCATAGGCTCGGGCATAAACTCATCTCTAGGAGCACGCTGGAAGGGTTTTTATTGGCGAGGTCTTCCTTCTACTTATTTTTTTGCACTTATCACATTGAATAGCTTGGTTCATGTATTGATTCAATGTCTTAACCTCTACCATCATGAGTAGAAGGTCCTTTACATTATCTCTGAAGCCCCATCAAAATTGTCTTATGAAATAACCTTCATGCCAAGTGAGGTCACATATCAAGTGCCTCAATTGTGATGCATAGGTAGAAGCAAGGCGGTTACCTTCACATAGCTTTTGGAGTTTTTTTTCAACCACTCGACTCGTGTCTGTATCTCAAAATGTGGTGGTGCGTTCTCCAAGAAACCTTGTATCATCATGAAGTACTACCATTTCTTGCTCCAAGATTGGGGTAAACCATGATAATGCTTTACCATAGAGCAAGGTTCCAATAAAATCGACCTTGGATGCATCATTAGGGTATCTATTAGGCTACACATAGATGTACAATCTGACTTGTTAAAAGAATCCTTAGAACTTTGTGCGATCACCATCGAAATTTTCTAGCATGCAAATGTTGGGTTCCTTCATGAAGGATGAATTAGGAAATTGGGTTCACGAGATGCTTCCTTGATTTTCTTGAAGATTCCCAACTCGTTCTTGTAGTTCCTAGATGAGTGTTCCTACATGCATCGGATGTTCTATCTCGACCTATGTCTACCTATGAGTTAGATCCTTGATTTGTTGTTGAAGACTCTAAAGTGATGCCATAATCTGCTCATAAGCATTCTCCATGATGCTTGATCTTGAATAAAATCTAGCCTTGTCAAAATATCAAGGGAGAACTAGATTGTGCTCTCTGGCTTCACTAGAAAAGATTTCGAAAACATACTTTTCATAACAAGAATACTCACGTAGGAGAAATAGTACAAGAATATGTAGTTGATACAAGAAGTCCCACAACTAGGGACGAATGTGTATGGATAATGCAGCTAGAGAGGATACAGGAGATCCTACAACCTGGGATCATAGGTCTGAAGCAAAATCTTTGGATTACAAGAACTTCCTTCAGGGAGATTATCTAGATATAAGAAATAACTAGACAAGATTTTGTACTATGAGATTAATGGAGAACAAGGCCAGATGTCCAAGAACTGGACTAGAAAAAACTCGAACAAGGAACAAGAGAAGAACGAAAACTCGAACTTGGAGAGTACTTGCTTGGCGGTCATGTCTCCTTGAGCTCCCAAGACTAGCATTGGCAAGAGTGAGTATGTATGTGGACAAGGCCTCATTATATAGGATTTCAAGGGTGGTTTCCAAGGGCGCTTGCAAGTTGAGGATGTCATTAATGATGTCAAAAATCCAAACAAGGCCTCCAAATGTCACCATTTAGCAAACAAACAATCGATCTTAAATTTCTGGCATGTTCTTAACAGAATGGAAGCATTGGTTTCTTCTAGTTCTGAACCAAGCATGAGATATAGGATTCACATGGAATCTGAGGTTCAAGATGGTTTCCTTTCTCCATGATACAAACACCATCATGAGGAATCCTCCTAAAAAATCACTACAGATAAAAAATTTGAAACATATAAGTGTTAGATACATTAGAGATGAAATCATACACTCTAATCATAGAAAAGTAATAGAAATTGAAAAAAAAAACACCATTATTTTCTATAGTTCTTAGTGGGTTTGGGCATAGAAACGCAGGCCCTCAAGGGATATTTTCTTTTAGTCTTGAGACTACTATGCTTTGAGGATTTGAGATCCTTAGTGTTGTCCACTTCAACATCATCTTGAGTTTCATCATTTTGAGTGAAATCATTGATAAAGTTTTGAACAAAGTTATTCAATTCCTGCAAGAAAAAATTGTCAAGTTCTTTCACAGAATTGGTACCTCCAAGAAAAGACTTCTCATAAGAATTTAGAGTAATAATAGAGCTTTTTTCTCCATTTGGCATGTGAGTTCAGCCCTCTTCTTCATTACTGAGAGGAGTGTTTGTAACAATTTGAACATCATCATTACCATTTTCATCCTCTATTAATGCATTGGGATCATGGTTTTCCCTATCATGAGTGCCCTTCTCCATCCTAGCTTTGAAGGGGATAGATACTTCTTCCAACAAAAGATCATAAATATTGATAGGTTTACCTTGTTTCCTTTTTTTAGGTTTAGTCAAGGGCTTATGGATACTTGAAGTATCATTGGAGGGACCATTATGGGGTTTATTCTCCTTAACCATGTCTTGTTCCTTTTTTCTTCATGTCAAGAGGGGACATACCTTAATTAAATGACCTTGCTTGTAAAAATGAGAACAAGCATTGGATAAATTCTTATAGCCGACCTTTTTCTCATGTAGGGACTTACCATGAGAGTCCTTAATAATCAAGGAAGTTTTGATGTGCTTAGAAGTATCAACCTCAATAATCACGTGGGGATCCCATTTGTGATTAATATTTCCCCTGTTTCTCAGCCCTAATACCTTGCCAATCAAACTACTTAAACTATCAATCCATAGATGAACCTTGGTTAGTCTAGGTCCCCTCGGGTTCAAGCCAACATACCATTTAAAGAAGGAAATAGGAGTGTTCTTACTTAACCATTGACCCTCACTTATGACTTTCAAGGCACTCAAGGCATGAAATAGGAGTGCTCTTAATTAGTTCCAAGTTGTTACGCTATTAGAATTAGGTCTAGGTCCATGAAATAACCCTATAATTACTTTCTCCCCAAGCTAAGCATGGCAAAGATCTAGAGCAGATATTATGTTCAACCACTTTTTGTTTTCCTTTTCCAACCGAGTTGTGAACATATAATAAATTCATACGTGATGGTCCAACACTCGTGAAGAAAGGATTTGCATGTTGTTTTACTTCTTTTACAAATCAATTATTGGAGAGAGTTGAAGTTCTGATGGAGAAACCCACATGTGCCCGGCATTGTTTACAAACTTGTCTCCCTTAGTAGGCACAATCCCACACCCTTGCAACATATTGATAGTACCACTTGGGGAGGATGGTCTCATTCCATTAGGGAAACCTTCGGGGTCCATTAGATGGAGAGCCATTTTGGTGATGTGATCATCATTTCTGTTCCTCCGAGTTCAAGAGCTAATAGCATAGCCATTCTATAATGCATCATGTAAAGACATCGCAGTAGGTTGGCATACCCTAGGTCAACACTGTAATGATGCACAAGAGGACCCTAGGTAAAGGTCCATAATATCTTGTAGCCCTCACGAACCCCTTAGGGTTCAAGGGTGAGATTAGAACATGCGTTGGAACCAAAACCCTAATAGCATGGGCTAATCGTGAAACCACGAAGGTGAATTTATTCACAATTTGCAGTGGATGATCTCCAATATTAGCAATGGAGGATCTTGCCCACCTCTCCATCAATTTTACCCATGCCCAAAGATTTTGGGGTCTCCTCAACAAGTGTTGTGCTCTAGTTGGTGTCTACAATCTTGGATAGAAAGAGATTCTATTGGGTTGCTTCAATAACATGGACCTTCTATTGTGGTAGCTATGGAGATCATAGATCCTCTAGAACATATGCTCTACTAGGAATTAGGCTATTTTCCAAGGTGGCAAGAAAGACTTTCTAATAAGTTGCAAAAAGGAGCTCACAAATGTTGTGGATCTTTGTACTAAATATATCGACAATGTTATTGACAAAGGTTTCAAAGTTAGAAATCTTTTCTTAGAAACTAAAGCTAGTAGCTGGAGAACTTCTCTCATCCCTCTGAATTCACCTTTGAGATTCACTATGTCCTTGTCCTTATGAGCTTTCCTAGTGTTTGTAATTGTACCACATGGGACAATTGATGTTTTGAGGTGGGGGCTTGCCCCTTGTACACTTCTAACTCTCTTACATTAATTGAATTATCTTGGTCTTTTCACCTTTGAGATTCCCTATGTCCCTGTCCTTATGAGCTTTCCTAGTGTTTGTAATCGTACCACATGGGACAATTGTTGTTTTGAGGTGGGGGCTTGCCCCATGTACAGTTCTAACTCTCTTACATTAATTTAATTATCTTGTTCTTCTCAAAAAAAAAACAATTAGCAAAAATATGGTGAAATGAGTGCCGGTCTTGGAAATCATCATCATTCTCAAAAGATAAGTAATCATCGCGTCTCTCAATTCACATTTTTGTTTAAAAGGAGGTTCTAAATTACGATATCCATCTTCCTCTCTTACGAGTCTCACTTGACGTTCGAATACGATTGTTATATGAATTTAATGTCGAACAGACGTGAGCTGAGTCTAGATTTGAACGCTATTGCAGGCATTAGAAATAGCCAGGACAAGCATCGTGATGCGGGGTCCATCATGAAAAATGTTGACCTGAAAACGTTTATAGCGCACGAGCTCATTAACATATAAAACTGTACTGCCATCATGAAAAATGAGAGTAGGAATTTCCAAATAACAAACTAAAAGATTTGATAAAATTTTCTTCCCAACCCGATCTCGTCGATCGTATCATACACCATATCAAGATAAAACTTAAGTTTTTCTTTATGGGATGTTTTTGAATTTTTCTCCTTAGCAAATTCAAAAACATCCCATAAAGATGTAATGGCATCAAGAATATATCTACCTTTGATGAATCCTTTTTGCTCACGCAAGATAATCTAATCCATAAGGCAACTAGGTCTTCTAGCCAAACAAGAGGAGAGGAGTTTGTAAAGAGAAATCCGACAAGTGATTGGTGTCCAATCGTTTAGGTAATCCTTGGCTCCTTTTCTATGTAGTACTTGATCACTCTAGTACTTATAAATATAGAAAGAGTACCTTTTCTCACATCTTCCTACCAAATCAAGAGAATTAAAAGATTCAAAAATATCTTTAAAACCAATAAATAATTCATTTCGGATACCATCAAGACCAAGGGATCTATAGGGTTTCAAGTTACTAATGGTTTCTCTAACATCAACGATAGAGAGAGGTAAGTGGAAAATAGGTGCCAAGTTAGTAGGAATAATTTTTCTTTTCTTTTTAGAGCGATAAGAGGCGGCCCTCTAAGAGTCCTCCCCCTTTTTAAGAGGCATAGATAAAACATTGTTAAAGTAGTAGACACCATCCTGCAAATTCTTTTTGATGTCAACATCATGACCTTTTGAACTCTTTTTAACCATATATAGAAATGAAGTCTATAACTTTTGTCGTTTTTCATAAGATCAAACATGTTTTAATTAGATTCCTCAACCTTCTGAGCCTAATTCTCTTGAGGAGGCAAGAGCGCCATAATCTAAGAGATAATCTTCCAACCTTAGTCCCCCTAAACCTGAAGGCACCTAAGAGAGAGAATGGGAGCATTAAAGTTGCTACCATGATCACTTCCATTTCACTGAGAATGATCATTGGTTTCTTATATCTAATCTGTTTGGCTATTAGTTTAAAAGGAGCAAAGAGACACTGAAAGTTTTTAATCAATCTTTCCTTTAGAGATTAGGCAAGAATGGTCCTTGAAATGCTTCCTAGAACTACCTTTCACATATTTGTATGTGTGTATATGCATGTTGTGTGTGTATATGTGTGTATATGCATGGATATGTGTGTATGAGTATGTGCATGTGTGTATGTATGTGTATATTATATGTCTTTGTATGTGTATGTATCTCAATGTGTGTATGCATGTATACGTATGCATGTGTGCATATGTATATACTTGTCTGGATATGTGCATGTGTATATATATATATATAAATAGGTAGAAAACTCAACAATATACCTTTATAGTGTCAAAATAGATACATTAATCCATCCAAAATGATTTTGAAGATTGAGAACAAGCAAGCTTACCTCCAAAAATAGTTGGAGAGTGAAGATATGAATGAAGGAGATTCTATGGAAAATTCTTTCACAAAGATGAAAGATTTGAAGCAACAATTGATTTCTATTGATGAAGACTTGCTAGACAATTCACTTGTGTAGACTATTGTAAATGGTCTTCCACATTTATATTAGAGTTTTGCTTCAATATCTGGTTGATGATGAAAGGCAATCAGAATGTCTTTACATTGGGTGATTAGTCTTTATTTTGTTGCTAGAAGATCAAACTAGAAAAAATTGCCATATCATGCATATAGCATAGCATATATATATAGAGAGAGAGAAGAATCCTGAAGAGAGAATGAGAGGGAATGGAAAATTCAGCTACTGCTTTTGTGTTTTTTCTCGAATATAGTGGCAGTACAGTTTTATACGTTAATGAGCACGTGCACTATAGACTTGTTTTGTTCAACGTTTTTCAGATACATTTGATGCATAGGAATGTAAGAACACATCAGATCAGACATCCCTTGATACATTTAGTTCCTTTCTTGTACCATTATAGAATAAATCAACCTTCTATTCACCTCCATATCCTATAAATGCACAACTTTCTAATTTATCATCATGTTTACTCCTTATTTCAATTGGAATCAATAAACATCATGTACATCCAAAATCTCTCGAGTGTGCAACATTTGGTTTCCTAATGTACCAAGCTTCATAAGGTGCTCTAGCATTTATAATGTATGTGAGAGCTCTACTCATGATCTATATATAACTGTTTACAACATCAACCCAATAATGATTAGGAATTCTCATTTCCTTCATCATAGTCGTAGTACATTTTGTAGTGTACCTATTTTTCCTTCCTACCGGACAATTTTTCTTTTGTGTTGTGTAAGTGGATGTGATTTGTCTCTTGAAGCCATTTGACGCCCAAAAATAGACAATCAATGGGATATACCCACTTCATCTGACCTTAAACACTTGATTTACCTATCATAAGCTATTCTTTTTTAAGAACAGCTTTGAACTTCTTGAATTAATAGAAGACATTTGACTTCTGCTTCATACAATAAAGCGATGTCATCCTTGTGCAATCATAAGCGAAAGCTATAAAGTATCTATTACCTCAAATTGATTTTTCGTTTATTCATCCACAAATATTTATATGGACTAGGTTAAGTGGATTATAGCTCACATAGTTTCTCCTCTTGAAAGGTAACCTACTTAGCCTACCCAACTGAGATGCTTCATACAAGTATTTAATATTCGGATAATAAAGGCTTGGTAACCCTAGCAGTAGCATCTTGCTTCCATATCCATCAATTTCTTAGTATTGATATGTCCATACCTTTTGTGTCATAGGTCCAATTTTGCTACTCTTTTGCTTCCGTATGTGAAGTAAGTAGTGTAGGTGAAATTTGGTTTCACATCCAATAAGAATAGCCATCCTTCCTTTTTGTATTTGGTTATCAATATAAAACATTTTGTAGGGTTTTCCAAGAAGCATACATCATGGTTGAGTTTGATGTGCAAACCTCGCTTATCCATTTGACTCACAAAAGTAAGATTCTTTGTGATTGGGGAACCATGAAGAACATCCTTCAAGAATTTAGCATTGCGAGATCCATCGAACATAACATAACCTATGTGTGTGATACCATGAGGGGTGTCATCACGTGTCCCCACATGCCCATTGGTTAATGAAACATGCATATTTGAAAAGAAATCTATTTTGCAACTCATGTGAGTGTTACATCTTCCATCAATGTACTATGTGCTTGATCCTTGTGTTTTGTAGTCATTTTTCATTTGAAGTAGATGCATAACTACCTTAAGATGACTACCTAGTCATGCAGAAAGAGGGGAGATATAGCAGGGCTTTCAGAGGAATTTGTGTCATATTACAACACTTTTCTTGGCCTCACATTGTGCAATGATTAATTGGCAATGTCATTGTAATTTATGTGCATTAATACATATAATCTTCCCATGTCTCATCTCTTCTATTCTATCATATAGTACTCAAAATAGTGAGCTTCTCTAACCGTTTGCTCGTCATGTCAATTGCCTCAGTTATTTTCAAGATAGGTTCAAAACATTTCTCTATGGTCTGCATACTAATAACTCCCTAAAATATCGTGATGCATCTTAGTTTTGCTAAGCATAATTTTCTGAGAATAGTTGATCATTTTAAGTGAACTAACTTATGAAGGTTAGCTATTGTAGTCAATTACATATTCTCAAAAGGATTCTCTCGAATGATTACAAGGGAAGGATTACTATTCACTTCTGTGAATAGGTGTAGTGACAAAATAGCAAGTTTTTGGCTCACAATCCAATTTATCTGTTTCGATCGAGGTGATTATTTGTGCTTTTTGGAAACAAGTTAGTGAAAAGGTTTACGTATTGTAACCCTCTCAAAAAAGAGAGAAGAACCCACGTAGATCTAGCATAAAATTCTTATTAATTATAATATCATCCGGATTCATATTGGACTTGAGAAACACATCAAGATCCTACTCCTCAAGTACAAAAAAAAAACTTCTCAATAAACTATAAAATCATATAATCGACATACGTTGGAAAGATTACCCTTGCTCATTACAAATTTTATAGGTCACCTATCCAATCTAAAGGGATAGTTCAGATGTCCAATTTAATTCAATTTAATTCTAGAAGCATGATTTCTCCACTTGCTTCGTATCTTAGAGCTTCAGTTAAAGCATCTCCAACATTACCTTGAGTATCAACCTTCTCAAGAATAATGAATTTAGTGGCTAAAAAATCTGTAATGAAGTGATACCTATGCTTGGTGTTTACATGATAGACTAGATTCTTAGTCAAAGCAATGACACTCTAACTATTCCAATGATTCTTGCTAGGATTAGAAATATATGCGCTCACAACTCCCACTATAAATGGAATGTTCTATCTCATAGCTACCATAGCATACATGAGACTACCAATAGCAAAATAATAAGGAATTTTACTCATGAATTATTTTTTTGTGATCTCATTTGGGGAAAACATCATTGGTAAGTTTCACATATGTAGGCAAAAGTGTACTCAATGTCTTTCCACCGTGCATATTTATCATGTGAGGTACTTCTGATAGGTACTCACTTTGAGAAAAGTATATGCATCTTTTACCCCTATCACAAGTAATGCTCATGCCAAGAATGGTTCTAGAATCCCCCAAATCCTTCATATCCAATGTCTCACACAACTTCCTTTTGAGAAATGATAAGTCATCATAGGACTTCCTAGTAATCAACATATCATCGAAATAAAGTATCAAGCATATGAAGCTACCATATGATCATCTCTTTTTGTAGATAGAATGATCCTCAATACTTTGAGAATAGCCTTCACACTTCATAAATGCATCAAAAGTTTAGCACCATTTTCTAAGGGATTGTTTTAGTCCATATAAGCTCTTCTTCAACTTACAAACTAGAGTTTCTTTGATAGAACTACATAACAATTTCATTGTTCCATATAGATCTCATCTTTAAGATAGAAATGCAAGAAATTGTTTTTCAGATCTATTTGGAATAGCTCTTATCCTCTATTGCAATGAATCCAAGCAACATGCATAGTGCAATCATAGATTGGATAAAGGATTTCCTCAAAAACACACCATGTTTTTGCTTGAAACCCCTTGCAAAAAGTCATGCCTTATACTTTGGAAAAGTAGTATCTGATGTAAACTTTAACTTATATACCATTTGCATGTTGAAGCTTTCTTGCTCTTTGGAAAATGTACTAAATCCCAAGTACGAGTACAATTTTGAATAGAATCCAATTCAGTCCTCATGGCATGCTCTCACTTGACATAATCCTCTTGTCTATATAGCATGTTTGGAGCAAGAAGGCTCACTAACATATGTTAGCATAACAAAATTAAAACCTCGACATATCTATTAGGTGGATACAGGACACAAAGAGAAATTTTCAATAGTTGTTAAATAGGAGCATTTGTAGACTGATTTGATTGGACACTATCTTGAACATCCCTATGTGTAGAATTTTTAACCACGCTAGTTAGAGGACTAGTATACTCAAACACCACTCTTCTCACTTCAACCTTCTTAATTAATTGTTTTTGCATCTTAGAGTCATTGAAAATGACATCACTACTTTTGACCACTGACTGTGTTTCAGGATCCCATAAGTGATATCCGAATTGGCCTTCTTACCATATCCAAGAAAAATGCATTTCTTTGACTTATGGTCAAGCTTTTATCTAGGATTATAATTGGGTATATGAACATATGATTCACACCCAAAGACTCAAAGATGATCATAATATGGTGGTTTCCTTGTCCACAACTCTTGCACCACTTGTAAACCTTTGGCACTACTAGGTGAAAGGTTGAGCACATGAGATGTAGTCGATACTGCTTCTACCCAAATGCCTTGTTAAAGGTTTTCATGATGCAACATAGAAAATACTCTATCTTGAACATTTTGTATTGGGGTATAAGGAGATCTTAGCTCTCTATAAATTTCTCTAGACTTACAGAAAATGATCAATTCATGCGAGATATACTCACTCCCGTTATTTGAACATAAAATCTTGAGCTTAGTTCCTTATTCAATCTCAACTAAAGCAAGTCATTTCTTAAAGGTAGGGAATACTTCATCCTTTGATTTGATAGGATATACCCGTACTTTTCTAGTAGCATCATCTATGAAAGTGAAAAAGTAAAGAGAACCACCTAACGAACTTTTCGACATAGGACCACACAAATCTATATGAATGAGATCTAAAGGCTGAATTGAAGATTCAATGTGCATTTTATCCATATTCCTAGTTTTCTTTCCATATTGAAAGTGCTCAGAAGTATCTTCAAACAAATATCTTCTGCATATACCAAGTAAAGACTTTTATTCCTTCACTAGGCTTCTATCCCATCACGATGTGTGCAGGAAGCATGCTAAATTATTTTAGGAGACATGTTACTCTGAATCATAATTACAGTGTACATCTATAGAGCCTCTATCCTTTCCTAATCCACATGGCATGAAAAAGAGACATCTATTTATAAGACTACTTCGCTCGGCAGTGACATGTCCGGTTATCAGGAGGGAAAGATCAAGAAATGATGGAGAGGTTTCCTGCACTGGCAAATGCAAACATCAAGCGGACATATGCCCGGGTGTAGGTCCTCATCTTAGCAGCACAGGTTTTTGATTGTCTACAGAGGAACTTCTTTGCTTGGATTCATTCCGCTTCCTTACCCTCTTGAAAGTTGTCATTTTCATCTTGGAACAATGTTCTTTCATGGAGATGATCTTCGGCGATTGCCGCTCTTCTGATATGGTTTCAAGAGCGTATGAACATAAACATGGCAGTGTGTCGTTTCCCATCTCGTTCTGAATCTCATGAAGTGTGGCTATGGCCTATGAGTGTCCCTTCTCCCCTTAGAGAGAGAGAGAAAGAGAGAGAGATAGAGAGAGAGAGGCAGCCTTAAGGGAGATCGAGAGGGAATAGAGAATTCACCTACTGCTTT
Source organism: Ceratopteris richardii (assembly GCA_020310875.1). Lineage (NCBI taxonomy): Eukaryota > Viridiplantae > Streptophyta > Polypodiopsida > Polypodiales > Pteridaceae > Ceratopteris > Ceratopteris richardii. The sequence goes on along the minus strand of CM035433.1, from coordinate 139,196,215 downwards.
TGTGTTGTTCTCGAATACAGTGGCAGTACAGTTTTAGACTTTTTCCGTTCAAGGGTTTTATTGATATGCCCCACATCACGTTGCTTGTCGTCGCTAGTGCTAATGTCTGCAGGGTGCATGTTGCAGAATTCAGTAAAGCACAGAAATTTCGAAGGTGCGCGGTCTATTATTAAACACAATGCACCACTAGATTGCAAGTGTAGGGTTTCCTGTGGAAGCGTTAATTTGTTTCTGCGATGAACAACCACAAAATGTGTATATTAGCTCTTGCTAATCCTTCCTTGAGTTCTGATTTATAGGCTGTGAAATGAAATATTTGGTTTTTTTTCCTACCAACTTGCAATTAACCATGACATTCTGCATTGGGCTGCTCCTCTTCTTTGTGATACTTGCAGGATGAAATCTTCTTCCAACGTTGTTTCCCACTTGATTGTGCTCTATACAGAGAGCTCATCTTCTCATACATTACCTATATGCAGTGCTTTCCTTTAAACTGATTGCTTAGTTTTTTTTCTATTTATGGAACTACAAGATGGTTATGATTCTGCAACATGCACCCTGCAGAATTCGGGTGAAATGATAACCTATTGCCCTTTGATAGATTGTTCACTTACAATGATATATGTCCACTTTCTCTTAGGTGATACTCTTTATTCCCACACGAAAGATCGTTGGACTTAATCCTTGGTCTGATGCACTCTCTTCATTCAGCACTTAGCTTATTTTCTCTCTGATTGGTTTTCTCTTCCGGTTAATGGCTTTCTGATATTGAAGTTGCATAAGAAATGTTTCGATATTATATTCTTATTCTTTTTTGGCTATAATCTGCTTATATCTACTATTATAGATACGTATTATAGTAGTGTAGGTTCTTTATCGTTTCTTTTTGAAGTCCGCAATAACTCTTCTTTTTTGAAACGTATATACCTCTCAATATTACCAAGCTTATAGTATAATCTAGGAAAGAAGAAGACTAAAAGTGCATATGAAAATGGGCATTTGTTATTAAAAACTAGATTTCTCTAGTTGTCTTGCTTCAGACTAATTGATTTGCTTTAGGAAATAATGGTTCGTGGAAAAAAATTCATGTTTTTCTAGAAAAAATATTATTTATCAATTATATTTGTTAAGATCTCTTCTATTAGGTCCTACGAAATTGCTCATCGGATGGAATTTTCTTACTGATGTTTCTCATTAATAGGGGTTTTCATGTCTGATTTGTGAAACTACTACATAAGACATATTTCCTATGTTGAATCATTGAATGAAAATAGTGAATAGGTAGTATCAATATCTGATATACATGCCAACTTTTGATGGATAAGACTTTTGAACATGGGATCTATTGCCTAGAAGAAAGAATCTTATTAAATAATAGTGACAAATATTCCTCACTATTATGAATAGGTTACGATTATTTTATATGAGTAATTAGACGTTCACTAGGTCTTACATAAACGACAAAATAAAAGCAGCTATTACAAAAGAAAAAAGAGTATATATGGCTTATTAAGAAGTCCTAGTAATGTCTTTGAGAGAGTTGGTCATTAGTTAATTTATCCTCAATCTACATTCAAGTATTTTAGCTTCTTTATAGTTTAGTTGATGTATGTAGGTACCTAAAAATCAGAAAGTCAGTATTTCTTAGCTGTTGAAATCAAGCTTTTATAATGTTTTGAGAGACACTCGTTACGCTTCTTCATTTGGGTGTGATAAAGCCTCTAATTTAGGAAAAGTGCTTCTTATCATCTAGGGTATCATTTCAAGATTATATTTACATACAACGTCCTTCGAATGGATGATCTTGTGTGTGGGTGTGTGAGTGTGTGTAAGGTCTCTTAGTATTTGAATATACTAGTAGGTCCGTTTCTTAGCATGACCCCTATTTGCTTGAGAAATGTCTATACATTTTAAGTAGACATATCTAGCTCAAAAAATTTATATCTGTAAGAGGACGATAGATCTTAGTGTTGAGCAGTACTTCCTTCTCACTTTGTATTCATTATTTGTGTTCTTTAAAGTTTTAAAAAGCTAGCATTATCTTCAAAGGCTTGCATATTCTAATATAAATTGATCCAATAGTGAATAGTGATATCTGTGTGCATGCTTAATGAGTGAAATACATAATCTATCTTAGAGACATTGGTTCAAAGAGTAAGAGTAAGACTTTTAAGTGAGATAACTTGCATTACAGAATTCCTATACTATAGTTTGATATATGCAAATGTTCATGGGTTAAGTCCTCCAAAGCTCAAAGAATCATACATTTGAGTGAATGGGCATATGTGTGAGTAAACATGTGAAGCCATGTATGCTTCAAGGATCCAAAGGGAAGGTGTGAATTCTCCCACCAGTGGTATCATAACATTTCAACATGCAAAGGCATTGAAGATGGACTACGAGAACCAATTCAAGGACCAAAAGGAATGAGAGTTGCTCATTTAACCTCAACAACACACAACCAAGTCGAGGGGAGTCTACTAGTGAAGAAAGAGAGCATTTTATTCATTTCTTTCGGTACTTCTAGAGGTAATATTGTTCATACATCTCACTATTCTTGCATCAAAAGGATCTAAAAGCGTACATTAGAGTACATGATGCCATAGAATGGCACTAAAATCAAGAAATTAGACAAAAAAACTATTAACCATGAATGTTTAGAATACCTTGTCACCTCATGGGCAAAGACTTAAAGGGTCTCATTAGTGGTACATAAGCTAGGCCTAGATTGGGTGAGAATCAAACTGCAAATCAGTTATGAACCTCAAAGAGTAGAAAGAGAGAGATAGAAGGTTTTTTTTCATCATATCTAAGCATATTAACAATGCCATGATATGACATATACAAGATCAAGACACGTCCATGGTCGTCTATGAAACCCTAAAAAGATTTTACTCCACTTCCTGTAGTGCCACAAAGATTCAATAAAAGAATGAGCCCAATAATTTTAGGAAAACGCATGGTAACAATATAAATGATTAGACTTTTAAGATCAAAGAAGTGAGTAATGCATTTGGATCCATAGGTTTTCAATTAGATGATGATGGCTTACTTGCATACACCTTGAATAAGCTAAGGGATGATTACAAGTGGAAGTCATTTGCAAAATTTGTATATGTCATTGATATTGTTCCTGACATTGAGCAATAGGTTTCCTTGATAGTCACCTATGGGATAAAAATTAGAAGCACCTCAAAATCAAAGGCTTATGATGCCCAATCCTTACATGCAAGTAAAGGAAAAGGTAGAGGATGGAATCAAGGCAGATGTGGAGGAAGCCAATGGAGAGGATCACATGGAGATCCTAATGTATACTAAGGAAGAAAGTGGTCTTCATCAAGATGAACAAGCAAGTTTATAGGAAGAGGAGTAGGTACAACTAGAATATAGACAACCACAACGGAAAACTTTTTTTATATGTGACAAGTATGGCCACTATGAAAGGGACTACTATCAATGGGAGAAGAATAACTCTTCATAAAAAGGAAAATGTAATTATGCATCTACGTCAAATGAGAATGAGAGGATGGTAGCTATGATGTAGATGAGTGACTACAAGATATAAGCATAAAGCACATGGTACATTCATGGTCGATGCAACATTCACATGAGTTACAAAAAATATTTCTTTTCAAATATGCACGTGTCATCAACCAAAGGGTATGCGCACACACATGATGATACCCCTCATGGTATCATGAACATAGCTGATGGTATGTTGGATGCCTCTCATAAAGCTAAATTCTTGAAGGATGTTCTTCATGGTCCCAAATTCATAAAGAATCTTGTGTTCGTGATTCAAATGGTTAAGAGATGGTTGCATGTCAAAATCAACCATGATGGATGCTTTGTGGAAAATCATGCGGAAGGTTGGAGATTGATAGCCAAATAGAAAACAAAAGGAGGTCTATTCACATTGGATGTGAAACCGAATTTCAAGCACACTACTTACTTCATATATGCAAGCACAATGGTAGTAGAACACTTCATATATGTGTGTGAACACTCTAGGACTGCTGGGGTACATTTCTCCCTCTTTACGAGGCTTTTTTTCCCTAGCTTGTATATACACCTATTGCCCTAATAGGCTACTTATCTTTGTACATTCTAGTGGTAATACATTGAGTATTTTGTGTTGTGCTCCAAGCTTCTTCTCCTTCCTTCTGTTGTTATCATGCTTCTATAGACATTTAATTCCAACAATTGGTATCAAAGTAGTCCGTGCTTCATCTAGGGCATCATCGACACCTCTCTGGTTGTAGTCTCAAAATAGCATGACACTTGGTGAGCATACTCAGGTTGTTTGAGAGATCAAAACTACTTTTCTCTGTGGTGTCAAAATTGCAATATGAGCTCGTTTCAGCCTTTGAACACACCATCACAGCACTTGTGTAGGCTATTTCATCTTTTTGTGCCAAAGATATATACTAGTTTACGTTTGCCAGTATAAGGGTCTCAAAGTCTCCTACAGGTTTAGCAAATTTCATCAAGGTAGTTTTGTTAAACTTTTTCAAATACACTCATATTTTTTGCATCAGGATATTTTAGTGAGTGGCCATGGTTGAAAGCAATGATGTATTTCATATGTTGTCTATTGAGGATATGTTGGATGGTACGAATTACCCATTGTGGGCTTATATGATGCGTCATGTATTGGTTGCAAAAGGACTATGGAATATTGTGCAGGGTGTTGAATGACGTCGTATTACACCTACAAAAATAGGTACTACAAATACATGTATTGAAGCTAATGCAGATGGTGTTGAAGATGGTGATATTCTGCAGATTCCTATTCCTGCTACTCTTTCTATTGCACCTAGTGCAGAGCAAATTTATTGGGATGGCAGAGATGCTCACAGGCATATGCAATGATAACTTTATCTGTCAAGCGTGCCATTATTCCGCACATTCGGTCTTGCAGAATGGCTAAGGATGCTTGGGATACACTTACCACATTGTGCAACGCTAGGAATGAGGCTCTTGTTGCTTACCTCTGAAAATAGTTGGAGTGAGCACACGAATAAAGGTGATTTTATAGATAACTTTCTCATAAAGATCAAGGATTTGAAGGAATAGTTGATTTCTTCAGATGAACTCCTTCTTGACAATTCACTTGTGCAAATTGTTCTGAATGGTCTTCCCGACTCATATCAGAGTTTTGCTTCTACTCTTCATTTGATGATGAAAGGAAATCCAAATGCCTTGAAATTTGATAACTTAGTTTCTATTTTGTTACAGGAAGACCAGTCTAGGAAGAAAAAGTCTATTATGCGTGTTGCAGATCAAGCTTTCCTCGCTAGTTAGAAAGGCGAAGGAAAATGGAGCTCTTTAGTAAGCAAAAATCTGTAAATGCAACACATTTGAAGAAGGAAGACAAAGATAAGAACAATTCAGAAAAGCATAAATTGTTTTGCAAATATTGTAAAGCAAATGATCATCTCATTAATGCTAAAGAGGCAAAGAAGAAAGAGGCCAGAATGGTTGTTGTAGAGGCTTCTACACCGAAAACAGAGTACTTTGCTAATCTTGTGGAAGATGAAGAATGGGTGTTTACTAGTGTTTGCACTTTTAACCCATCTTCTCATGAGTAGTGCATGTTTGTAGTAGACGCAGATGCTTGGTACTTTGATAGTGGGGTGACCAAACATATTACCTCCTAGTGTAGTTTCTTCTCTTCACTCGAGCTTTCCCCTATAGGGAATACTACTACATGCACCAACAACTCCTCTTATCCCTTTATGCGAGTTGGTAAGATCGCTTTGACTACTAGTGATCATAGTTCTTTACCTTTGTTAGATGCTTTGTTTGTCCAAGGGATCAAAGAAAAAACTATTATCAGTTTCTACATTAGCCAAGTTTGGCTTGGTTGTGAAATTTGTTGATGACAGATGTATAGTTCATGACATGTGAAATGGCAATGTCATTATTACTTTTGGCATTTTATGTCCCGGGCTGTGTAAGCTGATCGAGGGGAGAGGAATATATGTCTTCTAACTTTAATGCATCTATGGTTGAACATGGGATAAAACATCAGTCTATAGTTCCATTTAGACCTCAACAAAATGGAGTTGCTAAACGGAAGAATAGGTCACTCATGGAGATAGCGAGGTGTATGATCAAGAGTTAGGCTTTACCACATAGTTTCTAGCTTGAGGTTGTTATGTGTGCAGCATATGTAGTGAGCAGGTGTCCAACTAAAGTGCTGATAGTCTATCACTCTATATGAGGCTTGGCATGGTAGCAACCCATCTGTTGCTCATCTGCATGTTTTTTGTTGTTTGGCATATGCATTAGTGCTTGAAGAACATCGCAAAAAAATGGATGATAGAGTAGTAAAATGTATTTTTGTTGGGTATAGTTTTGAAAGAAAAGTCTATTGTCTGTATCATCCACAGACTAAATGCATTTTGGTTATTCGTGATGTTGTTTTTGTGGAAGATGTTATTCAACCCTTACTTTCATGTACCAAGGAGACAGCTGTTTGCTCCAAAGACATGTATGATTCTTTCTGCCTCTGTTTACAGGTGGACAATCTTGTGCTCATCCTAATGAGGCAACTTCTAAGCCTTTGTAGGTTTTATGTGATGATGCAGATCATTCCATTTCTTATGCATATTTACATGATGCACTTGTTGATGAGAGAGCTGATATTGAGGAGGCAAAAACTATGCCAAAATGGTTGGTGTAGACTTTGTGTGATAGTAAATTAGATGCACCTCTATCATATTATACTTGTTTAGCTCTCATAGTGCCCCTTTTGCATCAGATTGCTATGTTATGGCTGCCTCTAGTCTCTATGATGAGACTGAACCTGTTTTGTTTGATGAAGCACAAAATTCTAAACATTGGATTGTTGCAATGCAATCTAAGTATGATGATATCATGAAAAATGGTACCTAGCCTTTATGTGACTTGCCTCCTAGAAAGATTGTCATTCCCACTAAGTGGGTATACATGCTAAAGCATAAACCTCATGGAATAGTTGACTCGTATAAGGCTATGGTTGCCTCCATTCTGTGTGATGAGACTAAACCTGTTTTGTTTCTTGAAACACATAATTCTAAACATTAGATGGCTGCAATGCAATCTGAATAGGATGGTATCATGACAAAAGGTACCTTGCCTTTGTGTGACGCCTCCTATCAACAAGGCCATTGACAGTAAGTGGGTATACAAGCTAAAGGGTAAGGGTGATGGAACAATTGAAGGGTGTAAGGCTAGCCTTGTTGCAAAGGGTTATGCGTAGGAAAGAGGCATTGATTTTGATGAAACCTTTGATCCTACTTGCCTAATGACTACTATTCAGAGCATCAGATCTGCACTTGCAGCTCATCATATGTTTTTCAACCCTGTGGCTTTCTGTAGAAAGGGCATGAAAAACATGTGTGCAGGTTACAGAAGGCATTATATGCTTTAAAGTAAGCACCATGTTCTTGGTATGAGAAGATACATGCCTATCTATTTGCACATGGTTTTGAGAACAGTTCAACTGAAACCACATCATATGTTAAGAGTGCTAATGATGTGCTTCTGATCATTGTGTGTATGTTGATGGCATGCTTCTCCGTGGTCCTCATCACATGCATATTGCTGATTTTAAGGCTCATTTGCATGTCTCATTCGAGATGTCTGATTTGGGGCATTTGAGATGTCTGATTTGGGCATTCAGTTGATGGATACGACTATGGAACTTGGGATCCATTACCTTCAAAAAAGAGCCTTATTAAATAATATTGAATAATATTTCTCACCATTGTAAATAGGTTTATGATTATTTTATGTGACTAATTAGACGTCGTATGAATCTTAAATAAATGAGAAAACAAAACCATGTATTATAAGAGGAAAAATAAATACATCTTTTTCCTGAACAAAAACCATATCCTACAAAATGATGTATAGTCCTATACATAATTCCACAAACCATAATGTATCTTTGATTAATGATTTTCCATATATCAATGAGATTAATACATCTCTAGAACTCTTGAAGTTTTTGAATGACCACAGCAACATATATATTCATGTATTTGACTTTTTTTTTCCTCAGATTAAAAGTGAGAGCATTGAATTTTCTTTTCAATGCTAAGGTATGGCAAGAGATTGGAGTTGATGATTACCACTAACCATGTTCACCATCTACTATATTTCATCAAAAAAGGGTTAACACCATCTTATGCAACTCCTATCTCTAGATTGTGTGGCTCTTGTGCAAAATCATGTGATCTATAATTAATGTATTGAAAAAGCTGCACAATCGTTCATAAATAAGATGGGAGGGTTCTTTTCATGTTCATCTTGCCAAAAATAATGAAACCTATTCGCTTTCATTTAAAGTGTATCAATTCTAGCTAAGAGGTAGTTGATGGGGTTTCTATTATTCCATGTATCACTAGTACTAGTAGATATGTCAATCAAGTCTTTCAAACTAGTCAATTGATAGGATTTATTTTTTTCTCTAGCTTGAATGGTGTTATCGTCATTTCCAATTCTATCCTGAGATTCAATCACCATATTAAAGTCTCCCATAATGATAAGGTCTAAAGGTACCCCACCCCTTTGCATTCTCGCACTCAGCCCAAATTTTTTTCTATTATAAAGAGGGACTTGTCATTAAAGATTGGCCTTTATTAGTAAGACGAGGCATTACAAAGGAATCAAAAGGGTACCACCAGCAAGAAGGTAATTCTAGTAAAAGGAATGGTCCTAGCGCAAGCAACAAGAGAGGCCTAGTGAAAGTGCAGCTAATATACACTTTTCTGTGGTTGTTTATCGTTGAAACAGACTAAGGCTTCCATAGGAAACCCTCGAATTACAATCTGCAGGTTCATTGTGTTTAATACTAAACCATCCATGTTCGAAATTGCTGTGCTTTATTTATTTCTGTTTTGTTGTGCTTTATTTGTAACACATTTTAACACAATTAGACGACAATATGGTGAAATGAGTGTCGGTCTCGGGTCTCAAAAGATAGGCAAACATTATCATTCTCAAAAGATAAGAAAACATCACGTGTCTCAATTGACATTTTCGCTTAAAAGGAGGTTCGACATTAAGATATCCATCACGTGTCTCAATTGACATTAAGACATTCAGGAGGTTCGACATTAAGACATTCAGGAGGTTCAAAATTAAGATATCCATCACGTGCCTCTCCCTCTCTCTCTCTCTCTCTCTCTCTCTCTCTCTCTCTCTCTCTCTCTACGGGGAGAAGGGACACTCATAGGCCATAGCCACACTTCATCAGGTTCAGAACGACATGGGAATCGACACACTGCCACGATTATGTTCATACGCTCTTGAAACCATATCAGAAGAGCCGGAATCGCCGAAGATCAGCTCCGCGAAAGAAGATCGTTCGAAGATGATAATGACTACTTTGAAGAGGGTAAGGAAGCGCAATGAATCCAAGCAGAGAAGGTCCTCTCTAGACAATCAGAAACCCGTGCTGCTAAGATCGTTAATGAGGACCTACACCCGGGCATATGTGCGTTTGATGTTTGCGTTTGCGAGTGCTCGAAACCTCTCCATCATTTCTTGATCTTTCCTTCCTGATAACGGGACATGTCACTGCAGAACGAAGTAGTCTCGTACAGAGATGTCTCTTTTTCATTCCCTGTGGATTTGGAAAGGATAGAGGCGCTGTAGATGTATACTATAATTATGATTCACAGTACACTATAATTATCTCGTGCACTCATCCTAATGGATAGAAGCCTAGTGCATGAGAACAGCCTTTACTTGATATATGCAGAAGATATTTGTGAGGCATGTGAATAATGGTCAGCATTCTTCTGACGAGCTTAGCGAAGGGACACAAATTTCATACATATGAGGGACGTTATAGGCACATTTTTCAGGAACATTAATGAAGCTCAGAGAAAGAGCACTTATTCTCCTCATTGGATGAAGAACCAGATTTGTAATCTGCATTCTGTACCCTTTTTGCTCGTAAAAATGAGCGGTGGGTTGACTCCCGACCAGAGATATTTCTGTCTATAAGCTCTTGCTGTTTCTTCCAGAGTAGAGTCGCTTGGGCAAGATTATAGCCACCCACGCATGTACAATATAATCTTCAGATATCCAAGCTGTTGCGACTTGTAGTCTATCCTTCTCATCATTTTTTTTTTCAATATCTACTCGTTTCAAGGTATTGTCCTCCGCCTCCTGCTCTGTGCTCCTGACATCTGCAGAGCTCTGCCTGAGACCTTAGTGTCTTCTTACTGAAACTGAAAGAGGATAGGTTGCACGCAGCGTATGTTGCAAAGGAAATCCAAAGATGTGAAACAACTGTTATATAGTATGATATGAAGCAACTGCTATATAATATGATGTGAAGCAACTGCTATATAAAAGCAACTGCTATTAAATGTATGCTTATCTGATTAACCCAAAATTAATTTCAAATTCTATTTTTATCTCATTATGTATGTATGCCTCAGTACAAGGAATAAGGGGGCATAGTGATGCCCCCTATTAAAAAAAGCCAGTAATGTGGCTTATGCGATGCTATATTGACCTAACCTCGCATAAGCAATGTGAACCAGAATAAAAAAAGGATTCAATCACATAAGACATGGTCATTGTGCCTTTTTCCATGATTATAAATACCAGCACTAGGAGCATCGCACATTAGTGATGCTCCAAGTGATGCGGGAAATTGCTTGCGATGCAATAGCATCGCTTAAGTATTGGCCTGCGAATACGAAAAAAAAGGATTTTTCTTGGAACATTTGGGCCGGATTTGACAAGACAAGGAGCTTTAGAGAGAGAGAGAGAGAGAGACAAAGAGAGAGAAAGAGAGAGAGAGAGAGAGAGAGAGAGAGAGAGAGAGAGATTGACACACATTTGGATATGTACACACATCCATACATAGACACACACATACACTCATGCATACACACGTAGAGATACACACACATATATACATACACATTGATACATACACAGAGAGACACTCACACACATAAGAGACACACAAATACACTTATACACACACAAATACACTCAAATAGAGACATACATACACATGCCTACACACACATAACATACAAATACATGCATATACATCCATACATGCAAACATGAATACACACACATACAGACACATATGCATACACAAACATACACACACACATACATATATACACACACATAAAGACATGCACACATACACATATAGCCACATATAGACATTGTCAAGGGAGCACTAGATTTTGCTCTAAGACTATAGTAGACAAGATTTCGAAAACACACTTCTGATTACAAGAACACCTTGGTAGGGAAAATGTTACAAGAATAGATAACTGATACCCGGTGTCCCACATCCTGGGACTGATAGGTAATAACAATCACTGGATCAGAAATGATACAAGACATCCCACAACCTGAGATTGATAGGTATGAAGCAAGATCTCTAGGTTACAAGAACTCCCTTCACAGAGATGATCTATATGCACAAAATAACTAGAAAAGATCTTGTTCTAAGAGATTACAAGAAGACAAAGGGTAAATGACCAAGAACGAGACCAAATAGGACTAGAACAAGGATACAAGACAAGAATTGGAACTGGAAGTTGGAGAGTACTTACTTCGTGGTCACGACTCCTTCAGCTCCCAAGAATAGTATTGGCAAGATTGAGAATGAATGTGGCCAATCCCTCCTTATATAGGTTTCTCAAGGGTGGTTCAAGGGTGGTTTCGAATCGATGATGTCACTAATGATGTCATGAATTGGAAACATGATCTCTAGATGTGAAAATCAAGCAAGAAGATAGTCGAACTTAAAGTTTTGTGATGTTCAGAACACAATGCAAGCAGTGGTTTCCCCAAATTTTGTACCCATCACGAGTGGAGAAAGAAACATGGAATATCAGGTTCAAAAGATCTCCTTTATTCATGACATTACGCCTCCCCCCCAACCGATGAGTTCCATGAGGAGCGGCCATGTTCTCTAGCTTGGGTTTCATTTATTCTTGTTATGGAATTCATGAACCTTGATTTTTGCTCTCTAAAGATTTTTTGTAAGTTTCCAAGTATGATCACTGATGTCATACACTTTCCAATGAATAAGGCATTCCAATCTTCTTGCAGGGATTCTTGAATCTAATACATGCACGACCTTGAATTCTTCATGATCTTCAAGCTTGATAGGTGGTGAAGGATTGGGTCTCTCTTGAGCTTCCTTGGGTTGTTCTTGTGATAGATCCTTTGGGCCTCTAGTGGAATGTTGTGGTGTTTCCAAGGTATTGGATTGAACATGAACGCCTCCTTATCCTTTACCTTCTAGATATCTTCATAACTTGTATAGTCCATATCATTTGTAATGAATTTTTGTGCTTTAGGGATTCTTGATTCAAATTCTTGAGCAATAGTGTCTTCATTACTCAAGTCTTCGGACTCTTGGACTTGGCTTTCCTTTGACAACTAATTCTCACATTGAATTGCTTGATGGATAGCCTCATCTAAATTATTTAACAAAGATGTAGAGGATAAACAACTCTTTATTTCATCTCTAAGACCACTTTGAAACTGATTAACTAGATAGTCTTCTTAATATCTGGATCCTTCAAATATGATTTTGAAGTCTGATTTGAAGAGTATGGATATGGAGTCCATCATTCTTTATAGGGACTTGATGTGGATAGTCTTGCAAAAATGTCACAAGAGCATTAGATTGTGTTCTTTGACTACAATAGGCAAGATTTTGGAAATACACTTTTGATTATAAGAAGATCCACATAGGGAAAACGATACAAGAATACGTAACTGAAACAAGGTGTCCCAGAAGATAGGACTGATAGGTATGAATAACTGGAGTAGAGATGATAAAATAGGTCCCACAACCTTGGACTGATAGGTATGAGTCAAGATCTCTAGGTTATAAGAACTCCCTTCCGGGATATGATCTAGATACAATAAATAACTAGACAAGATCGCCTACTACGACATTACAAGAGGACAAAGGCTAGATGTCCAACAACTATACTAGACATGACTAGAACAAGAAACAAGACAAGAACTGGAACAAAAACTTGGAGAGTACTTACTTGGTGCTCATGACTCCTTGAGCTCCGAAGACTAGTATTGGCAAGACTATGAATAAATGTGGTGAACCCCTACTTATATAGGTTTTCGAATAGTTTTTCAAGGGTTGTTACGCATTGATGATATTATCAATTCGAAACATGATCTCTGGATGTCAGAATCAAGTAAGAAGATAGCTGATCTTAGGGTTTTGGATTTCCTGCAAGCCAATCATCAACTTGAATCTACTTAATTTTGTACCATCAAGAGCTTTAGTCAACATGTCGGCACATTGCATATCTGTAGAGACATAGGATAGTTGAATATCCTTGCTCATTAGCTTCTCCCTTACGTAATGGTAGTGGACTTCAATATGCTTGGTTCTAGCATGGTATACTGGATTAGCTGCTAGATGTAGTGAGCTTGTGTTGTCACCAAAAATGTGAGGTGTTGAAGAATGAAGTCCAAGATCTGTGTACAAAGATTTTAACCACATGATTTCTTGAGTTGCATTAGCAAAACCTCTATATTCAGCTTCGGTAGAAGATAATGCCACGGTTGGTTGCTTCTTCGAAGACCAACAAATGATTTTTGAACCTGCAAATGATATTTATCCGGATGTGCTTCTTCTAGCATCTCTAGATCCGGCCCAATCTGCATCTGAGTAGACCTTTAGCTCAATATCTGAAGTATATGAATAGAACAAACCTTCATTCATGGTCCCCTTTAGGTACTTGAGGACTCTCTTGGCCGCTTCCATATGTGGTCTTCTCGGCTTATGCATAAATTGACTCAATATGCTAACACTATAGCATATATCCACCCTTGTGAGTGTTGCATAGTTTCAAACTTCCAACCAAGCTTTGATAGCTTGTGATGTCTTCAATTGGCTCTCCTTCATAAGCACTAAGCTTATGATTTTGCTCCATAGGTGTACCTGCACACTTGGTATTTTCCATCTTGAACTTGACGAGCATGTCATGGACATACTTCCTTTGTGTGATGTATATACCTGAATCTGTGTAGATCAACTCTAATCCAAGAAAATAAGTGAGTGGTCCGAGGTCACTTATTTTGAACTCCTCCTTCATTTGACTCTTTACCTGTTTGATTCCTTCAAGATCATTGCCTGTGATAATAATATCATCAACATACACACATAAATAGATCACTTCAGATCCATTCCTCTTTATGAACAAAGAGGTATCCGCCTTGCTAGCTTTGAATCCTTGGTCCTGCAAATAAGTCACCAATCTGAAATTCCAAGCTCTTGGAGCTTGCTTCAATCCATACAAAGCTTTCTTTAGTTTGCATACATAGTTAGGATGATGTGCATCCTCATATCCAGGAGGTTGTGCCATATACACTTCCTCAGAAATCCATCCATTCAAGAAAGCATTCTTTACATCAAGTTGATAAAGATTCTAATTTCTAGATGCAGCAAGACTAATGAGAACCCTAATTGTAGGCATTTTTGCAACAAGAGAGAAAGTCTCCTCATAATCAATACCATGGGTTTGAGCAAACCCTTTAGCAACTAACCTTGCTTTGTGTCTATTTATACTTCCATGTGGATTCCTCTTGATTTTGTATATCCATCGAGATCCGATTATCTTCATAGATGGCTTGTTAGGTACAAGCTCCCAAGTGTCATTCTCCTTCAAGGCTTCCATTTCTTCATCCATTGCATCTCTCCAAGCTTTCTTGCTTTGTGCTTCTTCAAATGTGGTAGGTTCTTCATTGCTTGAATCCTTTGCAATGTAGATTGAGTGCTTGGTGACCAAAGAAGTATCATAACCAAACCTCTCTGGTTTCTTCTTCTCCCTTGAAGACCTTCTAAGTGGTTGATGTGAGCTCTCGGGTCCATATGTAGCATCCTGCATCTTTGCTTTACCTTTGTTCTTCCATAGCTTTAGTCTTTCCAAGTCTTCTAGGTCAATCTCCGAATCACTTTCTTCAATCTGCTTTGGCTCCTTTGGTTGAAGTGATGGAAAATCTTCATCCAAGTCATATGGCAGCTTCACTTTCCTGTCATCATCAAACCATGATTTGTTTTCATCAAAAATTACATCTCTACTCACAGAAAATCCTTTATTGGTTGGATTGTACAATCTATATCCTTTTTGGTTTTGATCATAACCAATGAATACACACTTCTCTGCCTTGGGATCCAATTTCCCTCTTACTTGAGAAGGAATGTGAGCATAGGCTAAGCAACCAAAAATTTTGCAATGCTCTAGACTAGGTCTTCTTCCATTCCACACTTCATATGGAGTGGTTCCATCTAGTGACTTAGATGGAAGTCTCTTTATGAGATATGTGGCTGTAGACACAGCCTCTGCCCATAGGTAGTTTGGCAATCCCTTTTGGTTGAGCATGGAGCTTGGAGCTTCAACAATAGCTCTGTTCCTCCTCTCTGCTACACCATTGAGTTCGGGTGTATACCTTGTAGTGACTTCCCTTTTAATGCCTCTTTCATGCAAGAAGGCATCAAATTCAGAAGAGAAGTATTCTCCTCCACCATCTGATCAGAGTCTTTTTAAAGTCCTACTTGTTTGGTTTTCAACAAGAGCAATATACTTCTTAAAGCAATTAAACACTTCATCCTTGTGCTTCATGAAAAACAGAATGGTCCTGCTTGTTATGAGGATCTTCCAAATCAGAAAGTAAAGCCACATTTCCTGCTACATGGTTCGAGCATCCCGAATCAATGTAAAATATGTGATCATCATCCTTACCCTTCTTTGCTGATAGATTCATAATCAATAATGAATCTTCTTGACTTTGGTCCTCTGCATAGTTATTGTAATCTCTTCTTCCTCTATGGCCACTTTGATAGTTGTTGTTGTTGTTGTAATTGTTGTTGTAGTAGTTGTTGTTGTTGTAGCCTCCATTGTATCTACCTCTATTTGATCCATAGCCACCTCTATTGAATCCTCTTCCTCTTGAGTTCCTCGGGTTCCTGAAATATTCTTCAGTAGTATGGTTAGATAAGCCACATATGTTGCAATGTTGAGATGATTGAAATCTCCCCCTGCCTTGCTTTCCACCTCTGCCTCTTCCTCTAGCTCTTCCTCTACCTGCAAAGTTTGCTTGGAAAGAGCTTCCTTCATCTTCATTCTTCCTATTCTTTGACTTGTCCTTGACCTTAGCTTTATCACAAACTAAGGTAAAATGGGAGATGGTTTTCCTTCATTTATTGATAAATTCGACATGAAAAACTATCAAGCATGGTCTATGAGGATGAAGATCTACTTAAAAGGTAGGAGTCTCTATGGATACATCTCAAGAGATGAGGAATCGCCCTCATTCAAAACAAGAGGATTACCAACAAAGGAAGAACATGAAAAGCTCAACACATGGTGTGCTAAGGATGCATTGGCAAGGTCTTATTTACTCAACTCCATCTCTAATTTTCTTTTGCCACATATTAGAAATTGTAAGACTTCCCAAGAGACTTGGGAAACCTTGTCATCATATTTTTCCTCAAATACAAGGGCTAGGAAAAATCAGTTGTGGATTGAATTCACAACATTAAGGAATCAACCTAAGAAAGTTGTTTCAGAATTCGTGACCAAGATTAAAGATGTAGCAGATCAGTTAGCAAGCATAGGAGAAGAGATTGAAGAAGAGCAGATTGTAAGACAAGTGATCAATGGGATCAAGGCTGATGACAAATGGGAAAGCTTCACCACCGCCATGGACCTTTACATGGACATGCAAATACCAGATCTTACAACTCTCATGCGACAATTGTTTACTCACGAAAGGCTCAACAAGAATGGAGATACATCCAAAGGTAATACCTCTTCTGCCCTATACACTGATAGGAAGTCTAAAAATAAAGGCAAGAGCAAGAAGGTGGAAGATGAAGGCTCTACCTCCCAAGCCAACTATGCAGGAAGAGGTAGATCATCAAGAGGAAGGGGTAGAGGAGGTAAGCAAGGTAGGGGGAGATCCTATACTCTTCACCATGCAACATTTGTGGTTTATCAAATCATACTACAGATGAGTGTTTCAGGAATTACAAGAATCAGAGAGGAAGAGGCTACCAAAGAGGTGGATACTCACAGTCAAGAGGTAGATTCAACCATCACCAAGGCTACAACAACAACAACTACAACAACAATTACAACAATAATTACAATGGCAACTACCAAGGAGGATTCAAATCCAGAAAGGACTACAACAACTACATAGAGGAGGAGGATGACTCTCTTCTGATCATAAACATGACTTCAAAATCAGGTACAAATGATGACCACCTATTCTACATTTACTTAGGGTGCTCAAATCACGTGGCTGGCAATGTAGCACTACTCTCTGATCTTGAGGAACCAAAAGGTAAGCATAAAGTCCAAATAGGTGATGACACAAAGCATTCAGTAGTTAAAGTTGGAAATGTTAAGACTTGTGATGGAAATCAGAATTTGTTGAGCAGGGTACTCTATGTACCAACCATTACGAAAAATTTGATGAGTGTTGGACAGATTGTGGAGATAGTTTTGCAGGTTAGATTCAACCAATATGGAGCATTTGTGGAGGATCCAAGGCATGGGTTCAAGAGAATTGCTAAAGGAGAAAAATTAGGTAGACTTTTCACTTTTGAGTTAGAATATACAAAGAATGTTGCACTATACAGTTATAAAGATCAAAAACTTTCAAAGCTTGAGATTTGGTAGAAAAGATTAGGGCATATAGGTGAAAGAACCTTGAAGCAATTATATAGGGATCAATGTGTGCTTGGAATACCTAATGTATCCAAGAAACATATGATTTATAAGTGTGGTGCTTGTCAATTTGGGAAGTCTCACAGGTTACCATTCTCAAGGAAAGGATACATGTACGAATACTACCTAGAGCTTGTCCACACAGATGTATGGGGACCAAGCAAAGACCCCTCGGTCTCAGGTTCAAGATACTATGTATCTTTTATTAATGATTATAGCAAATGGACTGTATTGTACTTCATGAAGCACAAGGATGAGGTGTTTAATTGTTCTAAAAATATCTTCCACTTGTTGAAAATCAGATAGGAAAGAATATGAAGAGGCTAAGGTGAGATGGAGGAGGTGAGTACTTCTCCAATGAATTTGAAAACTTCTTGCAGGACAGAGGCATCAAAAGAGAAATAACCACAAGCTATTCTCCTGAACAGAATGGGGTAGCTGAAAGAAGAAATAGATTAATTGTTGAGTCAGCTAGATCTATGTTGAATGAGAAAACGTTACCTAACTATCTATGGGCAGAGGTGTAGCATAGGTACACATTCCTTCTCAGATAAGAGGTAAGCTAGACCCGAAGGCTGAAAAGTGCATCTTTATTGGGTATGATTTAAATCAAAAAGGTTACAGGTTTTATAACCCTACCAATAAGGGATTCATGGTAAGCAGAGATGTTGTCTTTGATGAAAATGATTCTTGGTATGAGAATGAATGCAGGAAGCTTTTGTATACAGAATTGGGTTTATATACTAGGTCACCAATCATCTTTGGAGATAATACAAGTTCCCTTCACCTTGCAGCTAATCCTATACATCATGCTAGGACCAAACATATAGAGGTCCATTACCATTATGTGAGAGAGAAGTTGATAAGCAAAGACACTCAACTAACCTATGTATCAACCAACATGCAATGTGCAGATTTGTTGACTAAAGCTTTGGATGGAACCAAACTTTGCAGGTTTAAAGCAATGATTGGATTTCAGGATATACATGAAGATTGAAGATGAAGACCAAGCCAAAATGTTTGGCTTGAGGGGGACCTGTTGGTGTAAATCACAAGCCTACACATTTGGCTTGAAAGATATCTTGAAGACACTACATATGTGAAGAAGCATAGAAACCATTGCTAGTGGTTAATTACCACTTTATCTCATTGTAAAAGTCAAATTGACTTGGAATCGTTTGTAATAACCTACCAAAAAGAGTCGTGGAAAAAAGAAGCTCTTTGATTGAAGGAATATCTCCTAGGATATAGGACCTTGATCATAGAGACATGGAAAAGTCATGGTTAGAACTCATCATTTCCGAGCTTCTCATTAGTGATTCTGAGTGTGTCTGAGGCCTACACACTAGCTCATACCTAGGTACACCATTAGGCAATGATTTTCATGCCAATGGATTTGTATACAAGTGTTCATTAATACATACATTCACATTGTTCATTTCTGAGTTCTCTCTCATACTACTCAAAAGTCTCTCAACTTGTGAAGTGCATATCTCAGTCAATTCTTCACCAAATTCAGTGATTCAAAGCTTGTTGGATTGAGCTTGAAGATATCTACATGTTGCAAAATTTGAAGAGATTCTATTCAGCCATTTAGAGAAATACGCATCGAGGTGATCACTAGTCAATATCTCCCACAGTCCTAAAAAATTGGGGGTATAGCTTAACTTGCTAAATTGATTTCTCTTAGGATAATTTATCTTTTTACATCATTCCACTTGGAATAGTTAGATTACTAAGATAATTAGATACCCCTAAAAGGAATATTTCCAATTCCTACTATGTTGGTCACACTGAGTAAAATACCCAACAGGTGTCAAGACATAAATAGAAAGTTTTCTCGAGTTTGTGAGTTTCAAAGTTATCTCTTTTGGTTCAATCATTGCACACATCATTTCCAAAGTACATAGGCTATTTTATGGTGTCATTGGAAAGCTAAGGAGGTCTACTTAACAAGCCTAAAGCAAAAGAGGGCTGGTACGAAGCAAGTTTTAGCAGTACCTACTCAGTCTATTGGAGCATCCATCCATCTTTCCCAACATGAACACTCTAGGACTGCTAGGGTAGGTTTTTCCCTATTTAGAAGGCTTTTTTCCCCCAGCTTGTATATACACCTATTGCCCTAATAGGCTACTTATCTTTGTACATTCTAGTGGTAATACATTCAGTATTTTGTGTTGTGCTCCAAGCTTCTTCTCCTTCCTTGTTTTGTTCGCATGCTTCTGTAGACATTTAATTCCAATAATTGGTATGAGAGTAGTCCCTGCTTCATCTAGGGCATTGTCGACACCTCTTTGGTTGTAGTCTCAAAATTGCATGAAACATGGTGAGCATACTCAGGTTGTTTTAGAGATCAAAACTACTTTGTTATGTGGTGTCAAAATTGCAATATGAGCTCGTTTCAGCATTTGAACACACCATCACAGCACTTGTGCTGGCTATTTCATCTTTTTGTGCCAAAGATATATACTAGTTTTAGTTTGTCAATATAAGGGTCTCAAAGTCTGCTATAGGTTTAGCATATTTCATCAAGGTACTTTTGTTCAACTTTTTCTGATACACTAATATTTTTGCATTAGGATATTTTAGTGAGCGGCCATGGTTGAAAGCGATGATCTATTTCATATGTTGGCTATTGAGGATAAGTTGGATGGTACAAATTACCCATTGTGGGCTTATATGATGCATCATGTATTGATTGCAAAAGGACTATGGAATATTGTGCAGGGTGTTGAATGACGTCCTATTACACCAACAAATATAGGTACTACAAATACAGGTATTGAAGTTGGTGTTGAGGATGGTGATATTCTGTAGATTGCAATTCATGCTACACTTTCTATTGCACCTAGTGCAGAGCTTATTCATTGGGATGGCATAGATGCTCAGAGGCATATGCATTGATAGCTTTATTTGTCAAACGTGCCATTATTCCTCACATTCGGTCTTGCAGAATGGCTATGGATGCTTGGGATACACTTACCACATTGTGCGAGGCTAGGAATGAGGCTCTTGTTGCTTATCTTTGAAAATAGTTGGAGAGTGAGCACACGAATAAAGGTGATTCTATGGATAACTTTGTGATAAAGATCAAGGATTTGAAGGAATAAATGATTTCTTTAGATGAAGTCCTTCCTGACAGTTCACTCGCGCAAACTGTTCTGAATGGTCTTCCCAACTCATATCAGATTTTTGCCTTTACTCTTCATTTGATGATGAAAGGAAATCCAAATGCCTTGACATTTGATAACTTAATTTCTATTTTGTTACAGGAGGACCAGGCAGAACAAGTCTATTATGCGTGTTGCAGATCAAGCTTTCCTCGCTAGTTAGAAAGGAGAAGGAAAATGGAGCTCTTCTATTAGGAAGTAGAAATCTGTAAATGTTGCACATTTGAAGAAGGAAGATAAAGATAAGAACAAATCAGGAAAGCATAAATTGTTCTGTAAATATTGTTAAAGAGGAAAAGAAGAAAGAGGCCAGAATGGTTGTTGTAGAGGCCTCTACACCAAAAACACATTCTGCTAATCTTGTGCAAGATGAAGAATGGTTGTTTACTATTGTTCGCACTTTTAACCCATATTCTCATGAGTAGTGCATGTTTGGAGTAGACGCAGACGTTTGGTACTTTGAAAGTGGGGTGACCAAACCTATTACCTCGTAGTGTACTTTCTTCTCGTCACTCGAGCTTGCCCCTTGTAGACGAGGTACTCGGGTATCCGCTTTTAACAAAAGTAGAGAATGAAAACTAAACACGTCCAGTACATCACCTACTCAAGGGGGGTTCTCTTTAGGGAAGTATACCCTTTAACATTTTTGTGAGCAGGTAGATAACACGGATTGCACAGAGTGGTAATACTTCAGAAAATATGGACAACCAATGACCAAGGAAGACCCTACACTTTTTGATTCGAATCAAACAATTACACGGTTGGGCAAAGTGATGCTCAAAAATGCAAGCTTAGGGCTGACAAGCCACCCTAAAAGTATTAACTCCAATACAACAGATCAGCATAAGGGACCGCTGATATGCAGGCTAACTCAGAGCAATACAAGTGGTAGAATTTCTCAAGAGAATAGAGATTAATCAACACACTGACTCACAGAAAGGAAAATAAATCCAAGCTACTCTCTTACACTATAGTGCTCATAGCCCTCCACTGAGAAGCCTACCCTCTGTATCCACACTACAGAGTAGCTCCTACAATAGGCTTGAAACCACCAAGTGCAAGAGAGAACTTCTGCACGTAAACACGCGTCAATGTAACTCCAGAAAAATGTACCCCAAATGAGCACAAATCCATTGTTTTTATAGGCCTCAATAGGTCAAGAGGGTCTTGCTTCACGTCCACTGATCACGCGCCGGTTGATCTCCCAAAATTAGGGGGTAGGTCAAATATTCCCTTGATTTGAATTGAATCCTCAAAAATAGGTAGTGGCCGTGAAGGGTTGGCGGCGACTACTTTCACTTTCCACCATTCCACTTTCATTTCAAGTCTTATTTATCTCCGATGATGACTGATAAATGTTGACCACACTGAACTCTCGGACCAGAAGCAGCTTCTTCCTCCTCTTCCTAAGCCTCATGCATGGGTTGCTGTTGTTTCCTTCTCATTTCTTCTTCCATGTTAATATTTTGCAGGATGATTTCCTCACATTCATCAAGCTCTATATCTGGCATCTCCTGAGATGGCTTGGAAGGAGGACTTGTCTCCAGAATTGTGCGGGGGTGGATGTGTAATGGTGCGGGTGTATGTGTGTGTATGTGTGTGAGGGGGGGGGGTGTGTGTATGTCACATGGGTGTGTGTGTGATTGTGTGGGGGTGTGGTGCATGTGTGTGAGAGAGTGCATGTGTGTGGATGAGGTCATGCATGTGTGTGAGTATGTGTGAGTGAGTATGTGCGGATGTGTGTGAATGTATGGACCTGTGTGTATGTATATGTGTGGTTGTGTATGTGTGGTGTGTGCGTGTGTGAGTACAGGTGAGGATGTGTGTGTATGTATGGATGTGTGTGTGTGCCTATGTGTGGTTGTGCATGTGTGGTGGGCGTGTGTGTGAGGGTATGTCTGTGTATGCATGTGTGGGGGGGGGCGCATGTGTGCAGGCAGGTGGCGGGAGTGGGCGGCAGGTGTGAGAGGGGAAGTGTGAGGAGGAACAGGGGGGGGGGGGGCGCATGTGTGCACGTGAGGGGGCGGGGGGGGGCGGGTGTGCGGGGTGAAATGGGGGAGGGAAGTCGGGGGGGGGCGGGTGGCGGGTGTGCGGGGTGAAATGGGGGAGGGAAGCGGGGGAGCGGGGTGGGGTAGCGGGGTGGGGGTGCGGGGTGGGGTGGCGGGGAGGGGAGAGAGAGAGAGAGAGAGAGAGAGAGAGAGAGAGAGAGAGAGAGAGAGAGAGAGAGAGAGAGAGAGAGAGAGAGAGAGAGAGAGAGAGAGAGAGAAAGAGAGAGAGAGGTATGTGCACGTGAGGGGGCGGGGGGGTGGCGGGTGTGCGGGGTGAAATGGGGGAGGGAAGCGGGGGAGCGGGGTGGGGAGGCGGGGTGGGGGTGCGGGGTGGGGTGGCGGGGTGGGGGTGCGGGGTGGGGTGGCGGGGAGGAGAGAGAGAGAGAGAGAGAGAGAGAGAGAGAGAGAGAGAGAGAGAGAGAGAGAGAGAGAGAGAGAGAGAGAGAGAGAGAGAGAGAGAGAGAGAGAGAGAGAGGGGGGGGGAGTGTACACGTGAGGGGGCGGGGGGTGGCGGGTGTGCGGGGTGAAATCGGGGAGGGAAACAGGGGAGCGGGGTGGGGTGGTGGGGTGGGGGTGTGGGTTGGGGTGGCGGGGAGGAGAGAGAGAGAGAGAGAGAGAGAGAGAGAGAGAGAGAGAGAGAGAGAGAGAGAGAGAGAGAGAGAGAGAGAGAGAGAGAGAGAGAGAGAGAGAGAGAGAGAGAGAGAGAGAAGGGGGGGGGAGTGTACACGTGAGGGGGCGGGGGGTGGCAGGTGTGCGGGGTGAAATGGGGGAGGGAAACGGGGGAGCGGGGTGGGGTGGCGGGGTGGGGGTGGGGAGTGGGGGAGCGGGGTGGGGTGGCGGGGTGGGGGTGTGGGTTGGGGTGGTGGGGAGGAGAGAGAGAGAGAGAGAGAGAGAGAGAGAGAGAGAGAGAGAGAGAGAGAGAGAGAGAGAGAGAGAGAGAGAGAGAGAGAGAGAGAGAGAGAGAGAGAGAGTGAGAGAGAGAGAGAAGGGGGGGGAGTGTACTCGTGAGGGGGCGGGGGGTGGCGGGTGTGCGGGGTGAAATGGGGGAGGGAAACGGGGGAGCGGGGTGGGGTGGCGGGGTGGAGGTGCGGAGTGGGGGAGCGGGGTGGGGTTGCGGGGTGGAGGTGCGGAGTGGGGGAGCGGGGTGGGGTGGCGGGGTGGGGGTGTAGGGTGGGGTGGAGGGGAGGAGAGAGAGAGAGAGAGAGAGAGAGAGAGAGAGAGAGAGAGAGAGAGAGAGAGAGAGAGAGAGAGAGAGAGAGAGAGAGAGAGAGAGAGAGAGAAGGGGGGGGGAGTGTACTCGTGAGAGGCGGGGGGTGGCGGGTGTGCGGGGTGAAATGGGGGAGGGAAACGGGGGAGCGGGGTGGGGTGGCCGGGTGGAGGTGCGGAGTGGGGGAGCGGGGTGGGGTGGCGGGGTGGGGGTGTGGGGTGGGGTGGCGGGGAGGAGAGAGAGAGAGAGAGAGAGAGAGAGAGAGAGAGAGAGAGAGAGAGAGAGAGAGAGAGAGAGAGAGAGAGAGAGAGAGAGAGAGAAAGGGAAGGCAATATTCTCTTGCAAGGACAATATAGGTGGCCCCGAGTCGAGGAGACTTTTTGCATGCCTAGCAAGAGTGAGGAGAGGAGGAGGGGTACTATAGACCCCCACATCAAGCTTTTGCACCGTCCCTGGTGCAACTTCTTCTTATTGAATGAAATACTGCAAATACTTGAATGACATAATAACTGGAAATACTCAACCAACGAAATACCGCTAATACTCGAATGACACGTGGTATGTACAGTGGTTGAAATTCTTCCAAGTCGACTTAGTTTAGATACTTCTTCACTCTGGAGATGTTGACCAAAGGAATCCTTTTACCTTGCAAATCTTCCAGATGCACCGCGCCATGTGGCAATACCCTGATAACCTTATATGGTCCTACCCATTTGGGTGCCAATTTAGTTTGAATTGGTGGAACCTGATGCACTAAAACCATAGACCCTTCTTGAACTTCGTTGGATCTCAGATACCTGTCATGCAATCTCTTGCGCTCTTCTTGTGTCACCAGAAGTTTCTGCATTGCCCCTTCTCTGTACTCTTCTAATGCCACCAATCTCTGAATGGGGGGTTCAATTCCAATGGTTTTGATTCCTATTTCTTTTCTGATGATAAACTCAAATGGTGCCAATGCCTCTTTCCCATAAACTAAGTGAAATGGAGTCTCGCCTGTGGTTCCCCTCTTCGTGGTTCTGAAAGCCCAAATTGCACCAATTAGTGCTAGTGGCCAAGAGCTTTGATGATCAAAAGATAATTTGCGAATTAGTCCAATCAAAATCTTATTGGAACTCTCTGGTTGGCCATTTGCCCTTGGGTAATAGGCACAAGACCTTTTATGGAAGATTTTGTACCTGTCAAATATAAACTGGAGCAATTGATTTACAAAATGTGTGCCTCTATCACTAGTAATCTCCAGTGGGCAACCAAATCTTGAGAAAATACGTTTATACATAAATTTAGCTACTGTCAGAGCCGTGCAGTCCACAGTAGCTTTAGCCTCTATCCATTTAGTGGCATAACATGTGGCCATCAAAATATACTTTTTACCTCCAGGTTGACCATTTGGGCTAATTGGCCCCATGAAATCAAGACCCCATCGTTCAAAAGGAAGCCATCCGGTAGATATCACTAATGGTTGGAAATTCAATCTGGTTGGCGCGGGAGCACACCTCTAGCAGATGTGGCATTCTTTAGCAAACTTGATTGCATCTTTGAAAATATGAGGCCACCATAAAGCCTTGTGGATGATTCTATGAGCCAATTCTTCCCCCTTTAGGTGTCCTTCACTGTGTGCTGCCTCTAGCAAAAGATTTAGCTCCTTTGGATAGACACACCTTCTCAAGATATCATCCTGACAGTATTTATATAAATTTCCATTTATAAGTGAATAGGCTTTGGTTTTCAAAAGTAATCTTCTTTTTTCTACAGGTGTCAAGTGTTCTGGGATCTTTCCAGTAGTGAGAACATGAAGAATTTCATCATACCAACCTGTCCGAATTGCCACTAGAAAAAGATTGCTATCCACCAGTTCATCATTAATACCTGTTGCCTTTTCGCTCATTGCCGTCCTGGACACTTGATCTGTCATGTAGTGCTCTTTTCCTGGCTTAATATGAATATCAAAATTAAATTCTTGAAATAGGAGTAACCATCTCCAAATCCTTCCAGCTACTCTAGGCTTGTTTATCAAATACTTCAAGGGCTGATGATCGGAAATAACAATGAAATGTACACCAAGGAGATAATGTCGGAATTTTTGAAGAGCAAATACGATAGCCAAACCTTCTCTTTCCGTTGTACTGTAATTTCTTTCAGCTTGGTTGAGTGGTCTGCTTGCATAAGAGATAGGTCTATCCACTTTGTGAGATGATGGTTGAGCTAGAACTGCACCAACAGCATGAAGACTAGCATCTGTATGCACATGAAATTCCAATGACCAATTAGGAACACTTAAAAGTGGAGCAGTACATAGCCTCAGCTTTAGTTCACAAAATGCTTTGTCGGCTTCAGCACTCCATGAGAAAGGGATCTTTTTACTGGTAAGCCTTGACAAGGGCTTAGCAATTTCTGAATACATCCTAATGAATCTTCTGTGATACCCCGCATGGCCCAAGAAACTTTGCACTTCCTTAGGGCTTTGTGGAATTGGCATGGAAAGAATAGCAGTAACCTTTGCAGGGTCAACAGTTATACCTTCATCAGATACTATGTGACCAAGAAGAGTACCCTTGGTGACTAAAAAGTGACATTTATCAGGATTCAATTTCAACCCTGTTTCGAGACATTGCTCAAAAATTTCTTTTAAATTTTCCAAATGGTCATGGAAATCTTGAGCTGCTGCTCTTTTATCTGTACCTGAAAATACTGAAAAGTCATCCATGAAAATGCGTAGAAAAGTTGTTAACCATTTGCCCAATATTAGATACATCGTTCTATTAAATGAAGCTGGTGCGTTCTTCAAACCAAAAGCCATTCGAGTATAGACATAAGTGCCCCAGGGAGTGACAAAGGCTGTTTTGTCCCTATCATCAGGATGGATCACTATCTGATTGTAGCCACTAAAACCATCCAAGAAACTATACAAAGTGTGACCAGCTACCTCTTCAAGTACTTGCTCTATGAAGGGCTGAGGAAATCCATCTTGAATAGTCACTTTATTCAAAGCATGGAAATCAACACATACCCTTATTTTTCCACTATTTTTCTTCAGCACAATAACCATAGAAGAAAGCCACCTGGAATGTTCTACTGGCATAATTATACCTGCTTCTTCTAGTTTTATAATCTCTGCTTTTACCGCCTCTGCATACTTCGGATTGAGTCGATATGGCCTACTTCTTATAGGCGCAGCTCCCTCATACAAGGGTATCCCATGTAATCCAAGCTCTTCTAGTATTCCTGTTAGATCTTTGTAGGACCATGCGAAGACACTTTTGTAAGTAAAGAGCAAAGAAGTTACCTTCTGTAGTAAATTAGGATAATGCCACAACCAGGCTGCCAAATGGACTACTTGAGGGTTCTCTTCATCCCCTAAATTTACTTCTTGAACCAATGTTTCAGGACTGGCCTTGTTTGATAAATCATCTCCACTATATGCAGGAGTGGAGTTTAATTTATATTCTGCAACATGTTCTTCCATCCATCCTTGAGGTATATCTAAGAAAGGAAGATCTTCTCTGCCCTTAGGTTAAAAATATTCTACCTCTGATACTTTTATCTGGGTTGCTTCTTCAAGGCTTGTGCTTTCCTGCAATTGCTCATTCTCCAACACCTTGTGGTCTTCATTGCCCTTTCCTGTAATTACCTTATCTGCAACTTCTTCCTAAATTTCATTAATCTCCACTGTGCAACACTCTGCACTTCCCATCATCCAATTTAACAATGTATCCTCTTCTTGGGGTAGAGAGGGCATTACCTGAGTGTCCACAGTATATCCAGTAGTTTTTCCTGAGTCGAATATGTCTTCCAAATGTAGTTGCAGTTGGCTATTGGTATTTGTTGAAATCCATAGTTTATTTTTTCCCCAATCTTGCAAAGCTTTTGCTTGTCTCAGCCAAGGTCGCCCCAGGAGTAGAGGGTAAGAAGTCTCTTGTGGAAGTGCAATAACAACAAAATCTAGAACAAAATGGCAGCCTTGTACTACCATCAGTACCTTCTCAATAATGCCCAGTGGCGCAACCCGATGTTGATCCGCCAATGTAACCGTGAATAGTGCCAACTTGGTGGGGTTCAATTTCAGCTTCTTCATTGTAAAATCTGGCATTAAATTGATACCAGAGCCTCCATCTATGATCACACCTGTGAGAGCTTCATCCTTTATACAAACAGATAATCTTGAGCTTTGGTAGTCTGCTAAGGGTGTAGGGGGAAAATCAACCATGAAACCATCTATACTAAGTGATTGGACCAAGTGAGCAGAGTGTATAATCTTCAGTAAGTCACTTCTTATTTTTGAATCCATCCTTATAAGTTCATATAGACTAACCTTGTGATGAATACCTTTCAAGATCTGTTCAATGTTTCAGTGTTTTCTTGCAGACTTGTTGGTTGGCCCTTTAGAGAAGTAGTCATCTTATTATAAGCTCCTTCAATTTGTGCTTGGTCCTTCCATTCAGACTCCTTTTCTTCCTCTTTATCCTGAAATCCTTGTTGTTCATCTCTCTGGGTTGCAGCTGCTTGCCTAGCTCTAGTCATCATGGGCATTGTAGAGGATGAAACAACATAAGTCTGAGTGGTTTTTCCTTCTTCATGTGGAGAGACTGCAATCATATGAATTGGAGCAGGACGACCTCTTGGGCAATCTTTGGTATAATGATCCTTGGCCTCTGGACAATGTTGACAAGGAGGTGCATCTTCTCGGAGGGAACACCTATTTTGCATGTGGCCATATTCACCACAACGATAGCACATCAAGGGTCTATTATATCTAGGCTTTGCAGGCCTATTCTCCTCTCTATTAGATGTATTTGAAGTACTAGCATAGTATGAATCCAAAGTTTGAGGGTTACCTCTCTGCTGTGTACACTTGAGGTAATAACAATCTCTGGCTTCATGACCAACTTTTCCACAAAATTGACAGCTTACCTTAATAGGGCAATTAGCATTGGAATGTCCATTGTTGTTACAGATTGTACACCAAATTTGTCTCCTTATATCCTGAGTGGTCTTCAAATCTTCTAACTCTCGGCGAAGTTGAGCTACTTCATCATCAGTGCGACGCAGTGGTGGCAAGACCTTCTCTTCTTGTTGATTTTGTTGCATCTTCAACGCTTCCAATTCCCTCCTCAGTTGCTCAATAGGATCCAGATCTGCAGCATACTTTTGTTGTGTATCCCCTTCGAAATGTTGCCTTGCTTCTTCAATGCGTGATGCCGCTGCAACAAAATCATTGAGGGTCGCATCCAATCTAAGAGATTCACGAAGCTTCTGCTCAGATGACCTAGGCAGAGCCTTTTCGATCCATTTTTTAACCAAAAATTCACCTGGAGCATGTGGCAGACGTGCAACAAGTGCTTTTGTTCTAGTGTGAAGTTCATGAAAGGATTCACCTGGTCTTAGCTTCAAATTCTCTAGCTGATCTAGAGCTCTTTCTGAGGAATCACTTGGTCGGAATGTCTGTGAGAACGCCGCCTTCAAAGCCTCCCATGTAGTGAAATGGCCATCTGCATATTGACTATACCATTTATCTGCAAGACCCTCCAATGTGGATGGAAAGAGTGCCAGCATTGCATCCTCTCTATTTTGCAAACCTCGTCCACGGCATAAAGAGATGAATCTTCTCACATGATCATCAGCATCCTCATAGGCTTGTCCCTTGAAGGTAGGGAATTTGATATTTAATCTGGAGAGTAAATGAGAGAGATCCTCCATTTGTACTGGTGTTTCTTCGGACGTATCTGAGGAGAAGTCTAGAGTTCTCCTATACCTTTCTTTTGACAATGGTGTCGTACCCAAATCTATAGATAAATTTAGGGAAGGCAGAGGGGAGGTAGACTCACTAGCCGTGGTTATTGCTAACTTGTTAAGGCTCCTGCGAACACAAAGAGACTCCTTATCTGCTCGTGTATGGGTCATGTACCTACTTGCCAATGTAATAGGGCAAAATACCTCTCACAGAAATGCAAAGGTCCCAGCGTGCGTGCCAAACTATAGAGGAGGTACTGGGGTATCCGCTTTTAACAAAAGTAGAGAATGAAAACTAAACACGTCCAGTACATCACCTACTCAAGGGGGGTTCTCTTTAGGGAAGTATACCCTTTAACATTTTTGTGAGCAGGTAGATAACACGGATTGCACAGAGTGGTAATACTTCAGAAAATATGGACAACCAATGGCCAAGGAAGACCCTACACTTTTTGATTCGAATGAGACGATTACACGGTTGGGCAGAGTGATGCTCAAAAATGCAAGCTTAGGGCTGACAAGCCACCCTAAAAGTATTAACTCCAATACAACAGATCAGCATAAGGGACCGCTGATATGCAGGCTAACTCAGAGCAATACAAGTGGTAGAATTTCTCAAGAGAATAGAGATTAATCAACACACTGACTCACAGAAAAGAAAATAAATCCAAGCTACTCTCTTACACTATAGTGCTCATAGCCCTCCACTGAGAAGCCTACCCTCTGTATCCACACTACAGAGTAGCTCCTACAATAGGCTTGAAACCACCAAGTGCAAGAGAGAACTTCTGCACGTAAACACGCGTCAATGTAACTCCAAAAAAATGTACCCCAAATGAGCACAAATCCATTGTTTTTATAGGCTTCAATAGGTCAAGAGCGTCTTGCTTCACGTCCACTGATCATGCGCCGGTTGATCTCCCAAAATTAGGGGGTAGGTCAAATATTCCCTTGATTTGAATTGAATCCTCAAAAATAGGTAGTGGCTGTGAGGGGTTGGCGGCGACTACTTTCACTTTCCACCATTCCACTTTAATTTCAAGTCCTATTTATCTCCGATGATGACTGATAAATGTTGAGCACATTGAACTCTCGGACCAGAAGCAGCTTCTTCCTCCTCTTCCTAAGCCTCATGCATGGGTTGTTGTTGTTTCCTTCTCATTTCTTCTTCCATGTTAACATTTTGCAGGATGATTTCCTCACATTCATCAAGCTCTATATCTGGCATAGCTGAGATGGCTTGGAAGGAGGAATTGTCTCCAGAATTGTGCGGGGGTGGATGTGTAATGCTGCGGGTGTATGTGTGTGTATGTGTGTGAGGGGGGGGGGTGTGTATGTCACATGGGTGTGTGTGTGATTGTGTGGGGGTGTGGTGCATGTGTGTGAGAGAGTGCATGTGTGTGGATGAGGTCATGCATGTGTGTGAGTATGTGTGAGTGAGTATGTGCGGATGTGTGTGAATGTATGGACGTGTGTGTATGTATATGTGTGGTTGTGTATGTGTGGTGTGTCCGTGTGTGAGTACAGGTGAGGATGTGTGTGTATGTATGGATGTGTGTGTGTGCCTATGTGTGGTTGTGCATGTGTGGTGTGCGTGTGTGCGAGGGTATGTGTGTGTATGCATGTGTGGGGGGGGGGGGCGCATCTGTGCAGGCAGGTGGCGGGAGTGGGCGGCAGGTGTGAGAGGGGAAGTGTGAGGAGGAACAGGGGGGGGGGGGGGGGGGATGCATGTGTGCACGTGAGGGGGCGGGGGGGGGGGGGGGCGGGTGCGCGGGGTGAAATGGCGGAGGGAAGTCGGGGGGGGTGGCGGGTGTGCGGGGTGAAATGGGGGAGGGAAGCGGGGGAGCGGGGTGGGGTAGCAGGGTGGGGGTGCGGGGTGGGGTTGCCGGGAGGGGGGAGAGAGAGAGAGAGAGAGAGAGAGAGAGAGAGAGAGAGAGAGAGAGAGAGAGAGAGAGAGCGGGGTGAAATGGGGGAGGGAAACGGGGGAGCGGGGTGGGGTGGCGGGGTGGGGGTGCGGAGTGGGGGAGCGGGGTGGGGTGGCGGGGTGGGGGTGTGGGTTGGGCTGGCGGGGAGGGGAGAGAGAGAGAGAGAGAGAGAGAGAGAGAGAGAGAGAGAGAGAGAGAGAGAGAGAGAGAGAGAGAGAGAGAGAGAGAGAGAGAGAGAGAGAGAGAGAGAAGGGGGGGAGTATACACGTGAGGGGGCGGGGGGTGGCGGGTGTGCGGGGTGAAATGGGGGAGGGAAACGGGGGAGCGGGGGTGGGGTGGCGGGGTGGGGGTGCGGAGTGGGGGAGGGGGGTGGGGTGGCAGGGTGGGGGTGTGGGTTGGGGTGGCGGGGAGGGGAGAGAGAGAGAGAGAGAGAGAGAGAGAGAGAGAGAGAGAGAGAGAGAGAGAGAGAGAGAGAGAGAGAGAGAGAGAGAGAGAGAGAGAGAGAGAGAGAGAGAGAGAGAGAGAGAGAGAGAGAGAGAGAGAGAGAGAGAGAGGAGAGAGAGAAGAGAGAGAAGAGAAGGGGGGAGAGTGTACTCGTGAGGGGGCTGGGGGTGGCGGGTGTGCGGGGTGAAATGGGGGAGGGAAACGGGGGAGCGGGGTGGGGTGGCGGGGAGGAGAGAGAGAGAGAGAGAGAGAGAGAGAGAGAGAGAGAGAGAGAGAGAGAGAGAGAGAGAGAGAGAGAGAGAGAGAGAGAGAGAGAGAGAGAGAGAGAGAGAGAGAGAGAGAGAGAGAAGGGGGGGGGAGTGTACTCGTGAGGGGGCGGGGGGGTGGCGGGTGTGCGGGGTGAAATGGGGGAGGGAAACGGGGGAGTGGGGTGGGATGGCGGGGTGGAGGTACGGAGTGGGAGAGCGGGGTGGGGTGGCGGGGTGGGGGTGTGGGGTGGGGTGGCGGGGAGGAGAGAGAGAGAGAGAGAGAGAGAGAGAGAGAGAGAGAGAGAGATGAGAGAGAGAGAGAGAGAGAGAGAGAGAGAGAGAGAGAGAGAGAGAGAGAGAGAGAGAGAGAGAGAGAGAGAGAAGGGAAGGCAATATTCTCTTGCAAGGACAATATAGGTGGCCGCGAGTCGAGGAGACTTTTTGCATGCCTAACAAGAGTGAGGAAAGGAGGAGGGGTACTACACCCCTACAGGGAATACTATTACATGTACTAACAACTCCTCCTATCTCGTTATGCGAGTTCGTAAGATCGCTTTGAATACTAGTGATCATAGTTATTTCACTTTGTCAGATGCTCTATTTGTGTGAAGGAGAAAAAAAAACCATTATCAGTCTCTGCATTAGCCAAGTTTGGCTTCATTGTGAAATTTGTTGATGACAGATGTATGGTTCATGACCTGTCAAATGGCAATGTCATTATTACTTATGGGATTTTATGTCCTAGGTTGTGTAAGCTCATAGACTATGTGCTTCAAATAGTTTTTTGTTTTGGCTGAAGATCTATCAACATGTAAAATGGGAACCCTCTATTCTAATCGAGAAGGGAGGAATATATGTCTTCTAACTTTAATGCATCTGTGGCTGAACATGGGATAAAACATCACTGTTTCCATATACACCTCAAAAAAATGGAGTTGCTAAACGGAAGAATAGGTCACTCATGGAGATAGCGAGGTGTATGATCAAGAGTCAAACTTTACCACATAGTTTCTAGCTTGAGGTTGTTATGTGTGCAGCATATGTAGTGAGCAGGTGTTCCACTAAAGCGCTTGAGTCTATCACTCCATATGAGGCTTGGCATGGTAGCAAGCCATCTCTTGCTCATCTACATGTTTTTTGTTGTTTGGCGTATGCATTAGTGCTTGAAGAACATAGCAAAAAATAGGATGATAAAGTAGTTAAATGTATTTTTGTTGGGTATAGTTTTGAAAGAAAAGTCTATTGTCTCTATCATCCATAGAGTAAATGCATTCTCGTTATCCGTGATGTTGTTTTTGTGGAAGATGTTATTCAGCCCTTACTTTCATGTACCAAGGAGACATCTGTTTGCTCCTAAGACATGTATGATTCTTTCTGCCTCTTTTTACAGGTGGACAGTCTAGTTCTCATCCTAATGAGGCAACTTCTAAGTCTTTGCAAGTTTCATGTGATGATGTAGATAGAAAATTAGATGCACCTCTATCATATCATACTTGTTTAGTCTCTCATAGTGCCTCTTTTGCATTAGATTGCTATGCTATGGCTACCTCTAGTCTCTATGCTGAGACTGAACCTGTTTTGTTTGATGAAGCACAAAATTCTGAACGTTGGATGGTTGCAATGCAATTTGAATATGATGATATCATGAAAAATGGTACCTAGCCTTTATGTGACCTACCTCTTGGCAAGATGGTCAATGCCACTATGTGGGTATACATGCTAAAGCATAAACCTCATGGAATAGTTGACACGTATAAGTCCATGGTTGTCGCTAGTCTCTGTGATAAGACTAAACCTATTTGGTTTGATGAAACACAAAATCCTAAACATTGGATGCCTGCAATGCAATTTGAATACGATGGTATCATGAAAAAAGGTATCTTGCCTTTGTGTGACTTGCCTCCTATCAAGAAGGACATTGACACTAAGTGGGTATACAAGCAGAAGCATAAGGCTGATGGAACAATTGAAAGGTGTAAGGCTAGGCTTGTTGCAAAGGGTTATGCGTACGAAAGAGGCATTGATTTTGATGAAACCTTTGATCCTACTTGCCTAATGACTACTATTCATAGCATCTATGCACTTGCAGCTCATCATTGTTGGAATGTACATCAATTAGACATTAAAAAAAAAATTCTGAATGGTGACTTGCAAGAAGAAGTGTATGTTTTTCAGCCTTGTGGCTTTGTGTAGAAAGCGCATGAAAAACACGTGTGCAGGTTGAATAAGGCATTATATGTTTTAAAACAAGCACCATGTGCTTGATATGAAAAGATACATGCCTATCTATTTGCACATGGTTTTGAGAACAATCCAATTGAAACCACATCATATGTTAAGAGTGCTAATGATGTGCTTCTGATCATTGTGTGTATGTTGTTGGCATGCTTCTCCCTGGTCCTCATCACATGCATATTGCTGATTTTAAGGCTCATTTGCATTTCTCATTCGAGATGTCTGATTTGGGGCATTTGAGATGTCTGATTTGGGCATTCAGTTGATGGATACGACTATGGAACTTGGGATTCAATACCTTCAAAAAAGAGCCTTATTAAATAATATTGAGTAATATTTCTCAGCATTGTAAATAGGTTTATGATTATTTTATATGACTAATTAGACGTCATATGCATCTTAAATAAATGAGAAAACAAAACCATGTATTATAAGAGGAAAAAAAAATACATCTTTACCTGAACAAAAACCATATCCTACAAAATCATGTATAGTCCTAGACATAATTCCACAAAACATAATGTATCTTTGATTAATGATTTTCCATATATCAATGATACTAATACATCTCTAGAACTCTTGAAGTTTTTGAATGACCATAGAAACATATATATTCATGTATTTGACTTTTCTTTTTCCTCAGATTAAAAGTGAGAGCATTGAATTTTCTTTTCAATGCTAAGGTATGGCAAGAGATTGGAGTTGATGATTACCACTAACCATGTTCACCATCTACTATATTTCATAAAGAAAGGGTTAACACCATCTTATGCAACTCCTATCTCTAGATTGTGTGGCTCTTGTGCAAAATCATGTGATCTAGAATTAATATATTCAAAAAGCTGCACAATCTTTCATAAATAAGACGGGAGGGTTCTTTTTCATGTTCAGCTTGCCAAAAATAATGAAGCCTATTCGCTTTCATTTGAAGTGTATCAATTCTAGCTAGGAGGTAGTTGATGGGGTTTCTATTATTCCATGTATCACTAGTACTAGTAGATATGTCAATCAAGTCTTTCAAACTAGTCAATTGATAGGATTTATTTTTTTCTCTAGCTTGAATGGTGTTATCTTCATTTCCAATTCTATCCTAAGATTCAATCACCATATTAAAGTCTCCCATAATGATAAGGTCTAAAGGTACGCTACCCCTTTGCATTCTCGCACTCAGCCCAATTTATTTTCTATTATAAAGAGGGACTTTTCATTAAAGATTGGCCTTTATTAGTAAGACGAGGCATTACAAAGGAATCAAAAGGGTACCACCAGCAAGAAGGTAATTCTAGTAAAAGGAATGGTCCTAGCGCAAGCAACAAGAGAGGCCTAGTGAAAGTGCAGCTAATATACACTTTTCTGTGGTTGTTTATCGTTGAAACAGACTAAGGCTTCCATAGGAAACCCTCGAATTACAATCTGCAGGTTCATTGTGTTTAATACTAAACCATCCATGTTCGAAATTGCTGTGCTTTATTTATTTCCGTTTTGTTGTTCTTTATTTGTAACACATTTTAACACAATTAGACGACAATATGGTGAAATGAGTGTCGGTCTCGGGTCTCAAAAGATAGGCAAACATTATCATTCTCAAAAGATAAGAAAACATCACGTGTCTCAATTGACATTTTCGCTTAAAAGGAGGATCGACATTAAGATATCCATCACGTGTCTCAATTGACATTAAGACATTCAGGAGGTTCGACATTAAGACATTCAGGAGGTTCGAAATTAAGATATCCATCACGTGTCTCAGTTGACGATGGAATACGAGTGTTCATCGCTATTGCAGACATTAGAAATAGGCACCACAAACAACGTGATGTGGGGCATATAAGGAAAAACGTTGAACAGAAAAAGTCTCTAGTGCACGTTCTCATTAACGTATAAAACTGTACTGCCACTGTATTGACGAAAAACACAAAAGCAGTAGGTGAAGTCTCTATTCCTTCTCAATCTCCTTTGAGGCTGCCTCTCTCTCTCTCTCTCTCTCTCTCTCTCTCTCTCTCTCTCTCTACGGGGAGAAGGGACACTCATAGGCCATAGCCACACCTCATCAGGTTCAGAACGACATGGGAATCGACACACTGCCACGATTATGTTCATACGCTCTTGAAACCATATCAGAAGAGCCGGAATCGCCGAAGATCAGCTCCGCGAAAGAAAATCGTTCGAAGATGATAATGACTACTTTGAAGAGGGTAAGGAAGCGCAATGAATCCAAGCAGAGAAGGTCCTCTCTAGACAATCAGAAACCCGTGCTGCTAAGATCGTTAATGAGGACCTACACCCTGGCATATGTGCGTTTGATGTTTGCGTTTGCGAGTGCTGGAAACCTCTCCATCATTTCTTGATCTTTCCTTCCTGATAACCGGACATCTCACTGCAGAACGAAGTAGTCTCGTACAGAGATGTCTCTTTTCCATTCCCTGTGGATTTGGAAAGGATCGAGGCGCTGTAGATGTACACTATAATTATGATTCACAGTACACTATAATTATCTGCTTCGTGCACTCATCCTGATGGGATAAAGCCTTTACTTGATATATGTCAGGAGATATTTGTGAGGGATGTGAATAATGGTCAGCGCTCACTTCCTGGTTCTTTTGACGAGCTTAGCGAAGGAAAAAGAATTTCCAACATATGAGGGATGTAATAGGCACATTTGTCAGGAACATGAATGAAGGTCAGAGAAAGCGCACTGATTCTCCTCATTGGATTAAGAACCAGATTTATAATCTGCATTCTGTACCCTTTTTGCTCGTAAAAAAGAGTGGTGGGTTGACTCCAGAGCAGAGATATTTCTGTCTATAAGCTCTTGCTCTTTCTTCCAGATGTAGAGTCGCTTGCGGCAAGATTATAGCCACCCACGCATGTACAATAATCTTCTTTCTAATACTATTGATCAGATATCCCAGTTGTTGCAACTTGTAGTCTATCCTTCGCATCATGTTTTTTTTTCAATCTCTACTTGTTTCAAGGTATTGTCCTCCGCCTCCTGCTCTGTGCTTCTGACATCTTGAAAGTTCTACCTGAGACTGAAAGAGGATAGGTTGCACGCAGCGTATGATGCAACGGAAATCCAAAGGTGATGGCATATTAGTGTGATTGCAATTTTGTTGATCCAATTTCAGAGTCACCATTTTTAGTATAATGGTAGACTAATGTTTTTATGCACGTGAATTACATTGGGATGTGTTTGAATGCACCAAACTTACAAGTCTCAAAAAATATCAACTTTTTCAAGATAAGTGAAATTCCATGAGCTACATGTATGAGCTATGTGAATGGATAAATGTATCCTTATGCGACTAACCCAAAAGTAATTTCAAATTCTATTTTTAACTCATTATGTATGTATGCCTGAGTGCAAGGAATAATGGGGCATAGTGATGCCTCCAATTAAAAAAAAAAGCCGGTTACGAGGGTTATGCAATGCTATTCTGACCTATCCTCGCATAAGCAATGCTCAACAAAAAAATAAAAGATTCAATCACATAAGAGATGATCATCATCCGTTTTGCAATGATTATAAATACCATCGCTAGGAGCATCACAGATTAGTGATACTCCAAGTGATGTGGGAAATTGCTTGCGATGCAATGGCATCGCTTAAGTATTGGCCTCCGAATATAAAAGAAAAAGATTTTTCCTTGCACATTTGTGGCTGGATCTGACAAATGAAGGAGCTCTAGAGAGGGAGAGAGACAGACAGAGAGAGAGGGTGAGAGATATTGTGCTAGGAGCACACTCTCACACACACACGTTTGGATATGTACACAAATCCATACATAGACACACACATACAATGATGCATACACAGACATAGAGATACACACACATATATACGTACACATACACACACAAACACTCACACACATAAGAGACACACAATACACTTATACACACACAAATACACTCACATAGAGACATAGATACACATGCATACACACACATACACATACACATATACATGCACACACATCCACACACCTATGTACATACTTACACATACACATATACACACACATACACTCACATGCATACATACACAATGATGCATACACACACATACACATATACACATGGATACACTCACATATAAACATACTACACATGCATACAAAAGTTTACAGGAAGAAACACAAGTGGTAAACATTGAAGAGATCTTCAAAGGAATTCATCATAAGGTGAGTCTGTAGATACTCATAAAAATGGATTCAAAAATAAGGAATGATTTATTTAAGATTATAGACTCTACCTACCTACTTGAATACTAACATGGAAGGGGCAACAAATAAGAAACTTGCAGGGATCAAACATGGCATTTGGAGGTTGATTTGGACCTGGATAATTTCTAACATTATTGTGCAGATCGAAAAATTGAATAGAAGTGTCTCTCACAAGCTTAAGCTAATTCCTCACCATTTTTGAGTTACAAGACTTTAAAAAGTGCCATTTTCCAACACTTCAAAAGAAAGAGAGGGCTTCTCTAATTCTCTTCGAATCCATGATTGTGATGCTTATGTGTCACCATGTATAATTATGAATATTTTTTGATATATTTTTTTGGATTTTTTCTCCTATTTTTGACAGGTATGCAAAAGAAAGCACACTACGATCACATGGCTTTTTGCAAAAGTTTTCTCTGAGTTCTGTCTGTCCTCTTTGTTGATACACAAGTCTTTGTATAGCAGAGTTTGATCATACCAAAGAAGTGTGCGATCTGCCCAATTTAGAAAAAGTCGAGTTTCTGCATTTTGCAAAAAGCCATGCGATCGTAGTGTGCTTTCTTTCATATAGGTCTCAAAATAGAAGAGAAATTCCAAAAATACATCCAAAAATATCCGTAATTAGCAATGGGTTATGTAATCATCATATTTAGGGATTCAAAGAAAATTAGAGAAGCCCTCTCTCTCTTTTTTTTGAAGTGTTGGAAAATGTCTCTTTTTAAAGCCATGTAACTCAAAAACAGTGAGGAATTAGCTTAAGCTTGCAAGAGACACTTTTATTTAATTTTTCAATCTGCAGAATAATGTTGGAGATGACACAGGTCCAAATCCCTCTCCAAATGCCACTTTTGAGCCTTGCAAGTTTCAAAATTCTAGAGAGAAAGAGTGATATAAAGGGATTTTCTTAGAACGAACCAATTGTCGAGCCTTGAATGAGGAACTTAAAACATGATTCACAAAAATTTCACACATACTCTTTTATTCTCTTATACTTTCTCTACATTCCTCCCATATAGAGTTTTTCTTAATTCTTTCATCTTCACCTTCAAATTTCAACTTGAAAACATGATGTGAATAAGGTCTAGAGAGAGAATTTGAAACTTTTCATCCCAAAATGTTTCCTACATGCATAAAATGACCTAATTATTCATTCTAAGTATTATCCTGGAAATGAAATTTAGAAAATTCAAAATGAATTACTTCTATAGAAAAAAGGCCTCTTACATGCATACACATGCATACACAAACATACACATACAGAGATAATCATACACAAAAATATATTCATACTTACATATACACATATGCACATGCATACATAGACACACATGCATACACAGACATACACATATACACACACATACACGGACATATACACATACATACATATGCATACACAGATACACATGGATGCATGCACATACAAATATACACATATATATACATACATATAGAGACATATGTGGACATATGCACACCAATTCACTCACATGCATACATGCACACATATAACCTCTAAATAGTGTTGTTGAAGATCATCAATATCATACATTAGAATCAACATACATGAATAAAGATCATTAGTATTTCATACATAATTACAAAATAA
Organism: Ceratopteris richardii; assembly: GCA_020310875.1. Taxonomy (NCBI): domain Eukaryota; kingdom Viridiplantae; phylum Streptophyta; class Polypodiopsida; order Polypodiales; family Pteridaceae; genus Ceratopteris; species Ceratopteris richardii. Next base: position 139,155,620 of record CM035433.1, on the reverse strand, counting down.
CTTAAAACAAAATTTTTTAATATGTTATTTAGTCTAAAATTAGTTTCAATTAATTAGAATTTTCATTGCAACATAGGATAGGTGGACATAAACTTTTTAATTCTCTCTAAAAGATGCTTTTGGAGGTCTACCTCATCCATAAATCAATTATAATTCATCACCAATACATACGGAAGTAATAACATTGATAACTATGTAACTCGCTACATCTCTACTGATGTATATTGATTCATGACTATTTTCACACTCTTTGAATATGCAAATAGTCATTGAACTATTATATCCTTGAGTATTGTTTATTAAAAGTCCTATATTTCCATGTTTGTAAGTTCTTCCATCAATATATAATCTTTAATTTTTTGCATGTGTAGTCCCTCTACTAGCAAAAGAAGTTTCAATTAGGCATATTGCATAATTACTTATGCTTTAAACATAACCGTAGGTCAATGCAAGTCTCCCCATCTATATATAGGACCAAAAAATGACATAAGAGTGACATAAGAATGTGGGTTCCTCAACAAGGTAACTCATATATGCATAAATTATAGCCATAAATGAGTCCTAGATAGGTATTTAAACTCGGTAAATCACACTATATGACCCTCGTATCTCACCATTCCATGGATTTGGATATTTGTTGTGGACCTCTCCCCATGGTGGTCTACATTTAGCTTAATTCCAAAGTCCTAGTCTTCTTCTATCTGTCTCAATTAAGGTGTGCCCTTGCTTCTTGCATCACTAAGTAGGCTTGATGTAGCAATTTCTCCATTCCACATTGATTGATTACTTGAATCCATTCTTAAACAAGGGACTAAGCTTTTTGATTCCTCACTTGAAGTCCTCCTTTCTTCATCTTCATTCGCGTGCATAGATACATTTGAAGCATATGAATGTAAGAACACATCAGATCAGACATCCCTTGATATACATTTAGCTCCTTTCTTGTACCATTATAGCATAAATTAACATTTTTTTCACCTCCATATCCTCTAAAAACACACCTTTCTAATCTATCATCATGTTTACTCCTTATGTCAATTGTAATCAATAAACAGCATGTACATCCAAGCTCTCTCGAGTGTGCAACATTTGGTTTCCTAATGTACCAAGCTTCATACATTATTCTTGCATTTATAACGTATGTGGGAGCTCTATTCATGATCTATATTTTAGTGGTTACAACATCAACGCAATAAAAATTAGGAATTCTCATTTCCTTCATCATAGCCCTAACACATTTTGTAATTCCTACCACACGAAATCTTTCTTTGTGTTGTGTAAGTGCATGTGATTTGTCTCTTGATGCCATTTGACCCCAAAAAAATAGACAATTAATGGGATATACCCACGTCATCTGACCTTAAACACTTGACATACCTATCACGTTGTTTTTAACAATAGCTTATAACTTCTTGGAGTAGTAGAAGACATTTGACTTGTGCTCCATACAATAGAGCGAGATCACCCTTGTGCAATCATCAGCGAAATTTAGAAGGTATCTATTACCTCAAATTGATTTTTCATTTATTCATCCATAAATATTTATATCGACTAGGTCAAGTTGATTATAGCTCACATAATTTCTCTTCTTGAAAGGTAACCTACTCAGCCTACCCAACTGAGATGCTTCATACAAGTATTTAATAGTTGGATAATAAAGGTTTGGTAACCCTAGCACTAGCCTCTTGCTTTCATATATCGATTTCTCAGTATTGATATGTCCATACCTTTTGTGTCATAGGTCTAATTTTGCTACCCTTATGCTTCCATATGTGAAGTAAGTTGTGTACGTGAAATTTGTGTCAGAATTTGGGGCCCCAGGATCGTTCCAAACTAAAATCTTTTGAGCATACACAAGTTAATTGACAAGATGATATGTGAGATAGAAAGAAATAGAGATCTTGAGACAAGGATAGGGAACGTAAGCTCGATGCTTACTCACTACAAAATATATGTCCAAATTACAACATGGGAGTACTACTCAACCATATAGAGTGGTGCACTCACTAATGGAAGAATATCCAAGAAGATGATGATACAAAATTTACATTATGTTGAAATAATCTAAGTATGTGAAGTGAACGAAGCAACGAAGCTAACCTTATTCTCACAAAATAGTGCAACAAAATTGTAAATCAACCACAAGGTTAACTCACAAAAGATAGTTACCACCACCTTGTAGAAGACTTCTTGCTCCAAGAGAGTAGCCTCTCCTTCACCAAAATTTCACCTCCTCAAGAGTGTGAGAGTCTTCCTCCTTGATCTCATTGAGATCTTGAGTGAGTGATTTATTAATGAGCATGGGCTCTTATTATATAGTTTGTATCCTCCTCCAAAAGCACTTCCAAAAGCATAAAACTACGATCTTCCATGAAAAAACTTTATCGTAGATACTTCCAATAAAGCCAAAGCGTGTGCATGATGAACAAAGCAAAAATTGTCTTGCACTCCGTGTTTCTTTTTTGTTTTATTGAGGAGACCACGTTTTTGCTTTTCATGAGTTCTGTTTTCTTTTAGCTTTCTAAGAGATGGTTTCACACTACGGAATTTCAATTTCACATGGAATAAAAACTATTGGACTTTGATTCCAACAATCCCTCCTTCAATGTCACAATGGTACAATCTTCAATAACCTGCAAATTTTCTCATGACTATCTCTAGTCAATGCTTTGGTAAACATATCCGCAACATTCCCACGGGAAGGAACATAAACCAATTCAATATGCTTCTTAGCTATTTGCTCTCGAATGTAGTGGTAGTGTACCTCTATATGCTTTGTCCTTGCATTATTCACTAGAATCTTTGCTATAACTATAGCACTCTGGCTATCTGAAAATATCTGAATGGGTTCATGTACTCTTACATCAAGATAGCTAAAAATCTTCTGCAACCAAACTGACTCTAAAGTAGCTGTAAAGGTTGCACGATATTCAGCTTCACACAATGAAGTGGCAATAGTGGGTTGTCTCTTCGAATGCCATGAGATAAGACAATCTCTAAAATAAAAACAAAATCCACTAGTACTTTTTCTTATGTCTCTATCACCTGCCCAATGAGAATCTGAAAAACCTTTTAGTAACAAATGTGTAGATTTCCAAAATACCATAGCAAAATTTGAAGTTCCCTTCAAATATCGAGAGATTCACTTAACTGCTTTCCAATGTAACAATGTCGGATTCTGCATGAACCTTGATACTTGAGAAACTACGAACTATATATCAGGACGTGTATTACAAAGATATATCAAGCAACCAACTGCTTCACTATATAGAGTAGCATCAAATGGCTCTACATCTTCTACCATTTGTAAATACATGTTTTGATCCATAGGTGTTTGCATAGGTTTAGAATCACCCATCTGAAACCTTTCCAAAAGTTTATTAATGTACTTCTGCTGTATCATATAGATACACTCATCTGGAAATAGAAATTGAATCCCAAGATAAGAATGTAAAATGCCTAAGTCATTCACATCAAATGTTTACTTCAATTCTTCTTTGAACATATGCAAATTTCCATCTCTGGGACTTGTGACTATAATATCATCCACATAAATGATTGCTATAGACATCATACCTATTTCAGCTTTAACATAAAGAGTTGGAGTTGCATCTGAGTTATGGAAACCAATGGATAAAAGATATGCATGTATCTTTTCATACCATGCTCTAGTTGCCTGTATAGGTGCCTAGTTTGATTTTTATGAATAGAATCAATCTCTTCTTGCATAGCTTTTCTCCAAATATGAATGTTAAGTGCATCTTTAATACACGCAGGTTCATCTTCAACAGTCGTAAATTCCAAAATATCATGATTCTCAAAGTCCAGCAAAACCTAGATGTTCTCTTTGTTGTTGTTGTCTAGTCTGACTTCTTGTTCTTACATGATCTTGTTGTTATTGTCTAGTCTGACTCCTTGTTCTTCCATTAAAAGTTTTTATACCACTATCTTTCCAAGTTTGATATAAACACATAGGTGTATACTTAAATAGTGGTGAAACTCTTTCTGAATTTTCAGTTTCCATAGGTTTTGGAGCTTGCTTTGCCGAGGTACTAGGACTTTCTAGAACTCTAACTTCTTCCATTTCTGGAACCAAAGTCTCATGTGGAACTGAATCTGTAGAAGGTTGTGAGATTCCTATTTCTTCATCCTTTTCTTGAATCCTAGGAATTTTAACTCCCTCGTCATATGGCTGAACATCTACATCCAGAATTTTTCTAAAAATTCCATAGTCATTTTCACTTATGAACTCAGGAATTTCTTCATCTTTATCATAAACCTTATCTTCAACAATATAAGCATTACATGAAAGAATAACTTCACCTGTCTTTGGAACATAAAGCCTGTATCATTTACTCTCAATAGAATATCCAGTAAAAACAACTTTCTTTGCCTTTACATCTAGTTTGCCTCAGACCTTTTTCTCAACATGTACATAAGAGAGTGATTCAAACACTCTAAAGTAACTCAAACAAGGTTTTCTACCATAATAAGCTTCATACGGTGTGATTACCTTCAAAGCTTTTGTAGATGACCTATTTAAAATATGCCATCATGCTCCCCATCATCTTAATAAGTACTCTATTCTTTCTTCCTACAACACCATTCTGGTGAGGCATATAAGCAATAGTAAGGTGTCGAGTAATACCTTTCTCATCAATAAATGTCTGAAATTCTTTAGACAAGTATTCTCCACCTCTATCACTTTTGAGAATCTGGATAGTTTCCTGACTTTCATTTTCAACCATAGCTACAACCTTCTTGGACATAGGAAAGCCTTCTCACTTCAACTTAAGACCATATATCCGTGAGTATCTCGTAAAATCATCAATGAATAGAACAAAATACCTGAAGCCCTAAATAGATTCTGCTCCCATAGGTTCATTCACATCTAAATGAACAATCTGCAATTTCTTGGTAGCTATAATATGACCATGTTTGTTGAAAGGTAGTTTACGCATCTTACCTTCAAGAAAACCTTCACATATATCTAAATCATTTGGTAGCTTGAATTAGGGTAAACTCTCAACCATACCTCTATCTTTGATACTCTTGAGAGCTCCAAAACTGATATGTGCAAATCTTTCATGCCATAGCTTCATATCTTCCACTAGTGACGAAGATTTGACCGCATATGCCTGAGTGATTTTGAAAAAACAAAGATCCCTCCTCTATGCTCAGCTTGTAAAAGACACTTGTCTTCTTTATGTGATAAGATCTTACAAAGATCTTTTTCAAATGCAACTTTGAAACCATCACTTAAAAATGCAGATATAGATAGCAGATTCCTCTTTCAGGTACACAAAGAACATATGAAATCTGAAAATTACCACGTTCTCTTGACTTTAGGGTTACTGTACCTTTTCCCACAACATCCAAATCATTGCCATCTGCAATAGTAACTCTTCTACCTGAAGAATAGGAAAGAGAAGAAAATACATCTTTGCAACCTATCATATGCTTTGTAGCACTTCAGTCAAATATCCAAGGACTTGCTGAAAGAACTTGTAAAGCTGCCCTGATCAAAAGCTACTTCCTCAATGGTGATACTGGCATAAGAATCACCTTGAGATTTCTATTTTTTATCATCTTCTACAACATTGCTGCAATCCTTTTATAATATGCTGACTTTAAATGTCTAGGTTTCTTGCAGTAAAAACGTATTACTTCCTTCTTCTTAGAAGACTTCTCTTTAGGTGTCATAGATACAGAATCTGAAGTAGAAGGTGAGAGGGACCTACTTTCCTTCTTGGATTTTTTTTTCCTTCTTCTCCTTCTTCTTCTTCTTCTTACCCTTTGATGAAGATAAAAGTGCTTGTTGATTCTCTTCCATTCCCTTCAATTGATCTTCATCTTGAAGCAACAAGAATTCTAACTCTTCAAATGTAACCTCTCTATCTCTTGTGGTAAGGGTAAGAGTAGTTATGAAAGATTGATATGAAATAGGAAGTGAATTAATCAGCGTATTTACCATTTCTTCATCAGATATCTCAACTCCTACATTTAGAAGTTGATCTCTCAAGTCAAGGAGTCTTGTAATGTAGGTTTGAATTGACTCACTAGCTTTCATCCTTGTATTTTCTAGTTGTCTCCTCAAGTGAGCTTTCCTAGCAGGATTTCTGCTCTGAAAAAGATTCTCAAGCTTTAACCAAGCTTGTCTAGAACTTTTGCAAGATCTCATCTGTGGTAGAATATGCTTCTTGACACTCGTCGCTATGAATGAGAGTGCTAAAGCATCTCTAGCATCCCATCTTGCCTGATCTTCAATAGAAGGAACTCTAGGTAATGACCTAGCAGTGACCTTGGATATAGAAGTGGTTACCTTTTCTTTAGTTGGTTCTACAATTGTGACTTCAGCACCTCTTGAAGTTGTTGTATCCCCTTCTTCACCTTCTCGTCTTGGTCTTGTTAAGGATCCATTGACAATACTCCATAAATCCCTTTTCACTAAAATATTCATCATCATGAAACTCCACATGGGATAATTAGAAGATCCATCCAACTTGTCTTCAATCTCAATTCTAATCTCACTCATCTTAACTAAGTGTGTATGTCAATTATGCTCTGATACCAAGTGTTGGAATTTGGGACCCCATGATCGTTCCAAACTAAAACCTTTTGAGCATACACAACTTAATTGACAAGCTGATATGTGAGATGGAAAGAAATAGAGATCTTGAGACAATGATAGGGAACATAAGATGGATTCTTACTCACTAAAAAATATATGTCCAAATTACAACATGGGAGTACTACTGAACCATATATGGTGCTGCACTCACTAATGGAAGAATATCCAAGAAGATGATGATACAAAATTTAGATAATGTTGAAATAATCTAAGTGTGTGAAGTGAACGAAGCAACGAAGCTAACCTTATTCTCACAAAATAGTGTAATAAAATTGTAAATCAACCACAAGGTTAACTCACAGAAGATAGTTACCACCACCTTGTAGAAGACTTCTTGCTCCAAGAGAGTAGCCTCTCCTTCACCAAATTTTCACCTCCTCAAGAGTGTGAGACTCTTCATCCTTGATCTCCTTGAGAGCTTGAGTGAGTGATTGATTAATGAGCATGGGCTCTTATTATATATTTGTATCCTCCTCCAAAAGCACCTCTAAAAGCGTAAAACTACGATCTTCCATGCAAAAGCTTTATCGTAGATACTTCCAATAAAACCAAAAGCGTGCGCATGATGAATAAAGCAAAAACTATCTTGCACTACGTGTTTTTTCTTGTTTTATTGAGGAGACCACGTTTTTTTTTCATGATTTTTGTTTTCTTTTAGCTTTCAAAAAGATGGTTTCACACTACGCAATTTCAGGTTTGCATGGAATAAAAACTATTGACATTGATTCAAACAATTTGTTTTTACATCCAATGTGAATAACCATCTGTCGTTTTTGTAGTTGGTTATCAATGTACAAACTTCTGAAGGGTTTTCCACAAAGCATACATCATGGTTGAGTTTGATGTGCAAACCTCGCTTAACCATTTCACTCACAAAAGTAACATTCTTTGTGATTGGGGAACCATGAAAAACATCCTTCAAGAATTTAACATTGTGAGATCAATCCAACATAACATCACCTATGTGTGTGATACCATGAGGGGTATCATCACCTGTCCCCACATGCACATTGGTTGATGAAACATGCATATTTGAAATGAAATCTTTTTTGCAACTCATGTGAGTGTTACATCTGCCATCAATGTACTATGTGCTTGATCATTATGTCTTGTATTCATTCATCTACATCATATCTAGCATACTCTCATTCTCATTTGAAGTAGATGCATAACTACCTTCTCCTTTGTATGAAGAGTTGTTCTTCTCCAACTGATAGCAATCGCTTTCATAGTGGCCATATTTGTCACATATGAAACAACGTTCTGCATTGTGGTTCTCTCTATTCTTGTTGTACCCTCCTCCTCTTCCTTTAAACTTGCCTCTTCATCTTGATGAAGATCATTTTCTTTCTTGGTATTGATTACCATCTCCGTTTGATCATCTCCCTTTCCTTCTACCTCATCTACCTCCACTCCTTCCTCTACCTCTACCTTTACCTACATAGAATGTTTGGGCTTGAGGGCCTTTTACTTTTGATCATTCTATATTTATCTCCTCAATGACCATGAAGGAAACAAATTACTCAAACTAGTGAAGAATATCTCTTACATATATGACTTCTACTCCTCATAATCCCTTAGCCCATTCAAGGTGTATGAAACTAGATCATTACTCCAATATTTTATATCACTACTAAGTGTTTTCCTAAAAGTATTGAATTAATTCTTTAATCAAATCTTCGTGGCCTAGGCGGAAGTGGAGTAAAGTAATTGTAGGGTTTTCGAGACCTTCATGAATGTATATTGATCTTGTATAGGGCATATCAATGCCTAGATAGTACGATGAGATAAGATGACAATAACACTTATCTCTCTCTCTCTCTCTCTCTCTCTCTCTCTCTCCCCACTCTTTCAAGTTTTGCACTTGATTTGGAGTTAGATTCTCATCCGATCTAGGTCTAGGATTTGTACCACTAATGAGACCCTATAAGCCTTTCCCCATGAGGTATCTAGATATTCTAAATCTCCATGGTTCATAGTTTTTTTTTGTCTGATTTCTTTATTTTAGTGCCACACTCTGACATGAAGTACTCTAAAGTACTCTTTTAGATCTCTTTGATGCATGAACATTGACATCTATTAACAACTTTACCGCTATAATTTTGATGTACCAAGAAAATAAAGGAGATTATATGCTTCTTCACTTGTAGAATCCCCTTGACTTGTTTCTGTGCTCTTGAACGTAAATGAGTAGCTCTTATTCCTTAACGTCCTTCAATTGCTTCCCCTAATCTATCTTGATTGCCTTTATGTTTTGAAGTGTTAATATACCAATGATGGGAGAATGTACACCTTCCCTTTGCATCCTTGATGCATAGAGGGCCTCACAAGTACACTCACAAATAACTCTAATCACTCAAATGTACCATTCTTTGAAATCTTGAGGACTTAGCCCAAGAACATTTGCATACATCAGACTATACTGTAGGAACTTATTGAAAGTTATCTCCCTCGAAATGGTTAATCCCAATCTCAGATTCAATGCCTCTAAGATAGAATATCTATGGGCCTCACGCTCCTCAACACTGAGATCTATATAGCTCCAACAAATAAACATTTGTGAGCTAGATATGGCTACCAAAAGTCTTTAGAATGTACTGAAGCGAATTAGGGGATTATTAACCAAAGGGCCTACTACCTTATTCAAATACTAGAAGATCTTAGACACATGGGATCATCCAATCAAAGTACATTGTGTGTTAATATACCCTAGATGATAATGATAAGGATCCCTTTTCCTAAATTATAGGTTTTATCACACCTAAGTGAAGAAGTGTAGTTAGTGTTTCGCGAGACAGTATATAAACCAACACTCAATAGTTACGAAATAATAATTTTATGGTTTCCAGATACCTTCCAGATACCTTCTTAATAAGCCATATACACTCGTTATCCTTTTATAATAGATCCTTTTATTTTCACGTTTATTGAAGATGTAGAGGAACTCTAATTACTGAATTAAAATACTTATAAAACTATTTACAATAGTGAAAAATAATATTCAATGTTATTTAATAATCCTTTTTTGTAGGTAATAGATCCCAAGATCAATAGTATTATCCATTAAATGTTTGCACAGATATCACATATTGGTTCAACGTATTTACTACTTGCATTCATTCATACAAAATAGGAAATAATTCTTATCTAGTAGTTTCACAGATCAGACATGAAAAACCTTACTAATGAAAAACATCACTAAGAAAAGTCCATTAGAAGAGCACTTTGGTAGGGCCTGATCCAAGAGATTTTAACAAAAATAATTGATAGATAATCTTTTTTTTCTAGAAAAACATGAAATCTGTTTCATGAACCATTATTTCGTAAATTAAATCAATTACTCTGAGGCAAGATAATGACACAAAACTATGGATCCTATGGATCAATCACTTATTTGATTTCCAAAGTCTAATAGTTTTTATTACTACTAAGTGTTTTCCTAAAAATGTTGAATTAGTTCTTTAATCGAATTAGTAATTGTAGGGTTTTTGAGACCTTCATGGATGTATATTGAACTTGTATATGCCATATCAATGCGTAGATAATATGATGAGATAAGATGAAAATAACACTTTTCTCCCTCCCTCTCTCTCTCTCTCCCCACTCTTTGAAGTTTTGCACTTGATTTGGAGTTAGATTCTCACTGGATCCAGGTCTAGGATCTATACCACTAATGAGACCCTATAATTCTTTCCCCATGAGGTAGCTAGATATTCTAAATCTCCATGGTTCATAGTTCTTTTTGTTTAATTTCTTTATTTCAGAGCCACATTCTGACATGATGTCCTCTAAAGTACTCTTTTAGATCTCTTTGATGCACGAACAGTGAGATATATTAACAACTTTACCCCTATAATTTTGATGTACCAAAACAAATGAAGGAGATGTTCTCCTTCTTCACTTGTAGACTCCCCTTGACGTGTTTGTGTGCTCTTGAACTTAAATGACTAGCTCTTATTCCTTAACGTCCTTCAATTGCTTCCCCTCATCTATCCTGAATACCTTTATGTTTTGAAGTGTTAATATATCATTGATGGGAAAATGTACACCTTCACTTTGCATCCTTGATGCATAGAGGGCCTCACAAGTACACTCACAAATACCTCTATTCATTCAAATGTACCATTCTTTGAAATCTTGAGGAATCAGCCCAAGAACATTTGCATACATCAGACTATTCTATAAGAACTTATTGAAAGTTATCTCCCTCAAAATGGTTAATCCTACTCTCAGATTCAATGCCTCTAAGAAAGAATATCTATTGCCCTCACCCTCCTCAACTCTGAGATCTATATAGCTCCTACAAATAAGAATTTGTGAGCTGGATATCGCTACCAAAAATCTATAGAATTTACTCAAGCAAATAAGGGGCTTGCTAACAAAAGGGCCTACTACCTTATTCAAATACTAGGAGATCTTAGACACATGGGATCATCCAATCAAAGTACATTATGTGTAAATATAATATTCAGAAAGATACCCTAGATGATAAGGATCCCTTTTCCTAAATTATAGGTTTTATTACACCTGAGTGAAGAAGTGTAGTTAGTGTTTCGCGAGACATTATACAAACCAAGACTCAATAGTTACGAAATAATAACTTTATGATTTCCAGATACCTACTTACATGAAATAAACTAAAAAAAGTTAGGATACTTGGGATAAATTAAGTGATGGCCAAATTTCTCGAGTGCATTATTAGGATTTCTTAATAAGCCATATACACTCTTTTTCCTTTTATAATAGTTCCTTTTATTTTCACGTTTATTTAAGATGTAGAGGAAGTCTCATTACTCAATTACAATACTCATAACACTATTTACAATATTGAGAAATATTATTCAATATTATTTAATAAGGACTTTTTGTAGGTAATAGATCCCAATTTCAATAGTATTATCCATCAAATGTTGGCATAGATATCACATATTGGTTCAACGTATTCACTGTTTGCATTCATTGATACAAAATAGGAAATAAGTCTTTTCTAGTAGTTTCACAGATCAGACATGAGAAAACTTATTAATGAAAAACATCAATAAGAAAATTCCATTAGAAGAGCCATTTTCTAGGGCCTGATCCAAGAGATTTTAACAAATATAATTGACAGATAATCTTTTTTTCTAGAAAAACATGAAATCTGTTTCATGAACCATTATTTCGTAATTTAGTAAATCAATTATTCTGAGGCAAGACAATCACACAATTTTTTTTAATAACAACATTTCCATTTTCGTATAAACTTTTTTTCTTCCTCTTTCCTAGATTACACTACAAGTTTGTTAATAGTGAGAGGTACATGTTTTTTCCAAAGACAAGACTTATTCGGGACTTCAAAAACAAACAATAAGAAAAAGAAATAAATAACGAATCTAGAGTACTACAAGTCGTGTCTTGAATAATAGATATGAGTAGATTTAAGCCAAAATAGAATAAGAATATATTATCGAAACATTCCCTATGCACATTTAGTATAAAAAAGCCATTAAACACAAGAGAAAACTAATCAGACAGTAAATAATGTAATTACCTAATCAAATGTGCAGGAGACCAAGGATTAAGTCGAATAATCTTTCGTGTGTGGAAGAAAGCGAGAATGGAGATATATCATGCTAAGGTTGTTGATATATTTAGCTAGTGATGTGTGTGAACACACTAGGACCACCGGGGCACTTTTTTCCCTCTTTAGGAGGTTTTTTTCCCCCAGCTTGTATATACGCCTATTGCCCTAATGGGCAACTTATCTTTGTACATTCTCTAGTCATACATTTAGTATTGTGTGTTTATGCTCTAAGCTTCTTCTTCTTCCTTGTGTTGTTCGCGTGCTTCCGCAGACGTCTAACTCCAACAATTGGTATCAGAGCAGGTGGTTGCTTCATCTAGGGCGCAGTCGACACTCCTCCGTTTGCAGTCTCAGATTCACACGAAATTTGGTGAGCATACTCAGGGTGTTTTAGAGATCAAAACTGCTTCGCTCTCTGGTGCCGAAATCACGATCTGAGCTCGTTTCGGCTGCCGAACGCACTATCACAGTGCTTGTGCAGGCTATTTCGTCTTTTTGTGCCAAAGGTATATACCAGTTTCTGTTCGCCAGTTTAAGCGTCTCAAAGTGTGCTAGAGGTCTAGCAGAATTCCTCTGGGCAATCCTGTCCAACTTTTTGAGATACAGTCAATTTTCTGCATCAAGGTATTTTAGTCACCGGCAATGGCTGAAAGCAATGATGTATTCTGTATGTTGGCTGTTGAGGATAAGTTGGATGGTACCAACTACCCATTATGGGCTCATATGATGCGACATGTTTTGGTTGCAAAAGGATTGTGGAACATTGTGCAGAGTGTTGAAAGACGTCCTGTTACACTTGTAACGACAGGTACTACAAATACAGGTGCTGGAGCAGATGAAGATCGTGTCGAAGATGATATTCCGCAGATTCCTGTTCTTGCTACTGTTTCTGTTGCACCTACTGCAGAGCAGATTCGTTGGGATGGCAGAGATGCCCAGGCACATGCATTGATAGCTTTGTCTGTCAAACGTGCCATTATTCCTCATATTCGCTCTTGTAGAAAAGCTAGGGATGCTTGGGATACACTTACCACATTGTACCAAGCTAGGAATGAGGCTCGTGTTGCTTACCTCCGAAAACACTTGGAGAGTGAGCACATGAATGAAGGTGATTCTATGGATAGTTTCCTAATGAAGATCAAAGATTTGAAGGAACAGTTGATTTATGCTCATGAGGTTATACCAGATAGTTCACTTGTGCAGACCGTTCTGAATGGTCTTCCTGATTCATATCAGAGTTTTGCTTCTACTCTTCGGTTGATGATGAAAGGCAATCCGAATGCCTTATCATTTGAGGAGTTAGTCTTTGTTCTGTTGCAGGAAGATCAGTCCAGGCAGAACAGGTCCATTATGCGTATTGTAGATCAAGCGTTCCTGGCTAGTCAGAAGGGCAAAGAAAATGGAGCTCTTCTACTAGTAAGCAGAAATCTGTAAATGTTGCGCATTCGAAGAACCAGGATAAAGATGAGAAGAAATCAGAAAAGCAGAAATTGTTTTGCAAGTACTGTAAAGGGAATGATCATATCATAAAGAACTGTCCAAAACTAGCTGCAAAAGAGGCAAAGAAAAAGGAGGCTCAAATGGTTGTTGCAGAAGCCTCTACACCAAAAACAGAGTTTTCTATTCTTGTGGAGGAAGAAGAATGGGCGTTTACTACTTTTTGCAGTTTTGACCCATCTTCACATGAGCAGTGCATGTCTGCAGTGGACTCAGATGTTTGGTACTTTGACAGTGGGGCGACCAAACATATTACCTCGCAGCGCAGTTTCTTCTCTTCACTCGAGCCTACCCCTACAGGGAATACTGTCACATGCACCAACAACTCCTCTTATCCTGTTATGGGAGTTGGTAAGATCATTCTGACTACTGTTGATGGTAGATCTTTCACCTTGTAAGATGCTTTATTTGTGCCAGGGATCAAGAAGAATCTGTTATCAGTTTCTGCATTAGCCAAGATTGGCTTGGTTGTGAAATTTGTTGATGACAGGTGTACAGTTCATGATCTATCAAATGGCGATGTGATTATTGCTTCTGGCATTTTATGTCGTGGGCTCTATAAGCTCATAGAATATTAAAGATCTGTGAATGATTCGGCATGTGCAGTTCATGATTCTTAGGCTATGTCAGATGCAAAGCTTTGGCATGCACGCTTTGGTCATCTGAATTTTGCTAGTTTTCTATGCCTGCAGAAATCTGATATGGTGTCTTCTTTGCCCAAGCTTGAGGCACCTAGAAAACATGTATGTGAAGGCTGTATTTTGGGCAAAATGCAGCGTTCCTCCTTTCCAAAAGATGGTTCAGTTCGGGCTACACAGAAATTGCAGCTTGTACATAGTGATGTCTGTGGTCCTATGCAGACATCCTCTTTTGGGAATTACCTTTACTTCATGACTTTCATTGATGATTTTTCCAAGCATGCATGGGTATATCCACTCAAAGCAAATGCCGAAGTGTTCATGTGCTTTAAACAGTTTCTGGTTTTGGCTGAAAATCTGTCAGCATGTAAAATGGGCACCCTCCGTTCTGATCGAGGGGGGGAATATATGTCTTCTGATTTTAATGCATTTTTGGCTGAACGTGGGATACAACACTAGTGTACAGTGCCGTATACACATCAACAGAATGGAGTTGCTGAACGAAAGAAGAGGTCACTCATGGAGATGGCGAGGTGCATGGTCAAGAGTCAAGCTTCACCACATAGTTTCTGGCTTCAGGCTGTTATGTGTGCAGCATATGTACTAAACAGGTGTCCCACTAAAGCGCTACAGTCTATCACTCCATATGAGGCTTGGCATGACCGCAAGCCATCTGTTGCTCATCTGCGTGTTTTTGGTTGTTTGGCATATGCATTAGCACCTGAACAACATCGCTGAAAATTGGATGGTAAAGCAGTAAAATGTATTTTTGTTGGGTAGAGCTCTGAAGTAAAGACTATCGTCTGTATCATCCACAGACTAAACGCATTTTGGTTAGCTGTGATGTTGTCTTTGTGGAAGATGCTATTCAGCCATTGCTTTCATGTACTAAGGAGACATCTGTTAGCTCCAAAGACATGTATGATACTTTGATGCCTCTTTTTACAGGTGGACAATCTAATGCTGGTCCTAATGAGGCAACTTCTCAGCCTTTGCAGGTTTCATATGATGATGTAGATCATTCTATTTCTGATGCAGATTTACATGATACACTTGTTGATGAGAGAGCTGATATTGAGCAGGCAAAAACTATGCCAAAATGGCTGGTGCAAACTTTGCGTGACAGCAAATTAGATGCACCTTTTTCATATTGTACTCGTTCAGGCTCTCATAGTGCCTCCTTTGCATCAGATTGCTATGCTATGGCTGCGTCTAGTCTCTGTGATGAGAATGAGCTTGTTTCTTTTGATGAAGCACAGAATTTAGAAAATTGGATGGCTGCTATGCAATTTGAATATGATGCTATAATGAAGAATGGTACATGGTCTTTATGTGACTTGCCTCCTGGCAAGAAGGCCATTGGCACTAAGTGGGTATACAAGTTGAAGCGTAAACCTGATGGTACAGTTGACACGTATAAGGCTAGGCTTGTTGCAAAGGGTTATGCGCAGGAAAGAGGCATTGATTTTGATGAGACCTTTGCACCTACATGCCGTATGACTACTGTTCGGAGCATTTGTGCACTTGCGGCCCATCATGGTTGGAATGTACATCAGTTGGACATTAAAACAACATTTCTGAATGGTGACTTGCATGAAGAAGTGTATGTTTTTTAGCCCCATGGCTTTGTGCAGAAAGGGCATGAAAACCAGGTGTGCCGGTTAAAGAAGGCATTATATGGTTTATAGCAAGCACCACGTGCTTGGTATGAGAAGATACATGGCTATCTGGTTGCACATGGTTTTGAGAACAGTCCAACTGAAAGCACCTTATATGTTAAGCGTGCTAATGATGTGCTTCTGATCATTGTTGTCTATGTTGACGACATGCTGCTCACTGGTCCTATTGAGAAGCATATTGCTGATTTCAACGCTGATTTGCATGCCTCATTTGAGATGTCTGATTTGGGGCATTCAAGTTATGCAAGTTGATGGTGGAATGGCTTTGTGTCAAACAAAATATATTGACACATTATTGCATCACTATTGGGCATTCAGTTTATCCAAGTTGATGGTGGAATGGCTTTGTGTCAAACGAAATATATTGACACATTATTGCAGCGATTTTGCCTTGAAGACTGTAAGCCTATTGCCACTCCTATGGAGACAGGTTTACGATTGAGTCTTCATGATGCTCCAGATGCGTTTGATGCTGTTCTCTATCACCATGCTGTTGGATGCTTGATTTACTTATGCATTACTCGGCCAGATTGATCATAGCTTCGTCCATCCCTTGATCCTTGCCAGGAGCTATTCATCATTCTTGAAGCTTCCTCATCAAGAAATAGTCTTGGATGACTTGGTCCGTCAAGGTCGACGAAGTTAGGCCTCTGGATCCTCACTCCACAGCTCCACTTCCTTCAAGCTTTGCTCAATCTTTGATTCTCCTTGTTTGTTTCTTTGGCTAAGAGTAAAATACTCCTCTGGTTCCAAGCTGCATGAATTGATTTGGCTCCTTGGCTGGATGAGAGGACTTGGCTCCTTGGATGGATGAGAGGACTTGCACTTCAGCTCTGGCTACTGTATTAATACAGTTTCTTCTGCATTAGAAGACAAGCAATGGGCGTTGACAGTGTGGCTAGACAATTGTCCTCACTAATTGATGGCACGGGTTCGATCACCCGCGGGCACACACCAATCGGGGGGACGGGGGTTCGAATCCGCTGTTGTTCACAGTAGAGATGATGTTTTTGGCGCTTTTAGCGCTGTGGCCCTTCTTCTTCAGCGCTGATCTGCCATAAAATCTGCTACTCGCGGATACATGTCGTCCAGACCCGTTAATGGTCTTCATCAGCGCCGACTAACAATAATAAGAACTGCTGCGATTCATCTGCATGACGACGACTGTGCTCTTGTGGATAGTGCACCTCTCCCTCAGCTTCAGTTAGAGGTCCAGAGATCGAGCTCCAGCGGGCTCAAAGTATCCGTCCTTTTTCTCCTTCAATATTGAAGTCTTCTACAGCGTTGGTTGCGAATAAATTTGTTTGCTGTCGAAGAATCTTCGCGGACGCCTGTAGGCCATGTGGATAAGGCAGCGAACCTTCATAAGAAGGTTACGAGTTCGAAACTTGGATGGACTGATGGAAGAGATCGCTTCTATTTTGCTCCTGTATCCCTTCAATCCTTCCAATGACGCCACCGAGGATAAACAAGGACCTCGTAATACTCGCAAGAAGACGCATGAGAGAAGTCGCCAAGCATGACGAAGAAGATGAAAGAAATAAAGTCATCGAAAAGAACATAACAAGTTCTCCATTAAAGCTTACATGATGAAGATGATGAAGCCCTTTAAGGTCTCCATGGAAGCTCAACCTTGAGCTCTGATACCAATGCAAGAGAACAAGGATTACGACCACCACATGCTTGAGAGATGACTCTCCTCCCAACCAAATGCCTCTATATATAGCTCTCTCCAGGGGACTACCTTCTTGGGGAGGTGAATGCTAATCATCCAAGTGTCAGCCATGTAACTACATGTGCGCCAAGTGTCCAGTGGATGCTTCTAGAAGGTTCTAGAGCTCTTTGGGCAAAATACTCTTCCCATGTACCTCATGGGGATTGAACCCAAGACCTCGTCCTTCACACCCTTGAGTCTTAACCACTAAGCTAAGTGGTTCACTTGTTCGTAAGAGCACAAGACCTCCTAGTAAGTCTAAACTCGAGATCTTTGGTCATATACACGGATGACCAAACGGTGTCCGATTTCAGATCTGTCTGAACCGGCCAGACCCTTGGATCATAGACTTACTTTATTACAGAAATGGTAGTACTTCATGATGATGAGCGGTTTCCTGGAGAACTCACCACCACATTTGGAGATACAGACACGAGTCGAGTGGTTGAGAAAAGAACTTCAAAAGCTATGTGAAGGTAATCGCCTTGCCTCTACCTATGCATCAGAATTGAGTCAGTTGATATGTGACCTCACTTGGCATGAAGGTTATTTTATAAGCCGATTTCGATGAGGCTTAAGAGATGATGTAAAGGACCTTCTACTCATGACGCTAGAGGTTAAGACATTGAATCAATACATCAACCAAGCTATTCAATGTGATAACTGTAGAAAAACAAGTAGAAGGAACACCTCGCCAATAAAAACCTTCCACCCTACTCCTAGAGATGCCTTTATGCCCGAGCCTATGCAAATATATGTAACTAGGTTCCATCCTCTAGCACCACAGGAGAAACAGAGAAGGAGGTATAACAAGCTATGCCTCTATTGGGGAAACCCTAAAAATATTTCAATTAATTGTAGAGCAAGGAAACAAGACACCGTAAAGCTCGAGCACGATACAAGAAAGGGTCTTATTATTTGAGCCACACCCATAGAAACATGTCTTGCCCCCAGGAAGTTATTCATGCCTAAGAATAACCTTTCCCTTATAGCTCTAGTAGATTCAAGAGCCTCCTCATGTTTCATTGATGAAGGGCTAGTTAAGAAACATGGACTTCTAGTACTTTGGAAGAACAAATGATTACTAACTGAAGTAGATGGATGACCTCTAGCATCTAGGAATATAACCATGGAAACCACACCATTGAGAGCACACCTTGGCAACCATGATTCCCACATATGTTTCAATTTAATATCGAGTCTAATAAATATGGTTATCATCAGAATGCCGTGGTTAAAGAAACATAATCCAGAAACGAATTGCGAAAAGAAAAAAATCACCTGTCAAGATATCTAGAAGAACGTGACATATGGCAGAGCCAAAGCCTTCATACATTTAGTAAGGAAGAAACCAACATATATGATGGATGCCATACCAATCGAAGAGCCCAAGAAATATGATTCACTAAAGCTACAATTTTGAAGATGGTTTTGAAAAAAAGAATATGGATATGCTCCCAGAGCATAAACCTTATGATTGTGCAATAGAAGTTCATGAGGGAGCACAACCACCCTTTGGGCCAAGCTATAGACTATCCCCATATGAACTTACAAAATCACGTAAGAATATTGATGAAAATATAGCCAAGAGGTTTATCAAACACTCAAACTCTCCTTGTGGAGCTCCTGTCCTATTTGTAAAGAAGGACAAAACTCTTTGAATGTGTATGGACTATCGTGCGTTTTATGAAGTCACAATAAAGAACACATATCTTCTACCACTTATATTAGAGCTCTTGGAATGCTTCAATAAAGCAAACTTCTTCAGGAAGATTGACCTTCGGGGAGCATACAATCTTGTCAAGATCAGAGAAGGAGATGAATGGAGGACAATATTCCAAACAAGGTATGGACACTTTGAATACGTAGTTATGCCATTTGGTCTCACAAATACCCCAACAGGCATTCAACATATGATGAATGATATCTTATGAGAGTATTTAGATGATTTTTTGCTAATATATCTCGATGATATCTTGATATTCACCAAAAATCTAGAAGATCATGAATGTCACGTAAAGATAGTCCTAGACAAACTAAGGGAAAAAGGATTATATAAGAAATTGGAGAAGTGCTCTTTCCATTAGATAGAAGTGGAGTTTTTAGGGTACATTGTATCAAAGAAACGAATCTTTATGGACCCTAAGAAGATCAAGACAATCCTTGATTGGAAATCACCTTCTTGTGTTCAAGATGTATAATGTTTTCTAGGGTTTGCCAATTTTTACAGGATATTCATTAGAGATTACTCCATGGTAGTGACACCTCTTACCAAACTTACAAGGAACTCAAAATTTTCATTGACCAAAGAAGCACGAAAAGCCTTTTACACCTTGAATTCAACATTCACCATTGCTCCAATTCTAGTTCATCGTGATTCCAAAAAACCCTTGTTCCTAGAAACAGATGCATCATAATTTGCCATAGGGGCCTTTCTATCCCAATATAGAGATGATGGAGACCTACATCTAGTTGAATATCATTCAAGGAAATTTTCTCCTTCAGAAATTAATTCTGAAATCCATGATAAAGAATTTATTGCCATAGTGGACACGTTTGATACGTGGCATCACCATCTAGAAGGAGCAGCTCACAAAGTTATTGTGTATGCAAATCACAACAACTTGGAGTATTTTATGACCACCCACATTCTCAATAGAAGGGAATTGCGATCGAGTAACTTGCTATCTAGATTTGAGATTGTCATCACATACCGTCCAGGACGTTAACAATGTCAGTCAGATGCCCTATCGAGAAGATCTTACCTTGGAGCAAAGAAGGGTGAAGAGGCTTTTGATCAACAAAAGAGTGTATTACTCAAGCCTAAGCATCTCTAGTTAGTAGCTATCTCTTTAAGCCATCATGAAGATTCAACCTTGAATAGTTTGTTGCAATATAATCTACCACAAGATGAATTGTTTTGTGACCTTAAGTAGAAAGCTCAAGAAGGAAAAGTCTAAGAAGTAAACAAATCTGAGGAAAAGGATGGATTACTACTCTATAAGAACCTATTGTATGTCCCTCTAGGAATGCCCAAGATCCGAGTACTTCAACAACTACATGACAACCTTGCAATAGGATATTTTGGAGTGAATAAAATATAAGTACTATGCAATCAACATCATGTTCAAAATCCATTGCATCAAATTGGGGATAAAGTATGGTTACTTAGAAACAATTTGCAATCTTCAAGCCCTTCTGAAAAGTTAAATCACCAAAGAATTGGTCAATTCACCATCTTGGCCAAAGATTAATCTAGTCACTATCAA
>CM035433.1:139122129-139124629 GCA_020310875.1 Ceratopteris richardii | reverse complement strand
TATGGCATTACCCATTTTGCTACGTATGATGATTTAAAAATCGCATTCTTGCAACGGTTTAGAAAAGAAAAGATGCCTTCCCATGTATTAAGGAAGTTGAGGGCTATCCACCAAAAGACTATGCTAGTGGAAGACTATGCTCAAAAGTTTAGGGCTTTAATGGACAGGCTGCAAGGTAATGAATGACCTATTGATGAGATGTTGGCAGGTTTTTGTTGAAAGGATTAAGGAGCACCATCAGACATGCGGTGGCCAGTGTGGACATTGCGAATGGTTTTGATGTCTTAGTGTTAGCAGTAGCGCGTGTTGAGAGAAGGTTTGGACGAGCAAAAAAGAAGCAGTCTGATTCTGGTTCAGAGGTTGGATCGGATTCAGAAATGGAGTCAGGTAAGAGTTCTGATGATTCTGATACTAATGATTATGATGAGGAAATAGTGAACACAAAGCATCGTAATCCTAAACCTAAACACCGTAAAGAGGAGGAATGGATTCGTAAGTTAAAGAAACATGGGTATTCTATATTGGCTCCAAAGGAAACACAATTTTGTGATATTTGTGACAAAGAGGGGCATACCACAACCCAGTGTTGGTATAACCCTAAGAATAGAGGGCAAAGTTCTAGGCAAGACAATAGAAATCTAAACGACGTGGCGGCCAATCAGGATATTCCTATCGAAGGGCGAGGTGACTTCGAGAGACAGCAACAGGTAAGACCCCCATGGAGAGATCAAGGAAATCAGCAAGGAAATAATCAACAAGGCAATTACCAAGGTCGACCACCAAGGGTCATGCCTTGTGGGTATTGTTCAGCTCCTGATCATTGGATAGGGCCGAATTGCCCTTTGTGGTTTAAGCATCGTGAAGAAAGGCGTATACCTGTCATTGGTTATAACCAGCATAATCAGCAGGGACAACATCAACAACAGGGGCAACAGGCGGCGCAGGCAAATGCCATGCTGATTGAATGGCCAGAACAAGTCGATAGGACCCCTGATGCACCCAGTACCTCTGCTCGAATGCATGGTAGCAATCAAGGGTAGTGTGATGGTACGCAATGTGGAAAAAATATAGAGGTTGAAGTATTGGCGATTACTCGATCAAAAAATAAAGGCCCTATTGATTGGCACGAACAACAACGAATTCGAGATAAGGTTTTGGAGCAGGTTCGACACGAGCCTGCTAATCTGGTAAAGGGTGACGACCGAACCGAGAGACAAAAGGGTGTGAAGTTGGTACCGCCCATGATGGCGCAGGATCAGGCGCAGTGTCAACAAGACTTGGCCAATGACTTGTTCGTTGACATTATTAGTGCACCGTTACAGTTGTCTTTGGATCAGCTGTTATCTTTAGTACCGGTCTTTTGGGAAAAATTGTTGAGAAAGCTACTTGGATATCATACCGAGCCCGGGAGTAGGACGATCCCTTCAATTTCGGCCAACAGTATTGATCCCGCAGATGTGGATTTTGTCGTACCAGTAATTCAGGTGCAGTACAATAAGCAGAGTTTTGTCGAAGTCTTGCTAGATGGAGGATCAGGGGTAAATATATTACCTGAACATATTTTTATTGAAATGGGAAGCGGGGAATTGGCTCCAGCTCCTTTTCAGGTCAAAACGGCAGATCAGACACGAGTCCAGCCTGTTGGTATTCTGAAGCAACAACAAATTATTATTTTCGGTATGACATTCATGGTCAATTTTGTAGTCATCTGAATGACGGAGTCAGCGTACCCGTATGAAATGTTGTTAGGAAGACCTTGGTTTCGGCTTGCTAAAACTAAGCAGGATTGGGGTTTGAATGTAGTAATGATTACCAAGGGTAAAAAGCAAGTGACAATTCCCATGCGTGGGCGGAAAAATATGTCGGTACAAGAAAAACCGTTGATGGATCAGACTATAAATTTAGCAGATGAGATTGAAGATGACGAAGAGGAAAAGTTTTTGCAAGAAAACCCAACGGTGGTGCCAGTATTAGAAGTTGATGTAGAAGGAGTATTAAGTAAGGATTATAGTGGTGGGCCAAAGAAAGAAGAGTCACTTCCTGGTGAACAGGTGGCAGGTGCCCCAGTAACACAAAATATTTGATCAATGTATGAAGGTTCCGGTGCAAGCAAGCAGATGGAACAACAGGAGGAAGAGATAATTATGCGAACGGAAAGGCTTTATGATCAGAAGTATGCAGGTTCTGTGCGCGTGAAGAAGGAAGAGCTTCAAGAGGTTTAATTTAGGAACAGAAGCTGAACCCAAGATGATGCGGATTGGTAAAACATTGGAAGGAAAGGTTTAAGGAGGCTCTTATTTGCTTGCTTAAAAGAGTTGTGGATGTGTTTGCTTGGGATTATTCTCAAGTAAAAGGTATAGATCCGCAGTTGCATCAACATAGGAGTAATCTGAAGGCGGATGCAGTACCTATGGCACAGCAAAGATATAGAACGAATCCTAATTTTGCTAAACGGTAAAGGAAGAGATTGATAAGTTGTTGGCAGTCGGATTTATCAAAC
>CM035433.1:139052834-139112129 GCA_020310875.1 Ceratopteris richardii | reverse complement strand
CTTCCTTTTGCAGATATACCTCAAGGATGGATGAAAGAACAGGTTGCAGAATATAAATTAAAATCCACTCCTGCATATAATGGAGATGATTTCTCAAGCAAGACCAGTCCTGAAACATTGGTTCAAGAAGTAAATTTGGGGGATGAAGAGAACCCTCAAATGGTCCATTTGGCATCCTGGTTGTGGCATTACCTCTCTTACTACAGAAGGTAACTTCTTTGCTTTTTACTTATAAAAGTGTCTTCGCATGGTCCTACAAAGATCTAACAGGGATACCAGAAGAGCTTGGGTTACATCGGATACCCTTAGTTGAGGGAGCCGCGCCTGTAAGAAGTAGACCATATCGACTCAATCCGAAGTATGCAGAGGCAGTAAAAGCAGAGATTACAAAACTAGAAGAAGCGGGTATAATTGTTCCAGTAGAACATTCCAGGTGGCTTTCCTCTATGGTTATTGTGCCCAAGAAAAATAGTGGAAAAATAAGAGTATGTGTTGATTTCCGTGCTTTGAATAAAGTGACTATCCAAGATGGATTTCCTCAACCCTTCATAGAGCAAGTGCTTGAGGAAGTAGCTGGTCACACTTTGTATAGTTTCTTGGATGGTTTTAGTGGCTACAACCAGATAGTAATTCACCCTGATGATAGGGACAAAACAGCCTTTGTTACTCCCTGGGGCACTTATGTCTATACTCGTATGGCTTTTGGTTTGAAGAATGCGCCAGCTTCATTTAATAGAACGATGTATCTGATATTGGGCAAATGGTTAACAACCTTTCTCCGCATATTTATGGATGACTTTTCAGTATTCTCAGGTACAGATAGAAGGGCGGCAGTTCAAGATTTCCATGATCATTTGGAAAATCTAAAAGAAATTTTTGAGCAATGTCTCAAAACGGGTTTGAAATTGAATCCTGATAAATGTCACTTTTTGGTCACTAAGGGTACTCTTCTTGGTCACATAGTATCTACTGAAGGTATAACTGTTGACCCTGCAAAGGTTACAGCTATTCTTTCTATGCCAATTCCACAAAGCCCAAAGGAAGTGCAAAGTTTCTTGGGCCATGCAGGGTATCAGAGAAGATTCATTAGGATGTACTCGGAAATTGCTAAGCCCTTGTCAAGGCTTACCAGTAAAAAGATCCCTTTCTCATGGAGTCCTGATGCCGACAAAGTATTTTGTGAACTAAAGTTGAGGCTATGTACTGCTCCACTTTTAAGTGTTCCTAATTGGTCATTGGAATTTCATGTGCATACAGATGCTAGTCTTCATGCTGTTGGTGCAGTTCTAGCCCAACCATCATCTCAGAAACTGGATAGACCTATCTCTTATGCAAGCAGACTACTCAACCAAGCTGAAAGAAATTACAGTACAACATAAAGAGAAGGTTTGGCTATCATATTTGCTCTTCAAAAATTTAGACATTATCTCCTTGGTGTACATTTCAGTGTTATCTCTGATCATCAGCCCTTAATATTTGATAAACAAACCTAGAGTAGCTGGAAGGATTTGGAGATGGTTACTCCTATTTCAGGAATTTAATTTTGATATTCATATTAAGCAAGGAAAAGAGCACTACATGGCAGATCAAGTGTCCAGGACTGCAATGAGTGAAAAGGCAATAGGTATCAATGATGAACTAGTGGATAGCAATCTCTTCCTAGTAACAATTGGGACTGGTGGGTATGATGAAATTCTTCATGTTCTCACTACTGGAAAGATCCCAGAACACTTGACACCTGTAGAAAAAAGAAGGTTACTTTTGAAAACCAAAGCCTATTCTCTTATAAATGGTAATTTATATAAATACTGTCAGGATGATATCTTGAGAAGGTTTGTCTATCCAGAGGAGGAAAATCTTTTGCTAGAGGCAGCACACAGTGAAGGAAACCTAAAGGGGGAAGAATTGGCTCATAGAATCATCCACAAGGGTTTATGGTGGCCTCATATTTTCAAAGATGCAATCAAGTTTGCTAAAGAATGCCACATCTGTCAGAGGTGTGCTCCCACGCCAACCAGATTGAATTTCCAACCATTAGTCATATCTACCGGATGGCTTCCATTTGAACGATGGGGTATTGATTTCATAGGGCCAATTAGCCCAACTGGGCAACCAGGAGGTAAAAAGTATATTTTGATGGCCACATGTTATGCCACTAAATGGATAGAGGCTAAAGCTACTGTGGACTGCATGGCTCTGACAGTAGCTAAATTTATGTATAAACGTATTTTCTCAAGATTTGGTTGCCCACTGGAAATTACTAGTGATAGGGGCACACATTTTGTAAATCAATTGCTCCAGTTTATATTTGACAAGTACAAAATCTTCCATAAAAAGTCTTGTGCCTATTACCCAAGGGCAAATGGCAAAGCAGAGAGTTCCAATAAGATTTTGATCGGACTACTTCGCAAATTATCTTTTGATCACCAAAGCTCTTGGCCACTAGCACTAATTGATGCAATTTGGGCTTTCAGAACCACGAAGAGGGGAACCACAGGCGAGACTCCATTTCGCTTAGTTTATCGGAAAGAGGCATTGGCACCATTTGAGTTTATCATCAGAAAAGAAATAGGAATCAAAACCATTGGAATTGAACCCCCCATTCAGAGATTGGTGGCATTAGAAGAGTATAGAGAAGAGGCAATGCAGAAACTTCTGGTGACACAAGAAGAGCGCAAGAGATTGCATGACAAGTATCTGAGATCCAATGAAGTTCAGGAAGGGTCAATGGTTTTAGTGCATCAGGTTCCACCAATTCAAACTAAATTGGCACCGAAGTGGATAGGACCTTATAAGGTAATCAAGGTATTGCCACATGGTGCTGTGCATCTGGAAGATCTGCAGGGTAAAAGGATTCCCCTGGTGAACATCTCCAGGGTGAAAAAGTATCTGAATTAGGTCAAAGTGGAAGCACTTCATTCGTTGTACATACCGTGTTTCTTTTTTGTAATTGCAGTATAACTGGATCTCTTTGAAATAAGTAAAATAAGGGAGAAATTGCACCAGGGATGGTGCAAAAGCTTGATCTGGGGGTCTCTAGTACTCCATAAGTACCTCCATTTAGGACTTTCTATAACAGGACGTGCGCATCGATTACAGCATCTGTGAATATCCTATCCATTCCTTCCACAAGATATAACGACGGGCGCTTTGGATAGACGAGATCATTCTCAAACAACGGACGCGAGTTCGAACCCTGCTCTCCGCAATACGTGCATACATATTTATGAAGCATGCTTTTCAAGTCAATAACGCAACGAACAGTCCCCTCCATTCATCCCCTCCATTTGTCCCCCCATTCAACCCCTCCATCCGTCCCCTCCATTCGCCCCCCCATTCGTCCCCTCCATTCGCCCCCCCCCCCCCATCCGTCCCCTCCATTCGCCCCCCCCATCCGTCCCCTCCAATCGCCCCCCCCCCATTCGTCCCCTCCATTTGTCCCCCCCATTCAACCCCTCCATCCGTCCCCTCCATTCGCCCCCCCCCCCCCCCCCCCCCCCATTCGTCCCCTCCATTTGTCCCCCCCATTCAACCCCTCCATCCGTCCCCTCCATTCACCCCCCCCATTCGTCCCCTCCATTTGTCCCCCCCATTCAACCCCTCCATCCGTCCTCTCCATTCGGCCCCCCCATTCGTCCCCTCCATTTGTTCCCCCCATTCAACCCCTCCATCCATCCTCTCCATTCGCCCCCCCCCATTCGTCCCCTCCATTTGTCCCCCCCATTCAACCCCTCCATCCGTCCCCTCCATTCGCCCCCCCCATTCGTCCCCTCCATTTGTCCCCCCCATTCAACCCCTCCATTCACCCCCCCCATTCGTCCCCTCCATTTGTCCCCCCCATTCAACCCCCCCATTCGTCCCCTCCATTCGCCCCCCCCATCCGTCCCCTCCATTCGCCCCCCCCATCCGTCCTCTCCATTCGCCCCCCCCCATTCGTCCCCTCCATTTGTCCCCCCCATTCAACCCCTCCATCCGTCCCCTCCTTTCGCCCCCCCCCCCATTCGTCCCCTCCATTTGTCCCCCCCATTCAACCCCTCCATCCGTCCCCTCCATTCGCTCCCCCCATTCGTCCCCTCCATTTGTCCCCCCCCATTCAACCCCTCCATTCACCCCCCCCCCCATTGGTCCCCTTCATTTGTCCCCCCCCCATTCAACCCCTCCATCCGTCCCCTCCATTCGCCCCCCCCATTCGTCCCCTCCATTTGTCCCCCCCATTCAACCCCTCCATCCGTCCCCTCCATTCGCCCCCCCCATTCGTCCCCTCCATTTGTCCCCCCCATTCAACCCCTCCATTCGCCCCCCCCATTCGTCCCCTCCATTTGTTCCCCCCATTCAACCCCTCCATCCGTCCCCTCCATTCGCCCCCCCCCATTCGTCCCCTCCATTTGTCCCCCCCATTCAACCCCTCCATTCGCCCCCCCATTCGTCCCCTCCATTTGTCCCCCCCATTCAACCCCTCCATCCGTCCCCTCCATTCGCCCCCCCCATTCGTCCCCTCCATTTGTCCCCCCCATTCAACCCCTCCATCCGTCCCCTCCATTCGCCCCCCCCATTCGTCCCCTCCATTTGTCCCCCCCATTCAACCCCTCCATCCGTCCCCTCCATTCGCCCCCCCCATTCGTCCCATCCATTTCTCCCCCCCATTCAACCCCTCCATCCGTCCCCTCCATTCCCCCCCCCCATCCGTCCCCTCCATTTGTCCCCCCCATTCAACCCCTCCATCCGTCCCCTCCATTCGCCCCCCCCCCCCCATTCGTCCCCTCCACTCACCCCAACGCCAACCCCAACCTCAACCCCAACCCCAACCCCAACCCCAAACCCCCCTCAACGCTCCACAAACCCCCGCGAGTCATTGGCGTCGCTAAATTTTGGCCACCCTACGAAAAAAAAGGGGAGTGCTCACCATTATCCTTTCAAAGGAGCTTGCCGCTGCGCTTCATGGGAATTGAACTCAAATCTAGACGTTGAGAGGCGGATGGCCTATCCAAGGCGCCCGTCAATTTTTATTGGATATATGAGGCAAGATAAGCTAAACAAAGTGTATGTAATTTTGGATGGATAATTGGAGGACCATTTCTTAACCAAACCCTACAGTGTTATATATCGTTGGAAAGCTCTCAACGAGTACTTTTCATTGGTGCAAAAATAACTTTGAAGTCTTGGATCAATTTTTTACCACACCCCAAAAAATCCCCACAACTCCTCATAACTCACCCCCTATTCCCACCCAACCAACAAACCCCACAAACCCCACAACCCCCACACAACTCCACACCCCTCCACAACCCTCCACAAACCCCATAATCTCTCTCAAATCCCCACAACTCACCTCCCACACCGCTCACTTAATATGAAGGATCAAAAGCTACTACAAAAAAAATTAGGTAAGGAATGGGCTTCTCTAGGTCATTCAAATATCACGGGCGACACAAAATGAGGATCTCAGCTTGCATTCAAAAGTGATAGTAAAGGTGTAAGTGATAAAAGTAAAAGTGGTGCAATGAGTGTTGCCGCCAACGATTCATGACGACTGCCTATTTTTGAGGATTCAATTCAAATCAAGGGAATATTTGACCTACCCCCTAATTTTGGGAGATCAACCGGTGCGTGATCAGTGGACGTGAAGATTCGGCAAGGCTCTCTTGACCTATGGAGGCCTATAAAAGCAATGGATTTTTGCTCATTTGGGTACAACGATTTTAGAGATACAGTGGTTCGTGCGTACGTGCAGAAGTCCTCTCTTACACTCGGTGGTTTCAAGTCTATTGTAGGAGCTACTCTGTAGTGTGTAT
Source organism: Ceratopteris richardii (assembly GCA_020310875.1). Classification (NCBI taxonomy): domain Eukaryota; kingdom Viridiplantae; phylum Streptophyta; class Polypodiopsida; order Polypodiales; family Pteridaceae; genus Ceratopteris; species Ceratopteris richardii. The sequence continues at coordinate 139,106,337 of CM035433.1, read as the reverse complement.
ACAGAGGGTAGGCTTCTCAGTGGAGGGCTATGAGCACTATAGTGTAAGAGAGTAGCTTGGATTTATTTTCTTTTCTGTGAGTCAGTGTGTTGATTAATCTCTATTCTCTTGAGAAATTCTACCATTTGTATTGCTCTGAGTTAGCCTGCATATCAGTGGCCCCTTATGCTGATCTGTTGTATTGGACTTAATACTTTTAGGGGGGCTTGTCAGCCCTAAGCTTGCACTTTTGAGCATCACTCTGCCCAACCTTGTAATCGTCTGATTCGAATCAAGAAGTGTATGGTCTTCCTTGGTCATTGGTTGTCCATATTTTCTGAAGTATTTACCACTCTGTGCAATCCGTGTTATCTACCTGCTCACAGAAGTGTTAAAGGGTATACTTCCCTAAAGAGAACCCCCCTTGAGTAGGTGATGTACTGGACGTGTTTAATTTTCATTCTCTACTTTTGTTAAAAGCGGATACCCCAGTACCTCCTCTACATTGTGCATACCCCAGGGAAAGAGCATGCGATGGCTGATTATTTTAGTCGATTGGAATCAGGAGAAACACTCAGTAGTGTACTTGATGTATTTCCGGATGCTGACTTGTTTATGGAACAAGCGGTCGAGACAGGTTAGTGGTATGATTAGTTACTAATGTTTCTCACAGAAGGGGTATTACCACAGCATTTTCACCTGATCAGAGAAGGAAGTTCGCTCTTAAAAGTAGGCCGTATTTGGTGATAGCAGGGGCATTATACAAGAAGGGCATGGATTAGGTTATCAGGAGATGCGTACCCGACTATGAGCAATCAGCTCTGTTACATGAAGCACATTCCGGTTCAGCAGGAGGACATTTGTCAGGCGATATTACCGGAAAGAAAGTATTACAGGCAGGGTTATGGTGGCCGAAGGTGTTAAAAGATGCGCATTAGTATGTTAAAGGCTGTGTAATTTGCCAAAAGTTAGGCCAACCTAATAATTCTGATCGTATGATTGATCATCCGGTATTACCGCTGGATCCTTTTCAAAAATGGGGCATGGATTTTGTGGGACCTATTAAACCTACTACTCAGCGAGGTAATAGCTATATATTGGTGGCGACAGATTATTATACGAAATGGGTGGAAGCAGTAGCAGTGAAGGATAACAAGGCAGCAAGTGTGGCCAAATTTCTTTATCGTAATATTATGCCAAGATTTGGGTGTCCGATTGAGTTAGTGAGTGACCGAGGTACTCATTTCCTTAATGAAGTCATTTCATAATTAACAGGACTTCATCAAATAGTGCATAAAAAGACTACATCATATCATCCTCAAGCGAATGGGCAGGCTAAAAGCACGAATAAAATTTTAATGCGTATTCTTAAAAAGTTGGTACATGAAAATCAAAAAAAGTGGGATTTGTTTCTTGACTCAGCTTTGTGGTCATTCAGAACAACATTTAAAGTGACGATAGGAATGACACCTTTTCGGTTGGTATATGGATTGGAGGCAGTAGTACCCATGGAGTTTGTAGTTCCAAGTTTGAGGGTTACGACAAAAAAGATGTCGCCTAAAGTCTCAGTTAAACACAGGAGTAAATACCTTTTACAGATGGAGGAGGATCGTTTGATAAGTGCATATATTACAGAAGTGATTCAAAGGCGGAGACAAGGCTGGGTAAATAAGAATGTGAAGTTTAAAATATTCAAAGAAGGTGATTGGGTGATGGTGTATAATTCTAAGCTAGGACCCCATCCAGGAAAGCTCACATTGAGATACAAGGGCCCATATCAGATTGTCCAAGATTTGGGTCAAGGCACTTTTCGTGTGGCAGATGTGTTTGGCACATGGATAAACAAGCCCATAAATGGATTTCGGTTGAAATTATTTCAAGGGAAGCCACCACATTTGGACTGGTTATCTGCTAATGTGGTGCAAGTTGTATGTCGCTCAGAACAACACGTCAGCAATGTTTGTGATCATCGCAGTAACAGAGTGTATTTTTCTACATTTTTATCGGTGGTACACTGTTTTTTGACCTCGTGTTGGTCTAAAATTACATTGAGTAAATTTTTACGATTACAATGGGTACATGGTTTACAGTTGTAGTTCAACAATGCGTTATCGGTTGGCTCAGGGTCAATGATGAATAATGAAGTATTGTTGAATGAGGGTCGACAAGCTAAAGAATATGTTGGGTCTGCCAATAATGATGTGTGCGAAAGGAGTATGCCTTGTATTCAGCGTCAGCAGATCCAGAAGCGGTGGAGGCATCGAGGAGAATATGAAAATGAAGTTAGTAGTCGACCAATGCTTATGTTGCAAAGTATAATCTGTCAGAACTGTATGGTTAAACGTTTTTGCACTATACAATGCAGTATTGAGAAGATAAAATATCTATTTCATCCTCTTGAGGTACGAATGAGTGTTTTCTTTCATGATTCTTCTCGCATGTGTGGAAGTTTCATTCAGTGGGTTATTGATAAGTGGGGCAATCGATTGTGGAGGATTTTTATGATAACCCACACTCCAATATTATTGAGTCGCATAAAGTGTTATGTGTGTCAGTACGTTTATCATTACAGAAAGTGGCACTTTAAGCATTCGCACTTGTGGAACGAATATTTTTGGTTCTACATAAAGGCTTCCAGCATAATATTTTCTTCAGCATTTTTTGTATTAGTGCTTGAATCAGGAATCATGAGAGGCTGTATGAGAAAGAGAGAAGTGACAGTGAGAAGGGAGGAAACCACATCGGAGTAAAGTGATACCTCATTACAAGGGGAAGATGAAGATGCAATTTCAACACCATATACAAAGACTAAGGGTGTGCATACGTTTATGGGGTCATTCAAGGATTTTAAAGTAGAAGTTGATCTATAGTCTGATCTGCAGCAGAATTGGCTCAGAAGAATTGGACTATTATAGTTCGCTATGTTGCCATGGGAACGTTGGAGAGGCAATTATGAGGTAAAGAGTCAATTGGAGATTATGCGGAAAATGAAGGGTCAGCTCTCCTTTCAGGTAAAATTTTCACCAGAATTAGTTGCAGAAGTATTTCAATTACCTATATACGATGATGTTGTTGTTCCCAAATGTTCGGAGGAGGTTTTGAAGAAAGACTTTGGACCCTGAGAAGGAAGACGACAGTACTATATGATGAGGAATGTAAGCTATACTCGAAGGGAACAACTAAAATGGTATTTGGAAATATTATGTTTTATCATTAAATATGATTCTATGTCTAAGGAGAATTTTGCACCTTTAGCCTATGCAGAGGCAGGAGAAAAGGTGAGTTGGGCTCATTGGATGTATGATCACTTACAAAGTGAGATTTTCGTTGGGGATAGGCATAAGACGCAAACAAATAGTCGATTATCAGCATATTTAGCTGCTTTATTCGAATTTGTGCAGTTTGTTGAAGATGAGAAGATCATGTGGCCAAAGCAGATCAAATTTTGTGATCATGAAGCGATGAGTAAAGAGCCAGAACAGTTAGCAGTGAAACAGGTAAGGAATAGACCTCCATAGACTTCTGAAGTTTTTCTTTGCGCTGGTGATATGGCACAAGAAAGGATACAGGTTAGTCAAATCATTGAACCTGATAAATATGAAGCAAAGATACAGGAAGATATTTTGCTGCCAGTGCCAGATAGTATTGAGGATCCGAAAGTATTCGAGACTGCTTTTAGGTTGTCTAGGAAAAGAAGAGTCGAAGAGCAATTACAGGTTGAAGCCGAAAAATTGTTGAAAGATGATAATATTTCAGATTATGATGTGTCAGGGATGAAGAAGAAGTTGCAGGAAGTGTCGGATTTTTTAGTTTTTCAAGAGAAAAGATTGTTTCGGTATGAACAGACTCAAATATTTATTAATAAGACTGATTATCAGTCATTGCAGGCGAAGATTACAGAACTTTAGGATGCATTGGATAAGAAGGAATGTAGGTTGGAAGAGTTGCAGCATGATAAGAAGCAATCTGTGGTCGAATTGGCTAGTATAAAGAAGTCTATTCAGGAATTTGAAGAATGGCAGATGACTGTACAAATGCAGATTCAAACAGAGATGATGAATTTTTCAGCGGTAAATGCTACATTGCAGGCGGAACAGGTAGTTCTTGAGTCGAGAATCAAAGTTTTGCAGGAATTACAAGAGCACATATTCAAAGAGGAAGGTGTGCAGTTAGATGCTGTGTTAATGACGAAGATGGATATAGGAGAGGTGAAGCAGCATCTGCATAAATATGTTCAGGATATCTGGAGTGTTTTTCAAAGTCGTTGGTTCGGTATGATTAAGATGCACCATGAATAGATGCAGAGAAATTTTGTTTCCAAACATGAAAAAGATTTGGTATGTATAATTTCACAACATAAGCAGATTGAAGAACAGACACAGATCATTGCAAAACTGTGGGAACAGTTGTTGAAAGAGACACTCAAAGAAAAGGTGGAGATATTTGATGTAAATTTTCCAGAAAAGAAGGATGGTGCAGAAGAAGATATTAATACTGAAGAATTAGCAGTACCAGAAGAGCAGATTTCCACACAGTCACGGGAGATATGTGATCAAGGGATTGTGAAATTCGAGTTTAATTTTTGACAAAATTACCCACCGGGCTGTGCCAGGTGTTCACGGCAGGAAAAACCTGGAGAAATAAAATAAGAATAAAAAGAAAAAGACAACTATGCGGAGATCTATAAGGATGTGTCGCAAGAAAAGGGGAAGTTATAAGAAAGGAGTTAGAGACAACCGTAAGAGAGAGGGAGAAGGTAGACGAAGAACGAAGACGCTACAGTAGGAAGAGGAGGAAAAGTACGAGACGTAAAGACGCAATGATCAGAAGAGAGACGAGGGTGCAAGAAGTGTAGGTGCACCAACTGTGAGACGAAGTCAGAGAAGAAGGAGTTCCTTTGTCAGGACCGGAAAAGACTAGGTTCTACAATAAAAAACCAGTGTATAGAAAACGATTGAATGACGATCTTGGCGGCTTAATCAAATTCTCATACTGAAGTTCTAATCTTTACAAAACAACAATCTGTATTTTTGGTGTTGTGTTTACCAATGAATAATCAACTAAATATCTGCGCAGCACAGTTATAATGCTGAAAGTCTTCTGTTTACGGTTAAGTCTGTTTGAGTGATTCAGACTGTACTATGTCAGAGTGCAATTGACTTGAAATATCTGTGAGTGCAAAAAGGAAATCTGTAAATCTGTTGCAAGAATAAAGTGTAGAAGGACTGTGTAAACTTTGAATTAGCAGAAAACTAGCAGAATGAATGTTTCCGGTGATATTCCGGTGATGTTCCGGTGACATTTCGGTGGCTTTAAGAGACATTTCCGGTGGAACATTTGGGGAAGTAAGGATCAGTGCTCAATGGGAAAGAATAGTAAAATCTGATTTTGCTAGTTAGACGATGTTGTGTTGAACTGGAGAACCCTCAACAGATATGTCGAGGTTTTAATTTTGTTATGCTAACATATGTTAGTGAGCCTTCTTCCTACAAACATGCTATGTAGACAGATGATTATGTCAAGTGAGAGCATGCCATGAGGAGTGAATTGGATTCTGTTCACAATTCTACTGGTACTTGGGATTTAGTACCTTTTGCAAAGAGTAAGAAAGCTTCAACATGCAAATGGTATATAAGTTGAAGTTCACATCACATACTGCTTTGCCAAAGTATAAGGCACGACTTGTTGCAAGGGGTTTCAAGAAAAAACATGGTGTGGTTTTGAGGAAATCCTTTTTCCAATCTATGATTGCACTATGCATGTTGCTTGGATTCATTGCAATAGAGGATAAGAGATAGTCCAAATAGATCTGAAAACCAATTTCTTGCATGGGTATCTTAAAGATGAGATCTATATGGAACAATGAAATGGTTATGTAATTCCTATCAAAGAAACCCTAGTTTGTAAGCTGAACAAGAGCTTATATGGACTAAACCAATCCCTTCGAAAATGGTGCTAAAATTTTGATGCATTTATGAAGTCTGAACTCTATTCTCAAAGTACTGAGGATCATTCTTTCTACAAAAAGAGATGATCATATGGTAGCTTGATATGCTTGATACTTTATTTCGATGATATGTTGATTACTAGGAAGTCCTATGATGATTTGTCATTCCTCAAAAGGAAGTTGTGTGAGACATTTGATATGAAGGATTTGGGGGATTCTAGACCCATTCTTGGCATGAACATTACTTGTGATAGGGGTAAAAGATGCATATACAATTCTCAAAGTGAGTACATATCAAAATTACCTCACATGCTAATGTGCAGGGTGGAAAGACATTGAGTACAACTTTGCCTAAATATGTGAAACTCACCAACGATGATTTCCCCAAATGAGATCACTAAAAAATAATTCATGAGTAAAATTCCTTATTATTTTGCTATTGGTAGTCTCATGTATGTTATGGTAGCTATGAGACAAGACATTCCATTTATAGTGGGAGTTGTGAGCAAATATATTTGTAATCCTAGCAAAATTCATTGGGAAGCAATCAAGAAAGTAACACTCAGGATACATTTCTTTACCTGGGTAGAGGAAAGGCATCCAATATTCGTTACACAAATTCCAATTATGTTGGTTGTGTAGACAATCCAAATTCTACATAAGGGTAAAGTTTTCATTTTGCTATAGGTGTTATCTCTTGGAGTTCTCGTCTTCAAGAATGTACAATTGTTTCCACCACAAAAGCAAGTATTTTGCATCAAGTGACGCATGTAAGGAAGCATTGTGGCTTTCTTGTCTTGCTTGTGATATGTATCTACCTCAGCATGTGCCTCATTTCCTCAGTGATAGTCAGAGTGTCATTGCTTTCGCTAAGAATCTGGTCTATCATGTGAACACCAAGCATATGTATCACTTCATTAGAGATTTTGTAGCCACTAAATTCATTATTCTTCAGAAGGTTCATACTCAAGATAATGTTGGAGATGCTTTAACTGAAGCTCTAACATACAAAGCAAGCCGAGAAATCATGCTTCCAGAATTAAATTGAATTAAATTGGACATCTGAAGTATCCCTTCACATTGGATAGGTAACCTATAAAATTTGTGATGAGCAAGGGTAATCCTTCCAACATATGTCGATTATATGATTTTATACTTTATTGAAAAGTTTTATTTTTGTACTCGAAGAGTAGGATCTTGATGTATTTTTCAAGTCCAATATGAATCCCGATGATATTATAATTAATACGAATTTTATGCTAGACCTACGTGACTTCTTCTCTCTTTTTTGAGAGGGTTACAATATGTAAACCTTTTCACTAACTTGAATCCAAAACTGGGGAAGGCATTTGAACATGGTATCGGAGGAGATGATGGACACCTTCTAGAGATGAGATAGTGTTGCAAATTCTTGCTTCACACCAGCAAATACTAAGTTGAGGAGTGCAAAGTAGACCTCTTGAGCTTTCCAAAAAGCACAAATAATCACCTCGATCAAAAGAGATAAATTGGACTTTCATTGTGAGCCAAAGACTTGCTATTTGGTCACTACACCTATTCAGAGAAGTTAATAGTACTCCTTCCCTTGTAACCATTGGAAAAAATCCTTTTGAGAATATGTTACTGACTACAATAGCTAACCTTCATAAGTTAGTTCACTTAAAATGATCAACTATGCTCAGAGAATGATGCTTAGCAAAACTAAGATGCATCACGATATTTTAGGGAGTTACCAGTATGCAGACCATAGAGAAATGTTTTGAACATATCTTGAGAATAGCTAAGGCAATTGACATGACACTTTGTAACATAGAAATAGACTATGTAATGAATCTATATCAACGTCAATAACTAAAAATGTTAAATCACATGTCGAGCAAACGATCAAAGAACCTCACTATTATGAGTACTATATGATAGAGTAGAAGAGATGAGACATGGGAACATTATATGTATTAATGCACATAAATTACAATGACATTGTCAATTGATCATTGCACAATGTGAGGCCAAGAAAAGAGCTATAATGTGACACAAATTCCTCTTAAAGCTCTGCTATGTCTCCCCTCTTTTCCAAATGACTAGGTAATCATCTTTTATAGCATGTTGTTGGAGCCAAGAGTCAAGTTTGAATTCAAATATTTACCTAAAAGTGTTCCAACATTTTAGGACGAGTTGCTATAAAACCTCACCAAATAGTTTGTGGAAAGATCCTCCCAAGGACTCGTAATTGCAAGTGCTCCTTTTACATGTGCACTTTTACAAAGATAAAAGTCATGCTTTTACAAGTGGGTAGTCATATGTGACCTCATGCCAGTTCATAAAAATGAATATCCAAATGTCTAACTATGTAGGCTTCGATCCATTTGCGAGAACACATGGCATATTGGTGTGTTTGAAATTTTTCCATCCATTTTTTGAGTCATCAATATTAATACACTGTTAGACTAATGTTTCTATACAGGTGAATTACAATTGTATGAGTTTGAATGCACAAAACTTACAAGTTTGAAAGATAATAACTTTTTTGAGATAAGTAAAATTTAAAGAGCGACATGTATGAGCTATGTGAATGAATAAATGTATGCTTCTATAATAAACCAAGGAGTAATTTGCAGTTATGTTTGTATCTCATTACATATGTAATGTATGTATCTCATTATGTAATGTATGTAACATTAACCATTTAATGTTAAGAGATAGTAACTTAATGTGATTCATAAGAAACTCAACTAGAAAAGAAAAGTATATCTGAAAAACCACAATAGAAGTCAACATGCTTTCTGGAAGATATCAACATCTCCAGCAAGCTTCCAGAGTACTCGTGCTTGAGAAAATTAGGTAGTAACCTTCCTCATGGATTTCTATTAAGTCTCTCTGCAATAAATGCTCCTACATTACACTAAGTCCGACAGTAGAAAGGAAAAACTCAAGAGCCTGAAGATGATTACCAGAGTCAAAAACACCATAGTAATCAACATGCTTATTGTAAACTATCAAGATGACATGGATACTTCCATTGGAAGCTTGCATGAGCATCTTCTGCAATAAATTATTATAAAAAAAGGTGACAGTACATACATCTCACTGAAAACACCATAATAAAATACATGTTACCCAAAAGAAAAGAACCAATCTTATTATGATGCTTATTAGGAACGAGGTGATACATGTAGTACCACTCACTGAGATTATTTATTAAGCCTCTTTGAAATGGCACTCTAATGCCACAAGTAGAAAAGATGAGCCCAAGCACCTTAACATGTCCATAGATAGAATAGGTGACATAATTTTTAGATTAGTAACTGGGAGCCCTATCATCGAGCTGAATCATTAAATTCATTTCACCATAAAAAAGAGCACGCTCTTTTTTCAAGCTTGTTAGAAACTTGAGCATAGATACAAACTCTCAAGGGAGCACTAGATTGTGCTCTCCGAGTTCACTAGACAAGATTTCGGAAATATACTTTTAATTACAAGAATACTCATGTAGGAAAAATAGTACAAGAATATGTAGGTGATACATGAAGTCCAGAACCTGAGACTAATAGGTAGGGATAACTCAGCTATAGATGATACAGGAGATCCCACCACCCGGGATCATAGGTCTCGAGCAAGATCTCGCGATTACAAGTACTCCTTTCAAAAAGATTATCTAGATATGAGAAATCACTAGACAAGATCACATGCTACGAGATTACAAGAGGGCAAGGCTAGATGTCCAAGAACTACACTAGACAAAACTAGAACAAGGAACAAAATAAGAAGTGAAACTAGATTTAGAGAGTACTTACTTGGCAGTCATGACTCCTTGAGCTCCCAAGACTCGCATTGGCAAGACTGAGTATGTATGTGGCCAAGGCCTACAGACATAGGATTTTAAGCGTGGTTGCCAATGGCGGTTGCGTACTGATGATGTCATTAATGATATCAACAATCCAAACACAATTTCTAGATGTCAGAATTTAGCAATTAGATAGTCAATCTCAAGCTTTTGGCTTATTCTAGATGCAATGCAAGCATTGGTCTCTACTAAATCAGAACCAATCATGAGATATAGGATTCACATGGGATCTGAGGTTTGTGATGGTTTCCTTTGTGCATGACATCATCTCCCCCTCAAGCAATCAGTTCCACAAGGAGTGATCATGTTTTCTGGTCTCCGCTTCATTGGATTTCAGTAATGGAATTCTCGAACCTTGATTGGTGCTCTCAGAACGTTTTCTACAGGTTCGCAAGTATGATCACTAATGTCATACCCTTTCGAATAAATATGGTACTCCAATAATCCTCGGGATACTCTCGAATCTAGGACATGCATGACTCCAAATTCTTCATCATCAATCTCTATAGGTGGTGAAGGATTTGTTCTCTCCCCCCCTTAATGGTGAAATCAAGTATGGTTCCAACATGGGTACATGGAAAACTAGATGTATTCTCCTGGTACTTGGGTGTTGGAGCTTAACGGTGACTAGATTAATCTTTGGACAAGGTGATGAATTGACCAATTCTTTGGTGATTTAACTTTTCAGAAGGGCTTGATGATTGCAAATTGTTTTTGAGTAACAATACTTTATCCCCAATTTGATGCAATGGATTTTGAATAAGATGTTGATATGCATAGTACTTATATTTTATTCACTCGAAAATGTCCTGCTACAAGATTTTCATGAAGTTGTTGAAGTACTTGGATCCTGGGCATTCCTAGAGGGACATAAAATAGGTTCTTATAGAGTAGTAACCCATCCTTTTACTCAACTTTGTTTACTTCTTAGACTTTTCCTTCTTGAGCTTTCTACTTAAGGTTACAAAACAATTCATCTTGTGGTAGATTATATTGCAACAAATGATTCAAGGTTGAATCTTCATGATGGCTTAAAAAGATAGCTAGTAACCAGAGATGCTCAGGCTTGAGTAGTACACTCTTTTGTTGATCAAAGGCCTCTTCACCCTTCTTTGCTCCAAGGTAAGATCTTCTCAATAGGGCATCTGACTGACATTGTTAACGTCTAGGATGGTATGTGATGACAAACTCGAATCTGGATAGGAAGTTACTCCATCGCAATTCCCTTCTATTGAGGATGTGGGTGGTCATAAAATACTCTAAGTTCTTGTGATTTGCATACACAATAACTTTCTGAGCAGCTCCTTGTAGATGTTGATGCTAGGTATCAAACGTGTCCACTATGGCAAGAAGTTCTTTATCATGGACTTCATAATTAATTTTTGAAGGAGAAATTTTCCTTGAATGATATGCAACTAGATGTAGGTGTCCATCAGCTCCATATTGGGATAGAAAGACCCCTATGGCAAATTATGATGCATCTGTTTCTAGGAATAAGGGATTGTTGGAATCACGATGAACTAGAATAGGGGCAATGGTGAATGCTGATTTCAAGGTCTAAAAGGCTTTCTCAGCTTCTTTGGTCCATGAAAATTTTGCGTTTCTTGTGAGCTCGGTAAGAGGTGTCACTATCATGGAGTAATCTCTAATGAATATCCTGTAAAAATTGGCAAGCCCTAGAAAACATTTTACATCTTGAACACAAGAAGGTGGTTTCCAATCAAGGATTGTCTTGATCTTCTTATGGTCCATAAAGATTCCTTTCTTTGATACAATGTACCCTAAAAACTCAACTTCTGTCTAATGAAAAGAGCACTTCTCCAATTTCTTATATAGCCCTTTTGCCCTTGGTTTGTCTAGGACTATCTTTACATGACATTCATGATCTTCTAGATTTTTGGAGAACAACAAGATATCATCGAGATATATTAGCAAAAATATCATCTAAATACTCTCATAAGATATCACTCATCATATGTTGAATGGCTGTTGGAGCATTTGTGAGACCAAATGGCATAACTACGTATTCAAAGTGCCCATACCTTGTTCGGAATGTTGTCCTCCATTCATCTCCTTCTTTGATCCTGACAAGATTGTATGCTCCTCGAATGTCAATCTTCCTTAAGAAGTTTTCTTTTTTAAGCATTCCAAGAGCTCCAATATAAGTGGTAGAGGATATGTGTTCTTTAATATGAATTCATTAAATGCACGATAGTCCGCACACATTCAAAGAGTTTTGTCCTTCTTCTTTACAAATAGGATAGGGGCTCCACAAGGAGACTTTGATTGTTTGATAAACCCCTTGGCTAGATTTTCATCAATATTCATACATAATTTTGTAAATTCATATGGGGATAGTCTATAGCTTGGCCCAAAGGGTGGTTGTGCTCCCTCATGAAGTTTTATTGCACAATCATAAGGTTTATGCTTTGGGAGCATATCCATATTATTTTTTCCAAAACCATCTTCAAAACCATAGCTTTAGTGAATCATATTTCTTGGGCTCTTCGATTGGTATGGCATCGATCATATATGTTCTTTTCTTCCTTACTAAATGTATGAAGGCTTTGGCTCTAACATATGTCAGGTTCTTCTAGATATCTTGATGGGTGATTTTATTCTTTTCGCAATTAGTTTGTGGATTATGTTTCTTTAAGCACGGCATTCTGATGATAACCATATTTACTAGACTCGATATTATAATGAAACATATGTGGGAATCACGGTTCCCAAGGTATGCTCTTAGTGGTGTGGTTTTCATGGTTATATTCCTAGATGCTAGAGGTCATTCATCTACTTCAGTTAGTAATCATTTGATCTTCCAAAGTACTAGACGTCCATGTTTCTTAACTAGCCCTTCATCGATGAAACATGAGGAGGCTCCTGAATCTACTAGGGCTATAAGGGAAAGGGTATTCTTAGGCATGAATAACTTGCCGGGGGCAAGACATGTTTCTATGGGTGTGGCTTAAATAATGAGACCCTTTCTTATATCATGGTCGAGCTCTAGGGTCTCTTTTACAACTAGACTTCCTTGTTCCCTTTCTCTACAATTAATTGAAATATTTTAGGGTCTCCACAATGGAGGCCTAACTTGTTATCCCTCCTTCTTTGTTTCTCCTGTGGTGCTAGAGGATGGAACCTAGTTACATATATTTGCATAGGCTTGGGTATAAACTCATCTCTAGGAGGAGGCTGGAAGGGTTTTTATTGGCAAGGTCTTCCTTCTACTTATTTTTTTGCAGTTATCACATTGAATAGCTTGGTTGATGTATTGATTCAATGTCTTAACCTCTACCATCATGAGTAGAAGGTCCTTTACATCATCTCTTAAGCCCCATCGAAATTGTCTTATGAAATATAGCCTTCATGCCAAGTGAGGTAACATATCAACTGCCTCAATTGTGATGCATAGGTAGAAGCAAGGTGGTTACCTTCACATAGCTTTTGAGGTTTTGTTTCAACCACTCGACTCGTGTCTGTATCTCAAAATGTGGTGGTGCGTTCTCCAAGAAACCCCTCATCATCATGAAGTACTACCATTTCCTTCTCCAAGATTGGGGTGAACCATGATAATGCTTGACCATAGAGCAAGGTTCCAATAAAATCGACCTTGGATGCATCACTAGGGTATCTATTAGGTTGCACACAAATGTAGAATTTGACTTGTTGCAAGAATCCTTAGAACTTTGTGCAATCAACATCGAAATGTTCTGGCATGCAAATGTTGGGTTCCTTCATGAAGGATGAATTAGGACATTGGGTTCACGAGAATGCTTCCTTGATTTTCTTGAAGATTCCCAACTTGTTATTGTAGTTCCTGGATGAGTGTTCCTACATGCAGTGGATGTTCTATCTCGACTTGTGTCTACCTATGAGTTAGATCCTTGATTTGTTGTTGAAGACTCTGAAGTGATGCCATAATCTGCTCATAAGCATTCTCCATGATGCTTGGTCTTGGATAAAATCTAGTCTTGTCAAAATATCAAGGGAGAACTAGATTGTGCTCTATGGCTTCACTAGAAAAGATTTCAAAAACATACTTTTCATAACAAGAATACTCACCTAGGAAAAATAGTACAAGAATATGTAGTTGATACAAGAAGTCCCACAACTAGGGACGAATGTGTATGGATAATGCAGCTACAGAGGATACAGGAGATCCCACAACCTGGGATCATAGGTCGGAAGCAAAATCTTTGGATTACAAGAACTTCCTTCGGGGAGATTATCTAGATATAAGAAATAACTAGACAAGATCTTGTACTATGAGATTAATATAGAACAAGGCCAGATGTCCAAGAAGTAGACTAGAAAAAAATCGAACAAGGAACAAGACAAGAACTCAAACTCGAACTTGGAGAGTAGTTACTTGGCCGTCATGTCTCCTTGAGCTCCCAAGACTAGCATTGGCAAGAGTGAGTATGTATGTGGACAAGGCCTCCTTATATTGAATTTCAAGGGTGGTTCCCAACGGCACTTGCAAGCTGAGGATGTCATCAATGATGTCAAAAATCCAAACCAGACCTCCACATGTCACCATTTAGCAAATAGACAATTGATCTTAAATTTTTGGCACATTCTTAACAGAATGGAAGCATTGGTTTCTTCTAGTTCTAAACCAAACATGAGATATAGGATTCACATGCAATCTGAGGTTTAAGATGGTTTCCTTTCTCTAACATCAAAGATAGAGAGGGGCAAGTGGAAAATAGGTGCCAAGTTGGTAGGAATAATTTTTCTTCTCCTTTTAGAGCCATAAGAGGCGGCCCTCTAATAGTCCTCCCCCTTTTTAAGAGGCATAGAGAAAACATTGTTAAAGTAGTAGAGACCATCCTGTAAATTCTTTTTGATGTCAACAACATGACCTTTTGAACTCTTTTTAACCATAGAAATGAAGTCTATAGCTTTTGTCGTTTCTCATAAGATCAAACATGTTTTAACTAGATTCGTCAACCTTCTGAGCCTAATTCTCTTGAGGAGGCAAGAGCGCCATAACTTAAGAGATAATCTTCCAACCTTTGTCCCCCTAAACGTCAAGGCACCTAAGAGAGAGAATGGGAGCATTAAAGGTACTACCATGATCACTTCCATTTCACTGAGAATGATCATTGGTTTCTTATATCTAATGTGTTTGGCTATTAGTTTAAAATGAGCAAAGAGAGACTGAATGTTTTTAATCAATCTTTCCTTTAGAGATAAGGCAAGAATGATCCTTGAAATGCTTCCTAGAACTACTTTTCGTCTTGTTTACAACACAAGGTATGCTAAGCAACAAGGAGTCCACATGGGTCCATCGAGCTTTGTACTAAGGGAAATTCTAAAAAATATTCATGATCATTAGAAAATATATATACATGTACGCATATGTGTATGTGTCTGTGTGTATATGCATGTTGTGTGTGTATATGTGTATGTATATGTGTGTATATGCATGGATATGTGTGTATGTGTATGTGCATGTGTGTATGTATGTGTATATAATATGTCTTTGTATGTGTATGTATCTTAATGTGTGTATGCATGTATATGTATGCATGTGTGGATATGTATATACTTGTATGTGTATGTGCATGTGTATATATATATGTATATATATATAAATAGGTAGAGAACACAACAATATGCCTTTATAGTGTCAAAATAGATACATTAATCCATCCAAAATGATTTTGAAGATTGAGAACAAGCAAGCTTACCTCCAAAAATAGTTGGAGAATGAAGATATGAATGAAGGAGTTTCTATGGACAATTCTTTCACAAAGATGAAAGATTTGAAGCAACAATTGATTTCTATTGATGAAGTCTTGCTAGACAATTCACTTGTCTAGACTACCCTCAATGGTCTTCCAGATTTATATTAAAGTTTTGCTTCAGTATCTGGTTGATTTTGTCACATTAAAAGTGAGATCATTGAATTTTCTATGTGTATGTGTATATATCTCAATGTGTGTATGCATGTATATGTATCTAACTTTTTATGGGTAAGACTATGGAGCTTGGGATCCTTTACCTACAAAGAAGAGCCTTATTAAATATCATGACTAATATCTCACGCTATTGTAAATACATTAATGATTATTTTATATGACTAATTAGATCTCCCATGCATCTTAAATAAATGAGAAAACAAAACCATGTATTGTAAAAAGGAAAAAAAATACATCTTTACCTGAACAAAAACCATATCCTATAAAATCATGTATATTTCTAGCCAGAATTCACAAACCATAACGTATCTTTGATAAATGATTTTCCATATATCAATGACATTAATACCCCTCTAGAACTCTTGAAGATTGTTACTGACCGGAGCAACATATATATTGATTTCTTTGAATTTTGGTTTTTTTACACATTAAAAGTGAGATCATTGAATTTTCTATTTCAATGCTAAGGTATGGCAAGAGATTGGAGTTCATGATGAGCACTACGCACGTTGACCATTTACAATATTTCAATGAAAATGGATCAACACCATCTTATGCAACTCCTAACTCTAGATTGTGTGGCTCTTGTGCAAAATCAAGCAATGTAGAATTAATATATTTAAAAATTTGCACTATCTTTTGGAATTCTCATTACTCCATTAGTACTTTTATGATCAGATCCACATGTCAAAAGATCTGATAATTTAGTTCTTTGAAACATACATTTAATTCAAGGAGGTAATGGAAAATGTCTTGATATCTTCTTGGGAATTTTACCTTTTTTGTCTTTATATATAAAAGATTCACATTTTGGACATGTCAAAGAGCCCACATTCACCTCTACAAAAAATACAATCATTAGGACATGCATAGATACAATGAAAATCTATATAAAGATTGTTTATTATATTCATCATTTCATCATGTGATGTAGAAAGAATAATGTTGCTTGCTAAAAACATTTTAAAGAGTAACCTGCAAGATCATGAAAAAAGGTATTACGAATGAAAATAAATAAATACATGTGTGTGTGTATATATGTGTATTTGTATTCTTATGTATGTATGTGTGTATAATTGTATGTGTGTGTATGTATGTGTGTATATATCTATGTGCATCTATGTATGTATCCAATTGAGTTTATGTATACCTGTATATATATATATATATATATATATATATATATATATATATATATATATATATATATATATATATATATATATATATATACATGTACGTATATGTGTATGTGTATGTGTGTATATGCATGTTGTGTGTGTACATGTGCATGTTTATGTGTGTATATGCATGGATATGTGTGTATGTGTATGTGCACGTGTGTATGTATGTGTATATACAATGTATGTCTATGTGTATGTGTATGTATCTCAATGTGTGTATGCATGTGTGTATGTGTATATACTTATATGTGTATGTTCATCTCTCTCTCTCTCTCTCTCTCTCTCTCTCTCTCTCTCTCTCTCTATATATATATATATATATATATATATATATATATATATATATATATATATATATATATATATATATATGTAGGTAGAGAAATAAAAAATATACGTTAACACTGTCAAAATAGATACATTAATCCATCGAGAATGATTTTAAAGATTGAGAACAAGTAAGCTTACCTCGAAAAATAGTTGGAAAGTGAAGATAGATTGTTCACTTAGCATCATATATGTCCATTTTCTCTTCGGTAATCCTCTTTATTCCACACACAAAAGATTATTGGACTAAGTTCTTAATCTCCTGCACTCTCGACTTGGAAATTATATTATTTACCCTCTTATTAGTTTTCTCGTGTGTTTATTGGATTTTCGATATTTAATTTGCATAGGGAATGTTTCGATATTATATTCTTGTTCTTTTATAGACTAAATATTCTTATATCTAATGTTATATATATGACTTGTAGTAATATAGAATCTTTTTTTTTTCTTATTGTTTGTTCTTCAAGTCCGAAATAAGTATTCTTTTTGGAAAAAAAATGTACCTCTCACTATTACCAAGATTATAGTTTAATATAGAAAAGAGGAAGACTAAAAGTCTACATGAAAATGGACATTTGGCTATTACAAGTTATCTTTGTGTGATTATCTTCTCTGAAACTAATAGAGTTTCGTTACGAAACAATCGTTAATGGAAAAAATTCCATGTTTTCTAGAAAAACTATTATTTATCAATTATATTTATTGAAATCTCTTGAATTAGACCCTTCCAAATCGCTCTTCTCATGGACTTTTCTTATTGATATTTTTCGTTAATAAGGTTTTTCATGTCTGATTTGTGAAACTACTAGACAAGAATTATTTCTTATTTTATATCATTGAATGCAAATAGAGAATAGGTTGAATCAATATGTGATATATGTGGTAACTCTTGATGGATAAGACTATGTCTCACGTATTTACATTTCTCACTATTGTAAATACGTTCATAATTATTTTATGTGAGTAATTAGACGTCCTATGCACCTTAAATAAAGGAGAAACCAAACCGCGTATTATAAAAGGAAAAAAAAAACATCTTTACCTACACAAAAACGATATCCTGGAAAATCATGTATAGTCCTAGCCAGAATTCCACAAACCATAATGTATCTTTGATTAATGTTTTTCCATATATCAATGACATTAATACCTCTTTAGAACTCTTGAAGATTTTTAATGACTGGAGCAACATTTATCGTCATGTCTTTGAATTTTTTTTCCTCACATTAAAAGTGAGAGCGTTGAATTTTCTATTTCAATGCTAAGGTATGGCAAGAGATTGGAGTTGATGATTAGCACTAGCCATGTTGACCATTTACTATATTTCATCGAAAATGGATTAATGCCATCTTATGCAACTCCGAACGCTAGATTGTGTGGCTCGTGTGCAAAATCAAGCGATCTAGAATTAATAAACTGAAAAAGCTGCACTATCTTTTGGAATTTTCATTACTCCATCAATACTTTTATGATCAAATCCCCATCTCAAAATCTTTAATAATTTAGTTCTTTGAAATATACGTTTAGTTCATGGAGCTAATGAAAAATGTCTCGACATCTTCTTGGGAACTTTACCCTCTTCGTCTTTATATCAAGAAGATTCACAAAAAGTTTATATCAAAATGGACATGTTGTTATTAAAAAAAAATTGTGTCATTATCGTTTAAAATCTCTTGGATCACGCCCTAGAAAATGGCTGTTCTAATGGAGTTTTCTTATTCATGTTTTTCATTAAAAAGGTTTTTCATGTCTGATCTGTGAAACTACTAGAAAAGAGTTATTTCCTATGTTGTATCAATGCAAATAGTGAATACGTTGAACCAATGTGTGATATCTGTGCCAAGATTTGATGGATAATACTATTGAAATTGGGATCTATTACCTACAAAAAATCCTTATTATATAATATTGAATAATATTTCTCAGTATTGTAAATAGTGTTATGAGTATTTTAATTGAGTAATTAGACTTCATCTACATCTTAAATAAACGTGAAAATAAAAGGATATATTATAAAAGGAAAACCAGTGTATATGGCTTGTTCAAAAATCCTAATAATGCATTCGAGAAATTCGGCCATTACTTAATTTATCCCAAGTATCCTAACTTTTTTTAGTTTACTTGATGTAAGTAGGTATCTGGAAATAAAAAAGTTATTATTTTGTAAGTAGGTATCTGGAAAAAATTTTGTAACTATTCAGTCTTGGTTTGTATAATGTCTCGTAGAACACTAATTACACTTCTTCACTCAGGTGTAATAAAACCTATAATTTAGGAAAAAGGATCCTTATTATCTAGGGTATCTTTTTTAATATTATATTTACACACAATGTACTTTGATTGGATGATCCCATGTGTTTAAGATCTCCTAGTATTTGAATAAGGTAGCAGGCCCTTTGGTTAGCAAGCCCCTTATTCGCTTGAGTAAATTCTATAGATTTTATTTGTAGGAGCTATATAGATCTTAGTGTTGAGGAGCGTGAGGCGTATAGATATTCTATCTTAGAGGCATTGAATCTGAGAGTAGGATTAACCATTTTGAGAGAGATAACTTTTAATAAGTTCCTATAGTATAGTCTGATGTTTGCAAATGTTCTTGGGCTGAGTCCTCAAGATTTCGTAGAATGGTACATTTGAGTGAATAGAGGTATTTGTGACTGTACTTGTGAGGCCCTCTATGCATCAAGGATGCAAAGGGAAGGTGTACATTCTGCCATCAGTTGTATATTAACACTTCAAAACATAAAGGCACTCACGATGGATGAGGGGAAACAATTGAAGGACGTTAAGGAATAAGAGCTAGTCATTCAGGTTCAAGAGCACACAAACAAGTCAAGGGGAGTCTACAAGTGAAGAAGGAGAACATCTCCTTCATTTTTTTTGGTACATCAAAATTATAGTGGTAAAGTTGTTAATACATCTCGGTGTTCATGCATCAAAGAGATCCAAAAGAGTACTTTCGAGGACATCATGTCAGAATGTGGCACTGAAATAAAGAAATCAAACAAAAAGAACTATCAACCATGGAGATTTAGAATATCTAGCTAGCTCAAGGGCAAAGGCTTATAGGGTCTCATTAGTGGTACAAATCCTAGACCTAGATCCAATGAGAATCTAACTCCAAATCAAGTGCAAAACTTGAAAGAGTGGGGCGAGAGAGAGAGAGAGAAAGAGAGAGAGAGAGAACAAGTGTTATTTTCATCTTATCGCATCGTATTATCTAGGCATTGATATGGCATATACAAGATCAATATACATCCATGAAGTTCTCGAAAACCGTACAATCACTTTACTCCACTTCAACCTAAGCCACAAAGATTCGATTAAAGAATTAATTCATCACTTTTAGGAAAACACTTAGTAGTAATAAAACCTATTAGACTTTGGAAATCAAATAAGTGATTGATCCATTACGATTCATATTAGACTTTGGAAATCAAATAAGTGATTGATCCATTACGATCCATAGGTTTTCACGTAGATGATAATGATCTAGTTTCATACGCCTTGAATGGCCTAAGGGATGATGAGAAGTAGAATTCATATATGTAAGAGATACTGTTCGCTACTTTGAGTAATTTCTTTCCTTCATGGTCATTGAGGAGATAAATATAGAACGATCAAAAGCAACGGGCTATGAAGCCAAAACATTGTATGTAGGTAAAGGTAGAAGTAGAGGAAGGAGTCAAGGTTGATGAGGTAGAAAGAAAGGGAGATGATCAAATGGAGATCCTAATCAGTACCAAGGAAGAAAATGATCTTCATCAAGATGAAAAAGCAAGTTTAGAGGAAGAGTAGGAAGGTACAACAAGAATAGAGAGAACCACAATGCAAAACGTTGTTTCATATGTGACCAATATGGCCACTATGAAAGGGATTGCTATCAATTGGATAAGAACAGCTCTTCATACAAAGGAGAAGGTAGTTATGCATCTACTTCAAATGAAAATGCAAGTATGCTAGATATGATGTAGATGAATGACTACAAGACACAAGGATCAAGCACATAGTACATTGATGGTATATGTAAGACTCACATGAGTTGCAAAATAGATTTCTTTTCAAATATGCATGTTTCATCAACCAATGGGCATGTGGGGATACGTGATGATACCCCTCATGGTATGACACACATAGGTTATGTTAGGTTGGATGGATCTCAGAATGCTAAATTCTTGAAGGATGTTCTTCATGGTTCCCCAATCACAAAGAATCTTGCTTTTGTGAGTCAAATGGTTAAGAGAGGTTTGCACATCAAACTCAACCATGATGTATGCTTTGTGGAAAACCCTACAAAAGATTTGATATTGATAAACAAATACAAAAAGGAAGGATGGCTATTCTTATTGGATGCGAAACCAAATTTCACCTACACTACTTACTTCACATATGGAAGCATAAGGGTAGCAAAATTGGACCTATGACGTTCGAGAAATCCTAATAATGAATTCGAGAAATTTGGCCATTACTTAATTTATCCCAAGTATCCTAACGATTTTTAGTTTCCTTGATGTAAGAAGGTATCTGGAAATCATAAAGTTATTATTTCGTAACTATTGAGTCTTGGTTTGTATAATGTCTCGTGAAACACTAACTACACTTCTTCACTTAGGTCTGATAAAACCTATAATTTAGGAAAAGGGATCCTTATCATCTAAGGTATTTTTTTGAATATTATATTAACACACAATGTACTTTGATTGGATGATCCCATGTGTCTAAGATCTCCGAGTATTTGAATAAGGTAGTAGGCCCTTTTGTTAGCAAGTCCCTTATTCACTGGAGTACATTCTATAGATTTTTGGTAGCCATATCTAGCATTGAATCTAAGAGTAGGATTAACCATTTTGAGGGAGATAACTTTCAACAAGTTCCTATAGTATATTTTGATGTATGCAAATGTTCTTGGGCTAAGTCCTCAAGATTTCAAAGAATGGTACATTTGAGTGAAAAGAGGTATCTCTGAGTGTATTTCTGAGGCCCTCTATGCATCAAGGATGCAAAGGGAAGGTGTACATTCTCCCATCAATGGTATATTAACACTTCAAAACATAAAGGCAATCAAAATAGATTAGGGGAGCAATTGAAGGACGTTAATGAATAAGAGCTACTCATTTACGTTCAAGAGCACACAAACAAGTCAAGGGGAGTCTACAAGTGAAGAAGGAGAACATCTCCTTCATTTTCTTTGGTACATTCAAATTATAGTGGTAACGTTGTTAATACATGTCAATGTTCATGCATCAAGGAGATCTAAAAGAGTACTTTAGAGTACTTCATGTTAGAGTGTGGCACTAAAATAAAGAAATCAGACAAAAAATAACTATGAACCATGGAGATTTAGAATATCTAGATACCTCATGGGGAAAGACTTATAGGGTCTCATTAGTGGTACAAATCCTAGACCTAGATCGGATGAGAATCTAACTCCAAATCAAGTGCAAAACATGAAAAAGTGGGTGAGGGAGAGAGAGATACAGAGAGAGAGGGAAGGACAGAGAGAGAGATAAAAGTGTTATTGTCATCTTATCTCATCGTACTATCTAGGAATTGATATGCCATATACAAGATCAATATACATTCATGAAGGTCTCGAAAAGCCTACAATTACTTTACTCCACTTCCGCCTAAGCCACGAAGATTTGATTAAAGAATTCATTCAATATTGTTAGGAAAACACTTAGTAGTAATTTAAAATATTGGAGTTTGAAAATCAAATAAGTGATTGATCCATTAGGATCCATAGTTTTTCAAATAGATGATAACGATCTAGTTTCATACACCTTGAATGGGCTAAGGGATGATGAGAAGTAGAAGTCATATATGTAAGAGATATTCTTCACTACTTTGAGTAATTTGTTTCCTTCATGGTCATTGAGGAGATAAATATAGAATGATCAAAAGCAAAGGGGTATGAAGCCCATACCTTCTATGTGGGTACAAGTAGAGGTAGAGGAAAGAGTCGGGGTAGATGAGGCAGAAGGAAAGGGAGATGATCAAACGGAGATGATAATCAATACGAAGGAAGAAAATGATCTTCATCAAGATGAAGAGGCAGGTCTAAAGGAAGAGGAGGAGAGTACAACAAGAATAGAGAGAACCACAATGTAGAACGTTGTTTCATATGTGGCAAATATGGCCACTATGAAAGTGATTGCTATCAATTGCAGAAGAACAACTCTTCATACAAAGGAGAAGGTAGTTATGCATCTACTTCAAATAAGAATGAGAGTATGCTAGATATGATGTAGATGAATAAATACAAGACACAATGATCAAGCACATAGTACATTGATGGCAGATGTAACACTCACATGAGTTGCAAAAAAGATTTCTTCTCAAATATGTATGTTTCATCAACCAATGTGCATGTGGGGACAGGTGATGATACCCCTCATGGTATCACACATAGGTGATGTTATGTTGGAGGGATCTCACAATGCTATATTCTTGAAGGATGTTTTTCATGGTTCCCCAATCACAAAGAATCTTTCTTTTGTGAGTGAAATGGTTAAGCGAGGTTTGCACATCAAACTCAACCATGATGTATGCTTTGTGGAAAACCCTTCAAAAGGTTGTATATTGATAACCAAATACAAAAAGGACAGATGGTTATTCACATTGGATGTAAAAGCAAATTGTTGGAATCAAATGTCCAATAGTTTTTATTCCATGCGAACCTTAAATTCCGTACTGTGAAACCATTTTTAGGAAGCTAAAAGAAAACAAAACTCATGAAAAGCAAAAACGTGGTCTCCTCAATAAAAAAAAAGAACGTAGTGCAAGATAGTTTTTGCTTTATTCATCATGCGCACGCTTTTGGCTTTATTGGAAGTATCTACGACAAAGTTTTTTCCTAGAAGATCGTAGTTTTATGCTTTTAGATGTGCTCTTGGAGGAGAATAAAAAACTATATAATAAGAGCCCATGCTCATTAATCAATCGCTCACTCAAGCTCAAGGAGGAAGTCTCACACTCTTGAGGAGGTGAAATTTTGGTGAAGTAGAGGCTACTCTCTTGGAGCAAGAAGTCTTCTACAAGATGGTGGTAACTATCTTTTGTGAGTTAACCTTGTGGTTGATTTACAATTTTGTTACACTATTTTGTGAGAATAAGGTTAGCTTCGTTGCTTCGTTCACTTCACACATTTAGATTATTTCAACATAATCTAAATTTTGTATCATCATCTTCTTGGATATTCTTCCATTAGTGAGTGCACCACTTTTTATGGTTGAGTAGTACTTCCATGTTGTAATTTGGACATCTATTTTTTAGTGAGTAAGCATCCAAATTACATTCCCTATCCTTGTCTCATGATCTCTATTTCTCTCTATCTCACATATCATCTTGTCAATTAAGTTGTATATGCTCAAAAGGTTTTAGTTTGGAACGATCCTGGGGCCCCAAATTCCAACACTTGGTATGAGAGCATAATTGACATACACACTTAGTTAAGATGAGTGAGATTAGAATTGAGATTAAAGACAAGTTGGATGGACCTTCTTATTATCCCATGTGGAGTTTCGTGATGATGAATATTTTAGTGACAAAGGATTTATGGAATATCATCAATGGATCCTTAACAAGACCAAGACGAGAAGGCGAAGAAGGGGATACAACAACTTCAAGAGGTACCAAAGTCACAATTGCAAAACCAACTAAAGAAAAGGTAACCACCTCTATATAGAGGGTCACTGCTAGGTCATTACCTAGGGTTCCTCCTACAGAAGATCAGGAAAGATGGGATGCTAGAGATGCTTTCGCACTCTCATTCATAGCAATGAGTGTAAAGAAGCATATTCTACCACAGATCAGATCTTGTAGAAGTTTTAGAAAAGCTTGAGAATCTTTTTTAGAGCAGAAATCCTGCTAGGAAAGCTCACTTGAGGAGACAACTAGCAAATACAAGGATGAAAGTTGGTGAGTCAATTCAAACCCACATTACAAGACTCGTTGACTTGAGAGATCAACTTCTAAATGTAGGAGTTGAGATATCTAATGAAGAAATGGTAAATACGCTGATTCATTCACTTCCTATTTCATATCAATCTTTCATAACTATTCTTACCCTTACCACAAGAGATAGAGAGGTTACATTTGAAAAGTTAGAATTCTTGTTGCTTCAAGATGAAGATGAATTGAAGGGAATGGAAGAGAATGAAGAAGCACTTTTATCTTCATCAAAGGGTAAGAAGCAGAAGGAGAAGTAGGAAAAACAATCCAAGAAGGAAAGTAGGTCCCTCTCACCTTTTACTTCAGATTCTCTATCTACGACATCTAATGACAAGTCTTCTTAGAAGAAGGAAGTAATATGATTTTACTGCAAGAAACCTAGACATTTAAGGTCAGCATGTTATAAAAGGATTGCCGCAAAAAAGAAACGGGCATCAGGTAATGTTGCAGAAGATGATAAAAAAGGGAAATCACAAGGTGATTTTTATGCCTGTATCACGATTGAGGAAGTAGCTTTTGATCAGGCAGCTTTACAAGTTCTTTTCAGCAAGTCCTTGGATATTTCACTCAGGTGCTACAAAGCATATGACAGGTTGCAAAGATGTATTTTTATCTCTTTCCTATTCTTCAGGTAGAAGAGTTATTATTGCAGATGGCAGTGATTTGGATGTTGTGGGAAAAGGTACAGTATCCCTAAAGTCAAGAGAAGGCGGTAATTTTTAGATTTCAAATGTCCTTTATGTACCTGAAATGAAGTAGAATCTGCTATCTATATCTGCATTTTTAAGTGATGTTTTTAAAGTTGTATTTGAGAAAGATGATTGTAAGATCGTATCACTTAAAGAAGACAAGTGTCTTTTACAACGTGAGCATAGAGAAGGGATCTTTGTTTTGTCAAAAATTAGTCAGGCATATGCAGTCAAATCTTCATCATCGTTGGAAGATATGAAGCTATGGGATGAAAGATTTGCACATATCAGTTTTGGAGCTCTCAAGAGTATCAAAGACAGAGGTATGGTTGAGCAATTACCCTCATTCAAGCTACCAGATGATTCAGATATACGTGAAGGTTGTCTTGAAGGTAAGATGCATAAACTACCTTTCAAGAAACATGGTCATATTATAGCAACCAAGAAATTGCAGATTATTCATTGAAATGTGAATGGACCTATGAGCGCAGGATCTATTCACGGATTTAGGTATTTCGTTCTATTCATTGATGATTTTACGAGATACTCATGGATCTATGGTCTTAATTTGAAGTCAGAAGTCTTTCCTATGTTCAAGAAGGTTGTAGCTATGGTTGAAAATGAAAGTCAGGAAACTATCCAGATTCTCATAAGTGATAGAGGTGGAGAATACTTATCAAAAGAATTTCAGACATTTCTTGATGAGAAATGTATCACTCGACACTGTACTATTGCCTATATGCCTCACCAGAATGGTCTTGCAAGAAGAAAGAATAGATTACTTGTTGAGATGATGTAGAGCATGATGGCATCCAAGAAGCTTTCACCAAAATTCTGGTTTGATGCAGTACATACAACTAACCACATTTTAAACGGGTCATCTACAAAAGCTTTAAAGGTAATCACACCGTATGAAGTTTATTATGCTAGAAAACCTAATGTGAGTTACTTCAGAGTGTTTGGGTCACTTTCTTATGTACATGTTGAGAAAAAGGACCGAGGCAAACTAGATGTAAATGCAAAGAAAGATGTTTTTATTGGATATCCTGTTGAGAGTAAAGGATAAAGGTTTTATGTTCTAGAGACAGGTGAAGTTATTCTTTCGTGTAATGCTTATATTGCTAAAGATAAGGTTTATGATAATGAAGCAGAAATTCCCGAGTTCATTACTGAAAATGACTATGGAATTTTTAGAAAAAATCTGGACGTAGATGTTCAGCCATGTGAGGAGGGAATTAAAATTCCTAGGATTCAAGAAAAGGTTGAAGAAAGAGGAATTTCACAACCTTCTACAGATTGAGTTCCACATGAGACGTTGGTTCCAGAAATGGAAGAAGTTAGAGTTCCAAAAAGTCCTAGTACCTCGGCAGGACAAGTTCCAAAACCTGTGGAAGCTGAAAATTCAGAAAGAGTTTCACCACTATTTAAGGATACACCTACGTGGTTATATCAAACTTGGAAAGATAGTGGTATAAAAACTTTTACTAGAAGAACAAGGAGTCAGACTAGACAACAACAACAAGATCATGTAAGAACAAGAAGTCAGATTAGACAACAACAACAAAGAGAACATTTAAGTTTTGCTGAAGACTTTGAGATTCATGATATTTTAGCACTTACGAATTTTGAAGATGAACTTGCGTGTGTCAAAGATGTACTTAACTTTCCTATTTGAAGAAAAGCTATGCAAGAAGAGATTGATTCTATTCATAAGAATCAAACTTGGCAGCTATATAGGCACCTAAAGCATGGTATGAAAAGATACATACATATCTTTTATCCATTGGTTTCCATAACTTAGATGCAGCTCCAACTCTTTATGTTAAAGCTGAAATAGGTATGATGATTATAGTAATCATTTATGTGGATGATATTATAGTCACACGTCCTAGAGATGTAGATTTGAAGATGTTCAAAGAAGAATTGAAGCAAACATTTGATGTGAATGATTTAGGCATTTTACATTATTTTCTTGGGATTCAGTTTCTCTTTCAAGATGAGTGTATCTATATGACACAACAGAAGTACATTGAGAAACTTTTGGAGAATGTCCAGATGGGTGATTCTAAAGTTATGCAAAAACCTATGGATCAGAACATGTCTTTACAAATGGTAGCAGATGTAGATCCATTTGATGCTACTCTATATAGTCAAGTAGTTGGTTGCTTATTATATCTTTGTAATACACGTCCTGATATACGGTTTGTAGTTTCTTAGGTATCAAGGTTCATGCAGAATCCGACAGTGTTACATTCGAAAGCAGTAAAGCGAACCTTTCGATATTTGAAGGGAACTTCAAATTTTGCTATGGTATTTTGGAAATCTACATATTTGTTACAAAAAATTTTTCAGATTCTGATTGGGAAGGTGATAGAGACACAAGAAAAAAGTACTAGTGGATTTTGTTTTTATCTTGGAGATTGTCTTATCTCATGGAATTCGAAGAGACAACCCACTATTGCCACTTCATTGTGTGAAGATGAATATCGTGTAGCATTTACAGCTACTTTAGAGTCACTTTGGTTGCAAAAGATTTTTAGCTATCTTGATGTAAGAGTACATGAACCCATTCAGATATTTTCAGATAGCTAGATTGCTATAGTTATAGTGAAGAATCCAGTGAATCATGCAACGACAAAGCATATAGAGGTACACTACCACTATATTCGAGAGCAAATAGCTAAAAGCACATTGAGTTGGTTTATGTTCCTTCTAGTGAGAATGTTGCAGATATGTTTACCAAAGCATTGACTAGAGATAGTCATGAGAAAATTTATAGGTTTTTGAAGATTGTACCATTGTGACATTGAAGGAGGGATTGTTGGAATCAATGTCTGATAGTTTTTATTCCATGTGAACCTGAAATTGCATAGTGTGAAACCATCTTTTAGAAAGATAAAAGAAAACAAAACTCATGAAAAGCAAAAACGTGGTCTCCTGAATGAAACAAAAAGAAAAACACGTAGTGCAAGATAGTTTTTGCTTTATTGATCATGCACACGCTTTTGGCTTTATTGGAAGTATCTACGATAAAGTTTTTTCATGGAAGATTGTAGTTTTATGCTTTTAGAAGTGCTTTTGGAGGAGGATACAAAACTATATAATAAGAGCCCATGCTCATGAATCAATCACTCACTCAAGCTCTCAAGGAGATCAAGGAGGAAGAGTCTCACACTCTTGAGGAGGTGAAATTTTGGTGAAGGAGAGGCTACTCTCTTGGAGCAAGAAGTCTTCTACAAGGTGGTGGTAACTATCTTTTGTGAGTTAACCTTGTGGTTGATTTACACTTTTGTTAGACTATTTTGTGAGAATCAGGTTAGCTTCGTTGCTTCGTTCACTTCACACACTTAGATTATTTCACCATAATCTAAATTTTGTATCATCATCTTCTTGGATATTCTTCCATTAGTGAGCGCACCACTTTATATGGTTAAGTAGTACTCCCATGTTGTAATTTGGACATCTATTTTTTAGTGAGTAAGCATCCAACTTATGTTCCCTATCCTTGTCTCAATATCTCTATTTCTTTCTATCTCACATATCATCTTTTCAATTAAGTTGTGTACGCTCAAAAGTTTTTAGTTTGGAACGATCCTGGGGCCCCAAATTCCAACACAAATTTCACGTACACAACTTAATTCACATATGGAAGCATAAGGGTTGCCAAAATGGACCTATGACACAAAAGGTATGGAGATATCAATACAGAGAAATTGATATATGAAAGCAAGAGGATACTGCTAGGGTTACCAAGCCTTATACTATCCAAATATTAAATACTTGTATGAAGCATCTCAGTTGGGTAGGCTAAGTAGGTTACCTTTTGTTGAACCCATAAAAGTCATGTTGGTCAAAGCCAACCGGTCAAAGTCAATAAGCCAACAGGTGCAAAGTCAAAGTGCCTAAGTGACAATTAATTGTCCCGCAAAGGGTAAACTGGAGAAGAGGGTTGCATATTTTCTCTAATTTTCCTAAGGATCAGAATGTGTTTTAAAGTATTTAGGAAGGTTTAGGTGAACCCCCTTTAGTACACAAAGGAAGAATTGAAAGGGAATGTGAAGGCATGTGAAGCGGAAAATGGTACGCACAAGTGAAAGTATGACTCCCATTAAAATTTTTTGGTTTTACACTAAAGTCACTACAGGACAAAGGGCAATTCGTTGGCCGCCAACTAAAAAGAGAATCTTGGGACATCAAAGGAAGCCCAAGAGTCCATGGCAGTTAGAAGTCACGGGACCGGCGGGTTCAAGAGGAAGGACAAAGGCTATTCTTGGGGACACATTGAGGGCTAGGAGAAGAGAGAGCTTCAGAGGAAGCAAGAAGAGCCACCAGTGTGCGACGACACTCAAGAGTGCAAGAGGTGTCAAGAGGAAGGTGCGCAGAGAAGGCGGGTTGGATTCCAAGAGTCCCAAGGTCTATTGTGTGTGTGCGCCGAGATACCAATTCCTTAGCTTGGTGGAAGCTTAGTGTAAGGTGTGCACAAGGGGAGCGTGAAGCAAGTGAAGAATTGGTGCATGAGAGGCTGCTGCAAGAGGACTTGAGATAATTGGTCTTCAGTAATTGATATTCTCTGAAGTTGTATTTAGTCATTGATTAGATTGTGTGCAGTCATTGTAATTGTTGTAAGATAATCAATATTCAAGGTTTCCAAGAGTATTCCTTTGCAAAAGTTCTCACTGTTATTCCATTTTCATCATCTCCTTTTTCTCCTACAAACCCTCAAACTCCTTGTCCACGAATCCCCAACAAATTTGGCACGCACGGTGGGACATCCAAGAAGATTTGAGCATAGGAGACTATATATTACCATTGGAGAGCAATATTCCAGTGTCGACAACACTAATCCAGTGGGCCAAAAGGTACATACTTTTATCAAGTGTCTCATTTTAAGTGGACCATGAATAGCTCATGACCGCGACCCGGTCACAAACCTTGAGGATCAAGTGCAAGCAGACAAGAAGAAAGACGAACAGAAGATCATCGAGTCCACTTTCATCGACTTCATCGGTAGGAAGCATGGCAGGACAGGTGGACCTAGAAATCTTGCTCTCCAGATTAAACATAAAATTTCCCTCCTTCAGAGGTTTAGCCCATGAGGACCCAGATGAGCACATTCGAAGATTCCTTGCATTATGTAAGACTAGAGGTCTAATGGGTAGGGAAGATGCTTTCCTGATACTCTTCCCCGCCACATTGGAAGGTCTGGCAGACAAGTGGTTTAGCCAGTTTGCTGAAAATCACTTTACCTCTTGGGATTTGATGAAAGAGGCTTTTAAAAATCAATTTCAGCATGGCAACACGGCTGAGATCATTATAGAAGAATTGGAAAACTTGAAATTGGGTCGAGGAGAAAAGTTTCCAGAGTTCGTGACCAGGGCCAAAGCACTAATGGCTAAATTACCGAATCCACCACACGACTTCTTTGTCAAGAAGTGGTTAGCCAAACCTCTACCTGTGGTCACCCAATGCAAAATAAAAGAGTTAGTGCTACCTACTGCCTCTATTGAGGAGTTCATCAATACGGGCACACACTTGGAACAGATAAGGCACCAGTATGGTGCAACTTCTTCCCAACCATCATATGGTACAGAACTGGAGGACCCAGTGAGCCAGTTAAGAAGGGAATTGGAGGGCTTGAAAAGGAATAAGCCCTACACAGAGGAGGAGACTACTGTAGCTGAGGTGAGAAAAGAGATTGAAGCCCTCAAGCTCCAAAAGGAAGAGGAAGCCCAAGCAGAAGAACTAGCTCAGCTGAGGCAGGAGTTGCAAGAACTAAAAGGAGGCGGCATTAAGAACGGACTCTGGTGCTCCATGTGCAGCAAGCAAGGGCACATAGTAAGTGAATGTCCTTTGCTAAATGTGACTTGTCAATTATGCAGGAAGATTGGGCATGAGGCCCATGAATGCCAAGTAAGGGGAATACCGACAACGACATACTGGACACCAGGAGGACTCTTGCCACCAGCAAATGTAATGGCAGCAGCAGCAAACCAAGGTAATAACTATAATCCTAGACCGAGAACTAACTTTGCAAATGGGCCTAGAAGGCCAATTATTTGCTTCAGATGTGGAGAATGTGGGCACTACCAATCTAGGTGCACCCTCCTAGAAAATGCACCTCCTTGCAGGAACTGTCCAGAGGCCAGGGATCACTATACAAACTGTTGTCCTAAGAATCAAGCCTCTACTTCCAGACCCCATCTCCAAATGATCTCTGTATTCAAGGAGGAAACACTCCCTGAGGTGAATGAACCTTCACCATCTACTAGAGTGGTACAATTAGAAGAACTCGAATCTTTTGCAGTACAGACAAGAAGCAAGGGAACGGCAAAAGTGGTAGAAAATCAAGAATTGATAATTAAGGAATTGAACAAAGACAGAGTTGCAATTGAAGACAAAGATACTAAAAATGCAGACACAAACCACAATGAATGTCTCATAGGCACCAGTGATGCCATTGGGCATGCCTTCAACAGAGCTCAAGAAGAGTTTGGCAAAGCAAATGAAGCTCACTCTCTTAAAGAGTCAGAGGCTTCAAAACTACTCAAGTCAATGAAGAAGGAGGTTAGTATTTTTTATTTAATAAAGATGAATGGGAAATTCAGGTCAGAATTATTGCAGATAATTGATGAGGCTTCTACTACAAGCTTAGTGGCCAATACTGCTATTTTACATAAAGGGATAATTAGGGGGGAAGCACCCCTTAAAGATTATAAAAGTCCTCGGCTTACAATATCAATCAAGGGTCATGAATTTCAAGGTGTTATTGTAGATGGTGGTTCTGGCATTAACTTGATGCCTGAACATACCATGAAAAGGATTGGGCCCCACCCTTCAAGACCTGCAAATTTCACGGTTACTTTGGCAGATCAGAGCAAAGTAAGGCCCTTGGGGGTAATCCCAAAAGTTCCACTTGAAGTACAAGGTAATCTATTCATTCTGGATTTTGTGGTTTTAAGATTGCCCCAGGTTGAAGGAGGATTTCCTCTCTTAATTGGAAGACCTTGGCTGAGGCATGCCAGTGTCATTCATGATTGGGGTAAGGACACTATGTGGGTACAAAACAAAGGGCAGGACCTGACACAAATTCATTTAGAAGAAGGCCCAGACAATCAAGGAAACACTAGTATGATGCAAACAGTGAGCATTTGCATGGAAACAGAAGCAGAGGATCAACCCCAAATATATTTTGAGGAAGAAGAGGATATTCCAAGTTGGCTCCATGCAGGCAACTCTTCTTCTTGTTTTGGAATTTTTCTTGATAATCCTGGCACGACTGAAGATTATGATGAAGACAAAGAAAAGGTCCAGGTTGATGGATTAGGAGAGCCCATCACTGACCACAGAAGAGGCAGGAAGATACCCCTCAAATACAAATTGGAGGAGGATGTGTCAACAATGGATAACAAAGTTTCTAAAGCTAAAAACAAGGTAAAAAATTTTGAGGTTGAATGTTCTTTCCCAATTCAAGAAATCCCTGCAGGATGGATGCAGGACAGGGAGGAACACATCGTAGTCCAAAATACACCTGCTTATGAAGCAATGCACGAAAAGCTAGTAGAAGAAGACAAGGAAGCAGATGCACAGGGAGATAATATGGTAACAAGAAATCCGGTCCAAGAAATATACTTAGGCACTCAAAACAATAATCACCCAGTTCTGGTGGCCACTTGGTGGTGGAGCCACCCAGAGCTCCTGGAAAAGGTAAAATCATTCTTGACCCAGTATGCAGATGTTTTTGCCTGGCATTATAAAGACTTAGAAGGAGTGCCTGCATCTTATGGAGAGCACAGAATCCCTCTGGTTGATGGAGCCAGACCCATCAGAGGAAGGAGTTATAGACTTAATCCAAAGTATGCCGAAGCCGTCTATGTGGAAATCCAAAAGATGGAGGATGCAGGAATCATCATTCTTGTGGAACACTCAGAGTGGCTCTCACCTATGGTTATAGTACCGAAGAAGAATACTAATAAAATCAGAATTTGTGTTGACTTTAGAGCTCTCAACAAGGTGACCATTCCAGATGGGTTCCCTATGCCTTTTGCAGAATAGGTCATTGAAGAAGTGGTTGGGCATGCCTTATATAGTTTTATGGATGGATTCAGTGGCTATAATCAAATATCAATACATCCAGAGGATCGGGAAAAGACTGCTTTTATCACACCTTGGGGAACATATGTGTATGTAAAAATGCCATTTGGGCTCAGAAATGCTCCAGCCACCTTTAACAAAACGGTCAATCTCATTTTTGGCCCCCTACTACTGGAATCACTTAGAATCTTCATGGATGACTTCTCTTCATTTTCAGGATCTCACAAGGAAACTCCTCTAGATTGTTTGGACCAGCACTTGAGGCAGCTGCAGAATATTTTCCAAAGATGCAGAGAAAATAAGTTAAAGCTCAATCCAAATAAATGTCATTTCCTTGTGACAGAAGGAACCCTTTTAGGACATGTGGTGTCGGCTAAAGGTATGGCCCCAGATCCTGACAAAATTCTTTCCATATTAAAGTTACCTAAACCTAAATCTCCTAAAGAGATCCAGAGTTTCTTGGGGCATACCGGTTATCATAGAAGGTTCATAAAAATGTATGCAGAAATAGCTAGACCTCTGACTAGACTTACAGGTAAGGAAGTACCTTTTAAATGGGAAGAAGAGGAGGAAATAGCATATCAGACATTACGGTCAAGGTTGGTGTGTGCTCCTATCCTGGTCACACCGGAGTGGTCAAAAATCTTTCATATACATGTCGATGCCAGTGCATATGCAGTGGGGGCAGTTTTGACCCAACCAAGTGAAGAATTTAAAATGGACAGGCCAATTCAATATGCCAGTAGAATCTTGACCAAGGCTGAAAGGAATTACAGTACTACTGAAAGGGAAGCACTAGCAATGGTCTTTGCTGTCCAAAAATTCCGTCATTACTTACTGGGGGTAAAATTTATTATTATATCAGATCACCAACCACTAAAATACCTCCTCAACAAACCCCAGGCCACCGGCGGAATATGGAGGTGGCTATTGTTGTTTCAAGAGTTTGATTTTTCTGTAGTCCATAAACTAGGAAAAGACAATGTTATGGCGGATCACTTGTCCAGAATAAATATGATGAATGAATCTAGTGGAATCAATGATGACTTTCCCGATGCTCATCTGTTTGCTGTAAAAGCTCAAGGCTGGTATTATGACATTAAAATTTCATTAAAACTGGATTGTATCCAGAAAAGGCTAGTGCTGTACAAAAGAAGAGCCTACTAATCAAGAGTAGACCATATACCTTCATCGAAGATAAATTGTACAGATAGGGCAAAGATGACCGGTTCAGGAAATGTTTGGAAAAAGAAGAAGTGAGGGAAGTCCTTCACTCTGCACATGAAGGTACAGGTGGTGGGCACCTCCCAGGACACATTATGAGTCAGAGGATACTGGATGCGGGTCTATGGTGGCCTACACTATTTAGGGATGCAGATGAATGGGGAAAAGCATGTGATATCTGCCAGAGGTGTGGACCTAAGCCAACAAAGCAGAGACATAACCCCTTGGTTATTTCCACCTCCTGGCATCCATTTGAAAAGTGGGGGTTAGATTTTGTAGGGCCAATCTACCCTCCCGCGTTTCCAAAAAGAGAAAAATATCTTCTGATAGCTACTGATTATGCCACAAAGTGGGCTGAAGCTATTGCCTCCTCCGATTGCACTGCCCAAACTCTTGCTGATTTTTGTCCACTTGAAATTTGTACTGATCAAGGTACCCATTTTGTCAATAAAGTCCTGCAAGAAATCTTCAACAGGTATAGAATTCTTCATAGGACCTCTTGTGCTTACTATCCACAAGCAAATGGACAGGCTGAGTCCACAAATAAGGTTTTAATTGCAATGTTAAGAAAGGAGTGTATGTTGCAACCCACTTCATGGGGCATTGCGTACCTAGGTACACTTTGGGCATACAGGTTAGCCTACAAAGAGGCCACGGGATATTCCCCATTCCAATTAGTCTATGGCATTTTACCTATGGAGCCCTTTGAATTTTTACATGGATCACCTAAGATAGCATTTATGCATGGAAAGAAGGATTGTGATATCTCTCAGAGGCTAGGAGCACTACATAAAGTGGAGGAGATTCTTCTACTTGCGACCAAACAATTGATAGAGACTCAAATAAAAAGGAAGGAGGCTCATGACTGAAATTTATGGCAGAACAACTTGAAGCCCGGTGATTTAGCCCTATTACACAGACCACAATTGTCTAATCAAACCAAAGGGAAATGGATCCCTCCCTGGGAAGGCCCTTTTCGCATTACGAAGATGCTGCAGTGGGGTGCTGTGCAAATGGAAACACTGGATGGCGACACCCTACCCTTGGTAAACATCTCCAGACTCAAGGGTTACCACCAAAAATCCTAAACATTGCTTTTTTCCTAGTTTGTTCCTCAGTGTTCTTGAAATACTTTAATAGGTTCAATAATAATCAAAATGCTCATGCATTTTTTTGGCGTCGATTTTTTTTTCACCCACTAAATGAATTCCAATAAAAGTGGGTGCCTTATTTTGGATGGCCCTGGCTTCTCATTACAACTTTCAATACTTCCCTTTCTTTTGTTTCTCTTTTTGAATGGATGAGATTGGCAATTGCTTCTCCTCTCTTTTGAGTCCTCTTTTAAGATGAACCAACCCTTCCTGTGAGGTGATCCCTAATCCCAACTAACTATATAATCGGCATTCTTCTTCTTATTGCTCCCATCATCATACTGATCAAGGCTCTCCGTGATGACTGTGCAACCCCCAAATCATTGAGGTGTAGGCGGCCACTGTGGAAAAGAAAAGAAGCACCCTCCCCTCTACCATCAACCTTCCCCAGACATCCCCTCCCTCTCCGTCCTCCTCCGCATCCCATCCCTCTCCGCCACCCCCTACTCCACCCCTCGCCTCCACCCTCGCCCCCCCTCCCTCCTCCAACCTCTCCGCCACCCCCTACTCCACCCCTCGTCTCCACCCAACCCCCCCCTCCTCTACCAAATCCCCTCCCACCCCCGCCGGCGACCCCAAAACCCCTGCTCCACCCCTCACCTCCTGCCAACCCCCCCCTCCTCTACCAACTTCCCTCCCACCCCCGCAGGCGACCCCCTCGTACCCAACCTCTCCACCCCTCGCCTTCCACCCAACCCCCACCCGCAGCCTCCTTCTCACGCCGCCCACGTAGCCCCGCGCCCTACCTTCCTTCTCCGCCATAAGCCGCTGCCATAAGCCCACGTCCCTCCTCTTCTCCCGCCTCCGCACCGCCGTCCTCACCCCGCCCCCCGCCATAAGCAACCGCCCCTCCTCTCCTCCCGCCTCCACAGCCCCCGCCCCTCCTCTCCTCCCGCCTCCATAGCCGCAATATTCCCCGCCGCCCGCCAATTGTTCCACCGCCCATTCTCTGCCCTCACTCCGCCGGTGGCCGTCCACTATCCTCCGCCGCATTCCTTCTCCGCCCAGAATCCCTCCCGCCATTCGCCCTAAGCTCCCACCGCCCCGCCGTACTCCCCTCCGCCCGCATACTTCCGCCCCCCTCCGCCCGCATACCCCCTTCCGCTCCGCCCGCATAACCCCTTCCGCCCCGCCCGCATACACCCTCTTCCGCAGAGTCGCCGCCGCCGCCTCTGCCTCCGCGACCGCCCATCCTCATCCGCCCCGCCGCCCCGCCTCCGCCAACCAACTGGTACCCAACCCGCCGGCCGCAGTGGTCCGCCACCTCCACTGGAGCCACCCTCTTCCTCTTCCGCAGCCGCCGCTCCGCTGCCTTCCGCAGCCCGCAGCCGCCCTCCGCCGCCGCCGCCGCTCCGCCGCCGACTCCCAGCCCGCCGACCTTCCCGCAGCCTCCTTCTCCCCTTATGCCGACCGCAGCCATCTGCTTCCGCCGACCGCAGCCGACCACAGCCATCCGCCTGGCGCCACCCGCTGCAGCCACCCGCGGGACCCAACCTCCTCCGCCACGCCGCGTACCCACTCCCCTCCCACCCCGCACGCGACCCCCCTTTCCGCCTTCCGCCCAACCCCCTACCGCCGCCTCAGCAGCTCCCGACTCCGCCGTGCCGCAGCCGCCGCGCCCAACGCCGCCTCCGCCCTCCGCCCCTACTCCTCAACAAAATTGTCCTCCGCCCGCCGCCTCACCATAGCTTCCGCCGCCTCCTCCTCCAAGGCATATCCCTCCCCCTCCGTCCTGCCTCCGACAAACCAAAGGCCGCCGACGACCCCACTCCGAAGACCCCACTCCTTCGCACCCTCTCCATTTTCCATCCATCGCCTGCATCCACTTCGCCGCCCCTTGGCCCGCACCACCCCGTCGTGGTCCCCGCACCACCCGTGGTCCGCCTACGCAACATCATCCTCCGCCGCCCGCAGCATCATCCTCCGCCCCCCGCCACAACTCCGCCTACCTCCGCCTACCTCCGCCTCCCACATCCGCCGCAACATCATCCTCCGCCGCCCGCCAAAACTCCGCCTACCTCCGCCTCCCACATCCGCCGCCCTCCCCACATCCAACTTCCGCCTTCGCTCCCGCGTTGCTCCCACGGCCCCCCTTACCACTTCTTCCGGTAGCCATCGCCTCCCCTCCTCCACTTGCTGCCTCTCCTCCAACTCCGCAAGCATCCGACAACCAAAACCCCCTCCCTGCCCGCCTTCCTCCCGCCTCCTCGCAGCCCCAATTTCCACCCCTCCTCCTATTCCTCCTCCGCAGAAGCCTCCGCCACCGCCAATCCACCCTCCCCGGTGGCCCATCGCTACGACTCCGCCACTCCATGGTCCACGCCTACACCAACGCCCCACCGCCCCAACCCCCGCCGTCCGCGACTATCCCATCTCTTAAAAAATCTTTCGTGACATCCATCCAAGCTAACCAACCTCCTCCACGCCCCCACGCCCCCATACAACCGCCGTCCGCGACATTCCCATCTCTTAAACAACCTTTCGTGACATCCACTATCGATTCCGCGTCCCCTTTCTCGACATCCTCCAATATCTTCTATGGCTAATCCACTCCCACCGGACGATCCTTCCGCGTTTCAGACCCCCACTCCTACTCCGACAGTGCCCGCCTCTCTTACCCCACTGATTCCACCATCCGCCATCACCAACTCTCCTATAGCATCCGCATCACCTCCCGCTCTTCATCCTCCCCTTATTAATGTTCCTACTTACTCAATTCCATCAGAATCCACCGACCCTTATTCTCCCCCTTCGCTACCTCGCCCCCCTTCACCTTCTCCATCTCCTTCTGCTTCCCATAATTCGATCCCTACAGGCGATTATATGAGCATTTTCCTCCCACTTGATCTACCTATCCAAATAAAAATCCATTTATCTCCACCTCCCATTGACCTCCGCAATCTCTTCTCGACAGAAAATCTTCGGTATGCAGGTCTTTTAGGCTTGGCGGACATTCTGTTGCAGGACCCTTCCAACCTTACTGACGTCTACGAAGCTCTTCGGCTGTTCCCCCAATTTCGTACCGGCACTCTTACCATCCCGGACATTGCCAACCGTATAGGATCCTCCCTCATCGACTTCATCAGTCCTCCACTCTTATATTCGAGAGTGTCACCCGCGGAAACAATTGCTTATTGTAAAGAGCGATTTGCTAACCAAGCCCGTTTTTCCATCCGCATGCAAGCAATTCTGACTTCATTTATCTTCTTCTTTTTACTTAGAAGCCCCACCGCTGCGCTTCCCCTCTCAGACATTCGTATTGCAGATCCACTGTACTGCTTCCTCACTAGCCGCCCCTACCCTTACGCCGCCCTCCTCTATAGTTCCTTGAGCGTGCGCTCCCGTAGACTCCGTGAGGCTGTCCCTCGCCGCTCTCGTACCTTTAACATATATTCTGCTCCCCTCCTACCTTGGGTCTATCAAATCCCTGCACAATTGGCTAACCCTTCCACTATTTCCCCATCCCCTCAATTCCCTGTTAGCAACCGGCCCAGCGATCCCCCTATCCCTTCCATATCCCGGCCTCCCCCCTCCCCTTCACTCTCCACTGGCTCAACATCCGCTTCCACCCAACCCTCTGCACCCCCGGATATCCCTCCACTTAATCCAAGGTCTCCTTCCCCTATTCTCACCACATCTCCTGTCACGGCCCCCATTCATCCTCCTACTCCTGTTCCCCCACATAGCTCTTCTTCATTCCGCCCACTCATTCAAACCCAGCTGAACCCGCTCAACCCTACCTGTACTCCCCCACGTCCCCCTGTTTCCCAATTTCCAACTCCCAGTAATGCACCACCCACCCAACCCCTTCATTCCAATCTTCATTCCACATCCGGTCCCTCTACCATTCCAACCAATTCTCAAACTCCGCCTGTAGTACATGTTCCTCCATCTGATACCCAGGCTGAACCCTCCTTTTTCCTATTACTTCGCGAAGCCACTAACATCGCTCAGGGAAGTGCTGACGCTTCCAAGTTGTCCATGGATTCCATCTCAGCTGCAGCCAGCATTCATCAACAATATATCTCGACTATAGACAACATAAATCGCATGGCCACCTCACAGTGGCAATCTCTCACTGAATCCACCCGCTTGCTCAAGGAGGAGCGAGATAGGTATCGCGACATTGCGGATTCTGCGCTCCAAACTTTAGAGGATCTTCAAACTCGTTTACAGTTAGGTTTATGTGATAATGCAGCGTGTCGGCGTATCAAGCGCGAACGGGACCATCTTCGCAATTGCCTTAGTTCTGTCCAACACCTTATTGAGCAAGCTTTGGTTCCCCTCCCCTCTTCACCTCAGCCACCTCCGCAATAATCTCAGTCCCCGTTTTAATAATGTGTTGGCCAATTTTCAATGAATTACATGGCTTCAGCCTTTGTTCTAGCTTCAAAATAATTGTATCATCCTTCTGCTTATGCCAATCAGAATTCAATAATCATCGGATATTGTTCTTCCTTTCTTTAGTAATCAATAAAAGTACCTTTTCTCTCTTTTTCGGCTTTCTTTTCTCTCTGTTCATATACATGTTCATTTTGGTTCTTAAGCAGTTCTTGTATCCAGTGTGTTGTCTCTCCGGGTCGGAGAGTCCTTTAGGTGGTGGGCATCTATTGAGCCCATAAAAGTCATGTTGGTCAAAGCCAACCGGTCAAAGTCAACAAGCCAACCGGTCAAAGTCACTGTTATTCCATTTTCATCATCTCCTTTTTCTCCTACAAACCCTCAAACTCCTTGTCCACGAATCCCCAACACCTTTCAAGAAGAGAAATTATGTGAGCTATAATCCACTTGACCTAGTCCATATTAATATTTATGGATGAATAAAGGAAAAATCAATTTGAGGTAATAGATACCTTCTAGATTTTGCTTATTATGGCACAAGGATGATCTCGCTCTATTCTATGAAACACAAGTCAAATGTCGTCTACTACTCCAAGAAGTTCTAAGATATTCCTAAAAAGGAACGTGATAGGTATATCAAGTGTTTAAGGTCAGATGAAGTGGGTATATCCCATTAATTGTCTATTTTTTTGGGGTCAAATGGCATCAAGAGACAAATCACATGCACTTACACAACACAAAGAGAAATTTCGTGTGGTAGGAAGGAAAAATAGGTACACTAGAAGATGTGCTAGGGCCATGATGAAGGAAATGAGAATTCCTAATTTTTATTGGGTTGATGTTGTAACCACTAAAATATAGATCGTGAATAGAGCTCCCATATACATTATAAATGCAAGAACACCGTATGAAGCTCGGCACATTAGGAAACCAAATGTTGCACACTCGAGAGAGCTTGGATGTACATGTTATTTATTGATTACAATTGAAATAAGGAGTAAACATGATGATAGATTAGAAATTTGTGTGTTTAGAGGATATGGAGGTGAAAAAAATGTTGATTTATGCTATAATGGTACAAGAAAGGCGGACTTCAAGTGAGGTATCAAAAAGCTTAGTCCCTTGTTTAAGAATTGATTCAAGTAATCAATCAATGTGGAATGGAGAAATTGCCTCATCAAGCCTACTTAGTGATGCAGGAAGCAAGGGCACATCTTAAATGAGACACATAGAAGAAGACTAGGATTTTGGGATTAAGCTAAATGTAGACCACCATGGGGAGAGGTCAACAAAAAATATCCAAATCCATTGAATGGTGAGATAGGAGGGTCATATAGTGTAATTTACCGAGTGTAAATACCTATATAGGACTCATTTATGGCTATAATTTATGCATAAATGAGTTAGCTTGTTGAGATACCCACATTCTTATGTCACTCGTATGTCAATTTTTGGTCCTATATATAGATGGGGAGACTTGCATTGACCTATGGTTATGTTCAAAGCATAAGTAATTATGGAATATGCCTAATTAAAATTTCTTTTGCTAGTAGAGGGACTACACATGCACAAAATTAAAGATTATATATTGATGGAAGAACTTACAAACATGGAAATATAGGACTTTTAATAAACAATACTCAAGGATATAATAATTCAATGACTTTTTGCATATTCAAAGAGTGTGACAATAGTCATGAATCAACATACATCAGTAGAGATGTAGTGAGTTACATAGTTATCAATGGTATTACTTCCTTACATATTGGTGACGAATTATAATTGATTTATGGATGGAGTAACCAAGAGCATCTTTTAGAGAGAATTAAAAACTTTATGTCCACCTATCCTATGTTGTAATGGAAACTTAATTGAAACTAATTTTTGACTAAATTACATACTAAAATTTTTTGTTTTAAGTTATTTTGTATTTATGTATGAAATACTAATGATCTTTATTCATGTATGTTGATTCTAATGTGTGATATTGATGATCTTCAACAACTCTATTTAGAGGTTATATGTGTGCATGTATGCATATGACTGAATTTGTGTGCATGTATGCATATGAGTGAATTTGTGTGCATATGTCTACATATGTCTCTATATGTATGTATATATATGTGTGTATTTGTATGTGCATGTATGCATGTGTATGTGTGTATGCATATGTATGTATGTGTATATGTGAGTGTATGTATCTGTATATGTGTATGTGTGTGTATGCATGTGTGTTTATGTATGCATGTGAGTGTATGCATGTGCATATGTGTATGTTTAAGTATGAATATATTTTTGTGTATGATTATCTGTGTATGTGTATCTTTGTGTACGCATGCGTATGCATGTAATAGGCCTATTTTCTATAGAAATAATTCATTTTGAACTTTCTGAATTTCATTTCCAGTATAATACTTAGAATGAATAATTATGTCATTTTATGCATGTAGGAAAAATTTTGGGATGACAAGTTTCATATTCTCTCTCTAGACCTTATTCACGTCATGTTTTCAAGTTGAAATTTGAAGGTGAAGATGAAAGAATTAAGAAAAACTCTATATGGGAGGAATGTAGAGGAAGTATAAGAGAATAAAAGTATCTGTGTGAAATTTTTGTGAATCATGTTTTAAGTTCCTCATTCAGGGCTCTACAATTGGTGTATTCTAAGAAAATCCCTTGATATTACTCTCTCTCTAGAATTTTGAAACTTATAAGGGTCAAAAGTGGCATTTGGAGAGGGATTTTGACCTGTGTCATCTCCAACATTATTATGCAGATTGAAAAATTGAATAAAAGTGTCTCTCGCAAGCTTAAGATAATTCATCACCGTTTTTAAGTTATAGGGCTTTAAAAAGAGACATTTTCCAACACTTCAAAAAAAAGAGAGAGAGGGCTTCTCTCATTCTCTTCGAATCCCTAATTAGGTTGATTATGTGTCATCATGTCTAATTATGGATATTTTTGGAATTTGTCTTCTATTTTTGACACATGAAAGAAAGCACACTACCATCGCATGGCTTTTTGCAAACGTTTTGGAGAAACTTGACTTTTTCTAAATTGGGTGCATCGCACACTTCTTTGGTAGTGATCACACTCTGCTAT
Source organism: Ceratopteris richardii (assembly GCA_020310875.1). Classification (NCBI taxonomy): domain Eukaryota; kingdom Viridiplantae; phylum Streptophyta; class Polypodiopsida; order Polypodiales; family Pteridaceae; genus Ceratopteris; species Ceratopteris richardii. Next base: position 139,062,572 of record CM035433.1, on the reverse strand, counting down.
ACCAAGACTTGCACATCAACAAAGAGGACAAACACAACTCAGAGAAAACTTTCGCAAAAAGCCATGTGATCGTAGTGTGCTTTCTTTTGCGTACCTGTCAAAAATAGGAGAAAAAATCCATAAAGATATATCCAAAAATATCCATAATTATACATGGTGACACATAAGCATCACAGTCCTGGATTCGAAGAGAATTAGAGAAGCCCTCTCTTTTTTTTGAAGTGTTGGAAAATGGCACTTTTCAAAGTCTTGTAAATAAAAAATGGTGAGGAATTAGCTTAAGCTTGTGAGAGACAATTCTATTCAATTTTTTGATCTGCATAATAATGTTAGAGATGATCTAGGTCTAAATCAACCTCCAAATGCCATGTTTGAGCCCTACAAGTTTCACAATTCTAGAAAGAGATTAAAATCAAGGGATTTTCTTACAATGAACCAATTGTGGAGCCCTCAACGAGGTACTTAAGACATGATTCATAAAAATTTCACATGGACACGTTTATTCTCTTACACTTGCTCTACCTTTCTCTTATACATAGTTTTTCTTCATTCTTTCATCTTCACGTTCAAATTTCAACTAGAAAACATGATGTGAATAAGGTCTACAGAGAGAATATGAAACTTGTCATCCCAAAATTTTTCCTACATGCATAAAATGACCTAATTTGCATTCTAAGATATATCCCCACAAATGAAATTCACAAAGTTCAAAATGAATTATTTCAATAGAAAATAGGCCTATTATAATTCTTGCCCCCTTTAAGGAACTCTATGCTGAGAGTTTGAAAGAAGGATAATGTGTTAGAAAATCATCTACGTTCACCCAAGTAGAATCCTCTACTGGGTATGAGTGTTATTTCCACAAAACGTTTACTATAGGTCTATTTCTAGGAATTGTTTCCTTCCTATCTAAAATGATTTCAGGCTGAAGCTTAGAAGAGCCATCATCTTTCAGCTTATAATTTTCCTACAAAGTATTATCAACATTATGTACATATCTTTTAAGTAAGCTAACATGAAATACACGATGCACATCTAAATGTTTAGGTAATTCCAGCAAAGAATCAAGAGATCCAATCTTTTTCAAAACTTTAAAAAGGACCTGTGTATCGAGGACAAAGCCTATCATCCATCCCTAGCAACAAGTTAGATCAGTGAGGATTAACTTTAAGAAATACCATGCCATCAATCTGACACTCAAGAGGTCTTCTCTTTAAATTGTAGAATTTCTTTTTCTTTTCTGAGCTTCTGTTATGTGTTTCTTAATTTTTTCAAGTTCTTCATCCATCTTATCAAGCATTTTTTTGGACACTTCTATTCATTGAAAAGGGTATGGCATTAGTGATCGTACTTGTGAAACTGTAGAAAACGTTCAAAGAGCACCAATCAAGGCTCCAGAATTCCATAAGTGAAATCCAATGACGCGGAGACCAGAAAACATGATCACTCCTTGTGGAACTCATTGTTTGAGGGGGAGATGACGTCATGGAGAAAGGAAACCATCATGAAAATCTGATCCAATTATTGGTTCCGATTTAAAAGAAACCAATGCTTCCATTGCATCTAGAATAAGCCAAAACCCTAAGATGGACTATCTATTTGCTAAATTATGACGTCTAGAAGTCCTGTTTGGATTGTTGATATCATTGATGACATCATCAGCTCGCAACTGCCATTGGCAACCACCCTTGAAATCCTATGTCTCTAGGCCTTGGCCACATACATACTCAGTCTTGCCAATGCGAGTCTTGGGAGCTCAAGGAGTCATGACTGCCAAGTACGTACTCTCTAAGTTCCAGTTTCACTTCTTGTTTTGTTCCTTGTTCTAGTTTGGTCTAGTCTAGTTCTTGGACATCTAGCCTTGTCCTTTTGTAATCTCTTAGCATGTGATCTTGTCTAGTCATTTCTTATATCTAGATAATCTCTCTGAAGCCAGTTCTTGTAATCTAGAGATCTTGCTCGAGACCTATGATATTGGGTGGTGGGATTTCCTGTATCATCTCTAGCTGAGTTATCCCAACCTATTAGTCCCAGGTGGTTGACTTCTTGTATCACATACATATTCTTGTACTATTTTTCCTACATGAGTGTTTTTGTAATCAAAAGTATATTTCCGAAATCTTGTCTAGTGAAATCGGAGAGCACAATCTAGTGTTGCCTTGAGAGTTTGTATCTATTCTCAAGTTTCTAACAAGCTTCAAAAAAGAGCATGCTCTTTTTTATGGTGAAATGAATTTAATGATTCAGCTAGATGATAGGGTTCCTAGTTATTAATCTAAAAATATTATCACCTACTCTATCTATGGAGGTTTTCTGCATTGTTTTCTTGCTTCTGGTTCTAATGTTAAGGTGCTTGGGCTCATCTTTTCTACTTGTGGCATTAGAGTGCCGTTTCAAAGAGGATTAATAAATAATCTCAGTGGGTGGCACTACATGTATCAAGTCGTTCCTAATGAGCATCATAATAAGATTGCTTCTTTTCTTCTGGGTAACATGTATTTTATTATGGTGTTTCAGTGAGGTGTATGTATTGTCACCTTTCCTGATAATAGTTTATTGCAGAAGATGCTCATGCAAGATTCCAATGTAAGTATCCATGTCATGTTGATAGTTTACAATAATCATGTTGATTACTATGGTGTTTTTGACTCTGGTAATCATCTTAAGGCTCTTGGGCTTTTCCTTTCTACTACTGGTCTTAGTGTGATGAAGGAGCAATTATTGCAGAGAGACTTAATAGAAATCCTTGAGGAAGGTTACTACCTAATTTTCTCAAGCAGGAGTACTATGGAAGCTTTAGGGAGATGTTGATATCTTTCAAAAAGCATGTTGACTTCTATTGTGGTTTTTCGGATATACTTTTCTTCTCTAGTTGAGTCTCTTATGAATCACATTAAGTTACTGTCTCTTAACATTAAAGGGTTAATGTTACATACATTACATAATGAGATACATACATTACATTCATAATGAGATACAAACATAATTGCAAATTACTCCTTGGTTTATGACAAAAGCATACATTTATTCATTCACATAGCTCATACATGTAGCTCATAAAATTTTACTTATCTCCAAAAACATTATTATCTTTCAAAATTGTAAGTTTTGTGCATTCAAACTCATACAAAGGTAATTGACATGTATAGAAACATTAGTATAACAGTGTATTAAAATTGGTGACTCAGAAAATGGATCGAAAAAATTTCAAACACACCAATATACCATGTGTTGTTGCAAATGGATCCAAGCCTACATACTTGGACATTTGGATATTCATTTTTATGATCTCGCATGAAGTCACATATTACTACCCACTTGTAAAAGCATGACTTTTATCTTTGTAAAAGTGCACATGTAAAAGGAGCACTTGCAATTACGAGTTCTTGGGAGGATCTTTCCACAAACTATTTGGTGAGGTTTTATAGAAAATCAAGTCGTAAAATGTTGGAACACTTTTAGGTAAAGATTTGAATTCAAACTTGACTAGGGGCTCCAACAATATGCTATAAAAGATGACTACCTAGTCATGTGGAAAAGAGGGGAGATATAGCAGAGCTTTCAGAGGAATTTGTATCACATTACAACACTTCTCTTGGCCTCACATTGTGCAATGATTAATTGCCAATGTCATTGTAATTTATGTGCATTAATACATATAATCTTCCCATGTCTCATCTCTTCTACTCTATCATATAGTACTCGGAATAGTGAGCTTCTCTGACCATTTGCTCCACATTTGCTTTAACATTTTTAGTTATTGAAGGTTATATAGATTCATTACATAGTCTATTTGTATGTCACAAAGTGTCATGTCAATTGCCTCAGCTATTTTCAAGATATGTTCAAAACATTTCTCTATGGTCTACATACTGATAACTCCCTAAAATATCGTGATGCATCTTAGTTTTGCTAAGCATCATTTTCTAAGCATACTTGATCATTTTAAGTGAACTAATAAAGAAAGGTTAGCTATTGTAGTCAATTACATATTCTCAAAAGGGTCTTTGTCCAATGATTACAAGGGAAGGAGTACTATTCACTTCTCTGAATAGGTGTAGTGATCAAAAAGCAAGTTCTTGGCTCACAATCAAATTGATCTGTTTGATCGAGGTGATTATTTGTGATTTTTGGAAAGCTCAAGAGGTCTACTTTGCATTCCTCAACTCACTCTTTTCTGGTGTGAAGCAAGAATTTGTAGCACTATCTCATCTCTAGAAGGTTTCCATCATCTCCTCCAATACCATGTTCAAATGCCTTCCCAAGTTTTGGATTCAAGTTAGTGAAAAGGTTTACATATTGTAACCCTCTCCTCTGTCTACATAGCATGTTTGTAGCAAGAGGGCTCATTAACATATGTTAGCATAACAAAATTAAAACCTTGACATATCTATTAGGTGGATACAAGACACATTGAGAAATTTTCAATAGTTGTTAAATAGGAGCATTTGCAGACTGATTTGATTGGACATTCTCTTGAACATCCCTATGTGTAGAATTTTTAACCACCCTAGTTAGAGGACTAGTATACGCAAATACCACTCTTCTCACTTCAACCTTCTTAATTAATTGTTTTTGCATCTTAGACTCATTGAAAATGACATCAGTACTTTTGATCGCTGACTGTGTTTCAGGATCCCATAAGTGATATCCAAATTGGCCTTCTTACCATATCCAAGAAAAATGCATTTCTTTGACTTATGTTCAAGCTTTTATCTAGGATTATAATTGGGTATATGTACATATGATTCACACCCAAAGACTCAAAGATGATCATAATATGGTGGTTTCCTTGTCTACAACTCGTGCACCACTTGTAAACCTTTTGCACTACTAGGTGAAAGGTTGAGCACATGAGATGTAGTCGATACTGCTTCTACCCAAAAGCATTGTGAAAGGTTTTCATGATGCAACATAAAAAATACTCTATCTTGAATAGTTCTATTCATCCTTTTAGCTAAATCATTTTGTATTTGGGTATAAGGAGCTCTAAGCTGTCTATAAATTTCTCCAGACTTACAAAAAATGATCAATTCATGTGAGATATACTCATCCCCATTATCTGAACATAAAGTCTTGAGCTTAGTTCCTTATTCAATCTCAACTAAAGCAAGTTATTTCTTAAAGGTAGGGAATACTTCATCCTTTGTTTTGATAGGATATACCCGTACTTTTCTAGTAGCATCATCTATCAAAGTGAAAAAGTAAAGAGAACCACCTAACGACCTTTTGGACATAGGACCACACAAATCTGTATGAATGATATCTAAAGGCTGAATTGAAGAGTCAATGTGCATTTTATCCATATTCCTAGTTTTCTTTCCATATTGAAAGTGCTCAGAAGTATCTTCAAACTAATATCTTCTGCATATACCAAGTAAAGACCGTTCTTCATGCACTGGGCTTCTATCCCATCACGAAATCCACATGGCATGAAAAGAGACATCTATGTATAAGACTACTTCGCCTGGCAGTGACATGTCCGGTTATCAGGAAGGAAAGATCAAGAAATGATGGAGAGGTTTCTTGCACTGACAAATGCAAACATCAAATGGACATATGCCCGGGTGTAGGTCCTCATCAACGATCTTAGCAGCACAGGTTTCTGATTGTCTACGCCCTCCTTTGGAGCGAAGATGTCAATTAAGGCACGTGATATTTCCGAGACCGATACTCATTTCACCATATTCTTGTGTAACTGTGGTCAAATGTGTACAAATATAGCAGAACAAAACAGAAATAAGTAAAAGCACAGAAATTTCGAAGGTGCATGGTCTATTGCAAGTGTAGGGTTTCCTGTGGAACCGTTAATTTGTTTCTGCGATTAACAACCACAAAATGTGTATATTAGCTCTTGCTTAACCTTCCTTGAGTGCTGATTTACAGGCTGTTAACTGAAATATTTGGTTTTCTTCCTACCAACTTGCAATTAACCATGACATTATGCATTGGTATGCTCCTCTTCTTTGTGATACTTGCAGGATGAAATCTTCTTCCAACTTTGTTTCCAACTTGATTGTGCTCTATACAGAGAGCCCATCTTCTCATATATTACCTATATGCAATGCTTTCGTTCAAACTGATTGCTTAGGCTTTTTTCTACTTATGGCACTACAAGATGGTTATGATTCTGCAACATACATCCTGCTGAATTCGGGTGAAATGATAACCTATTGCCCTTGGATAGATTGTTCACTTACAATGATATATGTCCATTTTCTCTTAGGTGATTATAGCTCAGTGATGATTAACACCTCCTTTAATGTCAATCCGGGAAGACGTGAGGATGGTATGATGACCTCGAGCAAGTGAAGGCACAAGTGCGTGAGTGAGAAGCACACTAGTATGCACACACATACACACACACACACACACAAGGGAAGACAAAGAGTGAGAAGCAATGGAGTTCTTTAGAGTACTTCCAAAATGCTCATACAAGTTCAAATCAATTACAAGATAACCTCAAAAATGAGCTCTATAGCTCTATTTATAGTTTTTCACTAGGTTTTGGCGGTGTCCAGACATAGGGTCCAGCCTAGTTAAAAATTAGGTTCTAGGCCCCATTTTAAGGCTCAAATGGAGTCTAAAAATTATGAAAACTGGTAGGTAGCTACTTCTAATGCTCCTCAAGCTCAAGGACTCCTTGGCTTGCACAAAATGGAGCTACAAAAATATGAAATGGTATTTACAATGGCTTTTAGTGATGAAAATCACTATTTTTGTAGGGATTTCCTCTAACGATTTGACATACACATCTTCAAGCTTCCCACTTGCTCCTTCTCCTTATGTGTCCACCTCTTTGATATGCTTTAGCTTTTTGAAAAAATGATGGCCTACTTGCCTCATCTTCTTTGACTACTCTGTCTGCTTGTACCTTCTCTTCGCTCCGACTCCCTTCGTTGGCTTCCTTGTCTTGTTAGTCCTTCAGTTCCTTGACTACTGCTAACAGTGATACTCTTTATTCCCACACGAAAGATTATTGGACTTAATCCTTGGTCTGATGCACTGTCTTCATTCAGCACTTAGCTTATTTTCTGTCTGATTAGTTTTCCCTTTCGTTTAATGGCTTTCTGATATTGAAGTTGCATAGGAAATGTTTCGATATTATATTCTTATTCGTTTTTGGCTATAATCTGCTTATATCTACTATTATAGATACGAATTATAGTAGTGTAGATTCTTTACTAGTTTCTTTTTGCTATCGTTTCTTTTTGAAGTCCGCAATAACTCTTCTTTTTTGAAACAAATATACCTCTCAATATGACCAAGGTTATAGTATAATCTAGGAAAGAAGAAGACTAAAAGTGAATATGAAAATGGGCATTTGTTATTAAAAACTAGATTTCTCTAGTTGTCTTGCTTTAGAATACTTGATTTGCTTTACGAAATAATGGTTCGTGGAAAAAATTTCATGTTTTTCTAGAAAAACTATTATTTCTCAATTATATTTCTTAAGATCTCTTCTATTAGGTCCTACGAAATTGCTCATCGGATGGAATTTTCTTACTGATGTTTCTCATTAATAGGGTTTTTCATGTCTGATTTGTGAAACTACTACATAAGACATATTTCCTATGTTGAATCATTCAATAAAACTAGTGAATAGGTAGTATCAATATCTGATATACATGCCAACTTTTGATGGATAAGACTTTTGAACATGGGATCTATTACCTAGATGAAAGAGCCTTATTAAATAATAGTGACTAAAATTTCTCACTATTATGAATAGGTTACGATTATTTTATATGAGTAATTACACGTTCTCTAGGTCTTACATAAACGACAAAATAAAACCAGCTATTGCAAAAGGGAAAAGAGTAAAAATGGCTTATTAAGAAGTCATAGTAATGTCTTTGAGAGAGTTGGCCATTACTTAATTTATCCTCAATCTACATTCAAGTATTATAGCTTCTTTTTAGTTTAGTTGATGTATGTAGGTACCTAAGAATCAGAAACTCAGTGTTTCTTAGCCGTTGAGTTTAAGTTTTTATAATGTCTCGAGCGACACTCGTTACCCTTCTTCATTTGGGTGTGATAAAGACTCTAATTTAGGAAAAGGGCTTCTTATCATCTAGGGTATCATTTCAAGATTGTATTTACATACAATGTTCTTTGATTGGATGATCTTGTGTGTGTGTGTGTGTGTAAGGTCTCTTAGTATTTGAATATACTAGTAGGTCCCTTACGTAGCATGACCCCTATTTGCTTGAGAAATGTCTATAGATGTTTAGTAAACATATCTAGCTCACAAATTTCTATCTGTAAGAGGAGGATAGATCTTAGTGTTGAGTAGAGCTTCCTTCTCACTTTGTATTCATTATTTGTGATCTTTGGAGTTTTAGAAAGCTAGCAGTATCTTCAAACGCTTGAATATTCTAAGATAAATTGATCCAATACTGAATAATGCTATCTATGTGCATGCTTAATGAGGGAAATACATAATCTATCTTAGAGACATTGCTTCAAAGAGTAAGAGTAAGACTTTTAAATCAGATAAATTGCATTACACAGTTCCTATATATAGTTTGATATATGCAAAGGTTCTTGGGTTAAGTCCTCAAAAGCTCAAAGAATCATACATTTGAGTGAATAGGCATATGTGTGAGTAAACATGTGAAGCCATGTATGCTTCAAGGATGCAAAGGGAAGGTGTGAATTATCCCACGAGTGGTATCATAACATTTCAACATGCAAAGGCATTCAAGATGGACTACGAGAACCATTTCAAGGACCAAAAAGAATGAGAGTTGCTCATTTAACCTCAACAACAAACAATCAAGTCGAGGGGAGCCTACTAGTGAAGAAAGAGAGCATTTTCTTCATTTCTTTTGGTACTTCTAGATTTAATATTTTTCATACTTCTCACTATTCTTGCATCAAAAGGATCTAAAAGAGTACATTAGAGTACATCATGTCATCGTATGACACTAAAATCACGAAATTAGACAAAACAACTATGAACCATGAACGTTTAGAATACCTTGTCACCTCATGGGCAAAGACTTAAAGGGTCTCATTAGTGGTACATAAGCTAGACCTAGAGTGGGTGAGAATTGAACTCCAAATCAGTTATGAAACCTCAAACAGTGGAAAGAGAGAGATAGAAGGGTTATTTTCATCATATCTAAGCATATTAGCAATGCCATGATATGACATATACAAGATCGAGACATTTCCATGATCGTCTATGAAACCCTAGAAAGATTTTACTCCACTTCGTGCAATGCCACAAAGATTCAATAAATAGTGAGCTCAATAATTTTAGGAAAACACATGGTAACAATATAAATGATTAGACTCTTAAGATCAAAGAAGTGAGTAATGCATTAGGATCCATAGGTTTTCAATTAGATGATGATGGCTTGAATACACCTTGAATGGGCTAAGGGATGATTAGAAGTGGAAGTCATTTGCAAAATTTGTATATGTCATTGATATTGTTCCCGACATTGAGCAATAGGTTTCCTTGATATTCACCTATGGGATAAACATTAGAAGCACCTCAAAATCAAAGGCTTATGATGCCCAATCCTTACATGCAAGTAAAGGAAAACGTAGAAGATGGAATCAAGGCAGATGTGGAGCAAGGCAATGGAGAGGATCACATGGAGATCCCAATATATACTAAGGAAGAAAGTGATCTTCATCAAGATGAACAAGCAAGTTTAGAGCAAGAGGAGAAGGTACAACCAGAATATAGACAACCCCAACACAAAACATTTTTTTATACATGAC